>CM053334.1:9385358-9927676 GCA_028583605.1 Dastarcus helophoroides
AAAGTTTTGCGTCTTCTTCTTCTTCTTCTTTAGCCCGTACTCATCCACTCTTGGACATAGGCCTCTTTCATGTTTTTTCACCGCTCTCTAGCTTGGGCATTCAGTATCCAGTTTTTGCCATCTCACCTCTGAATGTCGTCTCTCCATTTTGTTTCAGGTTTTGCGCCACCAGCATGCTACTTTGCGTTACCGACATGCTCTAGTGTTAGCAGTAGAGGATGTCGGTAACGCGTGAATGTGTCGCGAAACTATAAGTTTACCCCCCTACCCCAGGGATGGCGAACCTTTTTGAGACGTGGGTTAAATTTTGTTATATATATAATAGCTCCCTTGCAGCACTTTTCAGCGCTATGGAACATAATAAGAGGTATGAGCTGCTATTGCTTGTGCCGAACGGCATACGAGGAAGGCAGTGCGCTCAGCCGCCTCGAGTACTCATTTACTGTAAGGCTGAGTCGACCTTGGGAACCAGAGCGTTTCTTGAAAACGGGCGGTGGATGAAGCCGCCAGTGGGAATCGAACCCAGCTCTCACAGTTTGTAGTCCAGCACTCATACTACTGGACCACGGTCCCCCCGTCAAGTTTTGTTCATATTCTTTTTTAGTTCTAGCTCGTAAGTCACCAGTGCTCATTTGCACCAGAGTTATGCTTAAAAATATTTAACTGCGGAAACATCGTTAAAATTCAATTTGCTTAACTGGTAAAAATGGTCATGGTTTGACAATTTAAAAAATATTATCCAAACAAATTAAAAAATCTAAATAAACCCACGTAAACCATCAAATGGTTCTCTAGCAATCGTGGGTCAGTTAAAAATCTTGCGTGGGTTAGTGTCTGGGTCATAGGTTCGCCATCACTGCCCTATCCAAAATTGCTCAACGCATCTGAAGAAGCTTTCACTAAAAAAATAAATTTCGGAACATTAACCAAATTTCGACTCTTCTTGAAACGTTGACGTTAATCTTAATATTATGACTTTTCCCAGTTCGAGTAAAATTTCAAACCTGAAATTAAACTTTCAAGAAAAAGTGCAATAAATTTCGATTCAAGTATGTAACTTCCTAAATTGAAGTCGAAATATTGAAGTGAAAGCTCCATTTTTTCTTTGATTTTAAACTGAAAATTCGAATTTCTAAAAATCTTAAGGAAACAGCTTCAAATTTTCATCTTTTCTTGAAATTTCGTATTACAGTTTAACAATTTCAATGTTCTCTCAACATTTTGAACTTAAACTTGATTTTTCAAAATATTTAGTTTCCTCTTGATTTTTTTCCCAAAAGTTGATAAGAAGACCTGAAAGTTTTTTTTTCGAAAGTTGAGTCTGCTGCGATAGTAGAATAGTTAAGTTAAGAATAGAGCAAACCGCCACCTTTGGTTGTATCGTGCAATATTAGAACAAAAAAAAATAATCAAAAAGGAAAGTTTGGTAAATAATTGTTCCAAGAACCAGATATTTAATGTTAATGACAAATTCAATATTTCTTATAACTAAAATTGATTTTTTACAATTCACATATGAAACTAGTTTAACAAATTTTATTCGTATCAGTAGAGCCCGGAAGTTGTGACAGTAAAGATAAATTATGAGAATTATAATTATTATAAAATTTTAATTGATGCAATTTAAATCTTTTTTTTGTGTTTCTTTTTCTGAATATTAGGCAAAAAAATGGCAATAACACCAAAAATGGCAAAATAACTCCAAAATTGTCAAAAATGGCAAATATGACATCAAATGGCAAATGTCATAACTTCCGGGCTCTAGTTATCAGTTTCTAAACTGAAATAAAATTACCAAGTAGGTTGTCACTGCTCCTGCGATCTGAAAAAAAAGTTCTATTAAAAAGTTTAACAAGGTTTTATGTCCAGCATTTTCAAATTGAAATTTATCACATTTCACAGTATCGATGAATATTCATTAGCCTAAAGGCGAAATTAATAAATGATTACTTCGCCCAAATAATTTTGAGCCCAATTTTGCAAATTTTGAAATTGTGACCTTAATATCTGAATTTCGACTTTTTTTCTCGAAATTTCGACTTTTTTCGCAAATTTCTACTTTTTTTTCAAAATTTCAACTTTTTACTCAAAATTTCGACTTTTTTCTCAAATTTCGAGTTTCTTCTCGAAATATTTCAAAATTTCGACTTTTTCTCGAAATTTTCACGTTCTTCTCAAATTTCGACTTCTTTTTAGAAATTTCGACTTTTTTCTCAAAATTCGACTTTTTTCTCGAAATATTTCGAAATTTCGACTTTTTTCTCGAAATTTTCACGTTCTTCTCAAATTTCGGCTTTTTTCTAGAAATTTCGACCTTAATCTGAAAAGTTCGACTTTTTTCTCGAAATTTCGTTTTTTTCTTCAATTTTTCGACTTTTGTTTCTGACTTGACTTTTTTCACGAAATGTTGACCTTAATATCGAAATTTTGACATTTTTCTCGAAATTTCGGCTTTAAATTCAAATTATCGAACTTTTTTCTCAAATTTCGACTTGTTTTTTGAGATTTCGGCTTTTTTCTCAAATTTAAACTTTTTTCTCAAAATTTTGACTTTTTTCTCGAAATTTTGACTTTTTTTTAAAATTTCGACTTTTTTTTTCTGACATTTTGACTTTTTTTACGAAATTTTGACCTTAATATCGAAATTTTGACATTTTTCTCGAAATTTCGACTTTAAATTCAAATTATCGACTTTTTTCTCAAATTTCGACTTGTTTTTTGAGATTTCGACTTTTTTCTCAAATTTAGACATTTTTCTCAGAATTTTGACTTTTTTCTCAAATTTAGACTTTTTTTTCGAAATTTCGACCTTAATCTCGAATTTTCGACTTTTGTCTCAATTGTCGATTTTAAACTCGAAATTTGGATTTTTTCTCGAAATTTCGATTCACGTTTTTCTCAAATTTCGACTTTTTTTCTCGAAATTTCGACACTAATCTCGAAATTTCGATCTTTTTTCTGAAAATTTCGACTTTTTTCTGAAAATTTCAACTTTATCTGGAAATTTCGACCTTAATCTTGAAATTTCGACTTTTTTCTTAACTGTCGATTTTAAACCCGAAATTTCGATTTTTTTCTCGAAATTTCGAGTTTTTTCCCAAATTTCGACTTTTTTTTCTCGAAATTTTGATATTTTTCTTGAAATTTTGACTTTTTTCTCAAATTTCGATTTTTTTTTTCGAAATTTCGATCTTTTTTTCGAAATTTCGATTTTTTCTCAATTTTTGACTTTTTTTCCAAATTTCGATTTTTTTTCTCGAAATTTTGACCTTACTATATAAATTTCGAAATTTTTCTCGAAATTTCAACTTTTAAACTTAAAATTTCGAATTTTTTTCTCGAAATTTCGACTTTTTTCGATTTCGAATTTTTTCTAAAATTTCGATTTTTTCTCGAAACTTCGACTTTCTCAACTGAAATATTTCGAAATTTCAACTTTTTTTTCGAAATTTTCAAGTTTTTTCCTAAATTTTGAGTTTTTTCTAGAAATTTGGACTTTAATCTGAAAAGTTCGAAATTTCGTTTCATATTTCCAACTTTTTTTCTCAAATTTGCGACTTTTTTCTCGAAATTTTGACCTTAATATCGAAATTTCGACATTTTCTTCGGTAATTTCGACTTTGAATTCAAAAGATCGAATTTTTTCTCGAAATTTTAACTTTTTTCTCAAATTAGGACTTTTTCTTAAAATTTCAACATTAATCTCGAAATTCCGTAGAAAAAAAGACGAAATTTTGGTAATTAAAAATAGCAATTATTGAACCCACCCTACTACCAACTGTCAAGATTGTTGGGAAAGAGGAGTGGTGGGACGCAACTGTCATCTGCCTAATTTAACTTAAGAGTATAGAAATTTCGCGTCGAAATTCCGAGATTAAAGCCGCAATTTCGACTTTAATCTCGGAATTTTAAAAAAAGCAGAAATTTTGAAAAAAAGTGGAGGTTTTCGAGAAAAAAGTCGAAATTTCCAGTGTAAAGTCGAAATTTTGTGTTGAAAGCCAAAATTTTGAATTTAAATCCGAAATTTCGAGATTGAATTCGAAATTTCGAGAAAAAAAGTCGAATTTCGAAAAAATCGAAATTTTGAGAAAAAATTCGAAATTTTGAGAAAAAAGTCGAAGTTTCTAGAAATAATTTTTTTTAATCAATGTCCTTTCTACGCTTTTGTAAATTGTCGAAGTTTCTAAATATCTTTTTTAAACAATGTCCTTTCTATGCTTTTGTGAAATGTTGATTTTGGACTCGAAATTTTGACTTTTATCCGAAAATTCTACCTTAATCTTGAAATGTCAAGAAAAAGTCGAAATTTTACTTAATAAAAAATTTAAATTAGTGAACGCACCCTACTGCTAATTGTCAATATTAAATTTTAAAGGGGTTGATGCTTAGTATATTCTTATATTCTAAGTCGAATATTTTTATATCCTGAGGGTTGGTGGGGCGCAACTGTCATCCTGCCTAACCTAACCATAGAATGAGAAATTTCGACTTTGTCTTTAAAATGTCCTCAAAAATAGTCGAAATTTGGAGAATAAGATAGAAATTTCCACTTTAATCTCGTAATTTCCAGTTTAAACTTCATATTTCTAAATATATTTTTATAAATTAATGCCCTTTCTACATCTTCATAAAAAACTAAAAAATGAACACAGCAGGAATGAGTTGATATTCTAAATTCGTTACTATGATCAGATCGGATAAGAATTCGAATAAAATTAACAATATACAGGACAATAGTGGAGCCAATATTAATCTATGAATCCGAATGCTGGCAGATGACAAAAAAGGATAAGCAGATAGTAGACATGGTGGTAATAGGCTATTTAAGGAGATCATGTGGACTATCTAGATAGGAGCATATTAAAAATGAAGAAATAAGAAGAAGAGCAGGAAGAGTGCATACTACTACAGAGGGAATGAAAACCAGACAATTCATATGATTCGGATACATCAAAAGAATGCAGAACAATAGATGGCTAAAAAGAGCATTAGAATATATTCCTACAAATAGGAGAAAGATAGGAAGACCAGCTAGAACGTGGATTAACGGGATAATGGACACAATGGAAGAGAGACCAATCCTTGTATTAGTGATTGTGTAGTGTAAGGAAATCTCTAGAAACATTTGATAATGGGAAGCGGCCGCGAGAATGAATCATACGACAGCTAAGCGCTCCGCAAGCGATAATCTAATCTGTACGGAGATCTGTTCTACAAGCCGGAACGGTATAAATACGCGGTCGTCTTTCCCTCAGTTAGTCAGTTAGTTAATCAGATAGTTAGGTAGTCTGACAGTTAAGTTAAGCATAATGTAATGTTTTGAAATAAGTTTGGAAATAAAGTGTTTACAATTCACGAAGTTTTAATTATCGAACCGATAACACGCAACAATAGTAAAGAAAATTCCTCTTGAGAATAAGAGGTATAAAAAATGCATCCAGTTTTTTTTGATATGAAGAAAAAGTTAGAGATACGTCTGATAACGACAATTACTGGTGACATAACCCTACAACTTTGGGTTTCTTCAAGATAAAGAACCAACGAGGGAATTGCCTTTTCCAGAAACTGCTGAGCTTTAATATCGGGTATTGTGATTTTTGTTAGAAAATGACCCAGCGAAAAAAGCATGGGATTTATCTGTCAAGTGTTACTTTGAAGTTTAATTTATGGAAAAGGGTCAGCATTTTTGAGGCAAAGAAAAATCTTTTGGAAAATTATTTTTTTTTGCAAAATAGGATTTGATTTAATGAGATGCACAAATTTATAAAATACAGCATGCAATACTGAAAATTCCCATTAAACAGCCGCAAAATATAGAGGTCCTCCAGCAGTAGTTTTGTTGTGATAGTAGTTCAAATACTATATTAAAACCTTGCAGTTATCAATCATTGATAATCTGTTTAAGACATACTTTAAGTAACATTAAAAAAATTGCACAGCAAACTTGATGACTTTTCATTTGAAGATCCTATAGATTTAAAGGAATGATCAGTTTTTGAAAAGAAATGAATCGTCAACAGAACTACTTATTTCTAATTTTCTAAAACTAGAAATCAATTTTATAAAAGAGTAGAGATTGAGAATATATTATCTGAAATAAAATGATTACCTTAGTTAGTAGGCTTCTATCAAAAACTGCCAGTCCGCACGTGCTGAATTCAGGATAGCAATGATTCACCTGACTTCTAAGCAACTTCACCTAAAAAATGTTAGTCGTCTTCATGTGGTGATATTGTTCAGATAATATACAGTATCGGCCAGTACACTATTTCGGTCTGCTTGCCAATGAGAACGACAAAGCAAACTTCTGATATGAGGCAAGACGGAAAGAGAAACTAAATCGGCAGAGATGCCACATGGTAATTCATTTATGTGTATCTCCTTCATTATGACCGGGATAAATCGCTTCAGCGCTTCATAATCTTCTTCTTAGATTCAACAATTGTTAGAATGATAAGGGTACATGTGTAGCGCACATGTCAGCTGACACCGATTGGCATTATTTCTACATGGACTTACGACTGGACCGAATCTGCATTAAATAAATCATCCTCTAGTAATCCGTCCGTCGCGGGCGTAAGGAGCATACAACGCATACGGGCGGCACTATCGAGGAGGCGGCAACGACATGTAGTCGGGGATTTAATCCAAATTAAAAATACTTCAAAATCGAATTTTCCGAACTTTTAAACTCAAATTGTTCCTTAAATTGTGACAGTAATCCGAAAACGTTAGTCAAAAATTCTCGGAAAAAACCGAAGTTTCTAGTTTTTTCAGTTAACACTCAAAAAAAGTAGAACTTCAAAAAAAAAAATTTAAAATCTCTTGGAAAAAAAAAAACGAAGTTTTGAGTTTATGCCAACAATTTAAGAGAAAAAGTAAAAATTTAAAATAACAACTCGGAATTTTGCGAAAAAAAATTTAGTAACATTTTAAAAATAAAGTAAAAATCTCCCCAAAAAGACAAACTAGCGTATAAATTTAGTTTTCTTGAAGATAATAAAAAAGTTTAAATTTAATACTCAGAATTTAGGAAATTTAGGAAACTTCCAGCAAAAAAGAGGAATTTTTAGCAAAATGTTTGGATAAAACTCGACAAAAAAGTAAAACATTCACAAAAAAATATTTTAAAAATGTTTGGCACTTTGAGAATAAAATTGAAGATTAATCGCGAGTCCAACCGCTACTTTGTTACACGCTTCGCTATCGGCCAAAAAAAGTGTTTTCATTAATTTTACATAAAATAGGCCGTTTGTTAATTTATAAGGTTTCTAAAAATGTGTAAATTCGAAGTCTGGTAATTAGTTAATTGTTAAACAAAAGCTACTAACTAAATTCCTTATGTGGAGATCTTATGGCAAGATTAAGTTGTATACTAATAGGAAAACTTGCAATGTTTTTAACTGTCATAACATTATAATTTAGATATTAAATATACTATCTAAACTATTAAGAAATTTAATTTTTTTTAGATTTTTCATGGTTTAAAAAATTAATAATTACCAGATTGATTATAACAATTATAAATATCGCAAAATTACAATAATATTAAGTATAGTTGCCATAAAACCTTAGCGAAGGAAAAAAAACATATTAGCAACTTTAATAATTATTATTCTACTTGGAATCTAAACGAAAAATCTAAAACTTTATGTAAATCATTTTTTCCAGCAGATTTTTTTTCTTTTACAATTTTAGATGATTTGGTCAATTTGTGAAATTTTTGAATTAATATTTAATAACATAATAAAAAAGAATTTTACTTGCTTTGTTTTTGAAATAATTGCGAAAAACTGGACTGTTTTTTTCAAATCTTTAATTGTTAATAACAGCGGCAATTGTTTATGTGTCGATATTTAGATCCAGAAATTCGGACTTCTCAAAATAAAAAACTATAAATTTCCAGAAAAGATAAAACTTCGAAGAAAATAATTAAAATTAAGCAACATTAGTCGAATAATGTTGTATAAAATTTTACTTTTTTCTTTGAAATTTGAAGTCTTAATTTCAGATTTTAAAACTGATATTTATCGAATTTAAATACAAACTTTGGTTGCTATTTCTGCAACTTTGAATTTATAAAGGGATCATTTTGTAAAGAAAGAAAAAATCTGAGAAAAATACACCATTCGTTGAAAATTCAAAAATGTTTAAACAAATTTCTGGAGTTGAGAAATTTGAGTTTAGACTGAAAATTTTAACAAAAAAAAGTGTAATTTTCGAGAAAGCATACTTTTTTAAAATATAAATATTCTAGGCATTACGAGTTTTTTCTGAAATTTCATAAGTTATTTAAATTTAAAGATTTTTATTTTTTGACTTAAAATTTTGACCTTTAATTCAAAATTCTAGAAAAAAAAGGTTGAATTTTGAAGTCAAAATTTAAACTTTGCATTTCTTAAAATCCAAACTCCAAATTAAAAACAAAACAAAAATATTACATTTCAATCAAGAAAACACTCAACATTTAGACATTTTTTGGGGTGAAATTGTGAACTTTTTTTGGAAATTCTTTTTTTTTTCTCGAAATTTGAACATTAAATTAAAAATGAATTATGAATTTTCGACTTTAAAGACGAATTTTTTTCAATTTTTAAACTCAATTTTTCAATGTTGTTGCAATTTTAAAATTGCGACAAATATGAGATTACTTTCAAAAATGTAGGAAAAAAATTTGAAAATTTGATAAGAAAGTTTCTGGAAAAATCAAAATTTTGGAAAAATTTTAAATCTTATAAAAATAAAAAACCAGACATTTAGAGTTATAACTTTTATAATTTTAATATTTTGAGAATAAATTTTAAATTCTTTAAGGCACTTTTACTTTCTTATAAAATTCCTAATTAGTTACTTCAAATTTTATTTATTTATTTTTTTTACTTTAATTTTATATTTCAAAGTCGATTTTTTACATTAAATTCAAACTTTTAATCTTGATTTTGAAATTCGTTAAGAATGAACGATTTTCAATTCGAATTTCCGAATTTTAAGGCAAACTTTCAAAAATAAATTAGATTTTTGAATTCAATCATTTTTTTAAATGAAAATGAAAATTTTAAGTTCAAATGATTGTCTTGACATTTTAAGAAAAAAAATGAGATTGCGAAAAAGTGTCTACATTTTAAGGTCATAATTTTGGAAAAGAGTAGAATTTCGAATATAAACTCAAAATGCGGACGCAGAGTTCTCATAATTTGATAAGCGATTCTATCGAACAGTATTAAATTTATTGAATCGTCCAACAATTTCCACTCTTAACCATCTTACAGAATTCGAATAATTAATTTGTCTTTACACGTCAACTGACCGAAATTATCATGTATTGGCCAACTCGGGATGTTATTGTTATTCGATTCAGAAGAAAAAGTGCTAATTATTAAATGGTATTTAACCTCCCAGAGCGCTGAAGAAGTCGTCGGGCGATTGCTTTTTTCTACGAAGATCGACCAATACCTGATGCAAAGACGGTGTTAAATATCGTCCACAAATTTGAAAAATCGGGATGCATAACTGGTTGTAATAACAAGTGTGGTTTGGAAGCGCGTTAACCTGAATGTGACATGCCATTATCCAACGAAAGAATGGCTAAGGAGGTAGCTGTATTGCATTTGTCGAAGCAAAATGAACCTTGTTCTAGTAAGCAGATCGCAGAAGAAGTTAATGTGCCATCGCGAACAGTGCGAAATATTTTGAAAAGAAATGGGTACAAGTGTTATAAAGTATCTGAAACCCAAGAGATATTTCCTGAAGATCGATACAAACGTCTTGAGTTTTGTGAGTCTATGAGAGAAAAAGTTGATGTCGATGGACATTTCTTAACCCACATACAAGAAAGACCATGTAATTTAGACCATTTACGGGATCGAATTGTAGAAGTGCCTAGATATTTCTGTTGAGATGTTGGCACGCGTAAGAACTGAATTTTACGACAGATTAGGTTATTGCGAAACACAAGGAGGGAACATTTTTGAACCACTTATTACATAGGCATTTTTTCTTCCATTTTTTTGTTGAATCATTTTTTAAGTTTTCAGTTTAGATTGTCATCACACCGGCTGATTATTTTTACACAGAGTTCATTTATCGTTTAGAATTTTTGTTTTATTTTTCGTCAGACCCGGTCGATTAAAGAAAACAAAATCGTAAAGTATCTGCAATTATTTTCATACTTTTTAGGGTGTGAAAATAATTGTAGAATCAATTAATACGTAAAGATGTATTTTCCATTTAAAACGATACTCTTTTATCGAGCTCCGATAAGGTTCTGATGCAATATCTACAAGACAGGTGTGCAGTTTGCAGCGAATGCGTGGTCATGATTTGATAAGCGCGTCTATCGAGCAACATATTGAAACAGTGTAAATCATACCATCCTTCTCTTTCCTTACAGAATTTTGATATGTTCCTTGTTCTTTACACGTTATAGCAGACCGAAATCGTGTACTGGCCCATAGTGTATAAAATATCTTGAATACCTTGAAAAATGTTAAATGTGTATTTGGGCTTATAGAGAGTTCGCCTAGGATGGCACCTAGCGCCGGACTATCTCATTAAGTCGACACTAGATTAACTCAAAAGTCCTTGTGAGGAGGAAACGGGAAGTATAGCAATACTAACACAAAACGTAAAATCCCTCAACCTTATTTTAAAAGATGCAACAAAGGTTGGGTTTGTTGTGTTTTTTTAATCTGTTTTGGTTTCAGGGGACAAGATTTGTATTTCAATTTTTAAAGATAACCAAGGACCAGTCCGTTCCATAAAAAAAAGAGTTCTTTTGCTGAGTTAAGATCTGTAGAAATCTTTTGAGATATATCCATGTGTCATGTGTCATATTGTAGGATTTATTTTATTATTTTAACAAACAAAATCAAATGTTAGCATTTAATTTTGTTCTATGACTATATTTGCCAAGCATGATTTGAAAATAAACAATTTTCTTACATTAGGAGTTTTAATGGCAACCTAACTTAATGAAGAAGTAACTTACCTGTTTTTCGCACTCTTGATTTAATGGTTGATTCAGAAATTTTGCTATTGTAATTTTCAGTTTTTGTATCTTAAAAAAAACAACACTAAGTTACTTTGGTTAGTTAAAATGTATAGTAGTTGATACAAATATAACCAAGGGGCGGCCTTTGGGGGTGGCGAACAGGGCAACCGCCCGGGGCCTCGCTCTTGCAGGAGCCTCGCACACTCGTCTTTTTAGGAAAATTTGGCTTTTTTAAAATCTGCGACATTTTTTACAAATTCATCCATTTTCCAAAATAATGAAATTTTTTTTGTTTTTTCGTTTTTTAAAAATTTAGGTTTTTTTAAATTGCGTGGTTTTCCCAAGACTGCCTGTAAATGTAACTTTTTTGACATTTTTGATTGATTCATATTTCGATTTTTCAATTTTTAAATATATGTCGAAATTTTAAAGAAAGTGGAAATTCTTTACACAGTCAAAATTTTCAAAATAGTCAAAATTTTCAAAAAAGTCAAAATTTTGAATGTCGAAGCTTTCATATAAAGTTAAACTTCCAAAATAGTTTAGGATTTGAAAAAAAATAACATTTTAAGAAATGGTCAAATTTTCGAAAAAAAAATTAAATTTTAAAAAACAGTCTAAAATTTAAAATATATTCGAAATTATGAAGAAATGTCGAGATTTAAAAAAAATTAATTTTCAATGAAATCTCCTAAAAACCTAAATTTTTGAAAAGCCCAAATTCCGAAAACCACTCAAAATTATCAAATATTTCGAAATTTTTGTTGGTTAAAAGTTTGGGGAAAAAAGTTGAAAAGTCACAAATCTTAAGAAAGACTAAGTTTTTAGGAAAAAAGTCAAAATGTTGAAAAAATTTGGCCCTCTGAAAAAAGTTCAAATTTTCGAAATAATTCAAAAACTTTAAAATGCAACGAACTTGTGCAAAATAATCAAAAATTTTAACAGAGGTTGTTTAAAAGAAAAATTATATTTTCAGATAAAGGCGAAATCTTAAAGAAAACGGACTTTCAAAAAGTTATTATTTTAAAAAATGAAGAAATTTCAAAAATTTTTGAAATTTTCATTGAAAATTAGGATTTAAAAAAACAAACTATTAAAAAATAATGTCAACATTTTGAAGGTTTTTGATAAAATGAACAAACTTTCAAAAAAACTTTTAGAAACGTTTAAAATTTGAAAAATAATCCGAATTTCAACAATAATCACAATTTTAAAAAAATGTAAAAATTTAAAAAAAAATGAAGCATGTTCAGTTAAATTTTCAAAAAAGCAGAAATTTTTGAATAGCCTAAATATTGAAGAAAAAAGAAAATTTTCAATAAATTCTAAACTTTGAAATAAACTGGAAAAGAAAAGTAAAAATGTTGAGAAGCAGAAAATTTTTTTTAGTCAAAATTAAAAAACAAATGTTGCAACATTTTTTTAGAGTCAACATTTTTGATTGAATATTTTCAGAAGGATTGGAATTTTGATAAAAATGATGAAATATTTCAAAAACTTCAAAATCTAAAAAAAAGCTGCAGAAAGTCGCCCCTTTGAAATAAGTTGAACTTTATAAAAAAACTGAAAATCTTAAAAAGCAGCGAAAGTATTAAAAAATTGAAATTTTGTAAAATATCAGAAAGGTTGATATTTTAAGAAAATGTCGCGATTTAAGCAACTCAGAATATTCAAATAAAATCAAAATCTTAAAGAAATGTTTAATAAAAATCCAAAGTTTTTAAAAAAGGTAGAACTTTTTGGAAAAGTTGAAATTTAAAAAGAGATTAAATTTTAAAACAGTAAAAATTTTTGTAGGGGAATTTTGATTAAAACGTCGAAAAAATTAAAAAAATCAAGGTTTTCAAAAGTTGTCTAAATTTTGGAAAATAGAAATAACATTTTCAAAAACCAAAATTAAAAAAACAAAAAAGAGATTTAAAAAATAAGTCAAAATTGTGAAAGTCGAAAGTATGAAAAGACCTAAATTTTGACGAGAAGTCGAAATTTTATGAATAAAGTCTAAATTTTGAAATAAAATCGAAATTTTGAAAAAATTCAATATTTCAAAGAATTGGACATTTTAAAAAAATTTCGGTCTCAAGCTTTTCAAAAAATCTAGAATTTTGAAAAGCGAAGGATTAAAAAGAGTTGAAATTATCAGAAAAATCGAAATTTTCAGAGTCGAAACTTTAAAAAAATTTTGAAAAAAGTCGTAATTTTGGATAGTTGAAAATTATGTGAAAAAATTTTAAAGCGAAATTTTTGAAAAAATCGAAATTTTGTAAAATATCAGAAAGGTTGATATTTTAAGAAAATGTCGCGATTTAAACAACTCAGAATATTCAAATAAAGTCAAAATCTTAAAGAAATGTTTAATAAAAATCCAAAGTTTTTAAAAAAGGTAGAACTTTTTGGAAAAGTTGAAATTTAAAAAGAGATTAAATTTTAAAACAGTAAAAATTTTTGTAGGGGAATTTTGATTAAAACGTCGAAAAAATTAAAAAAATCAAGGTTTTCAAAAGTTGTCTAAATTTTGGAAAATAGAAATAACATTTTCAAAAACCAAAATTAAAAAAAACAAAAAAGAGATTTAAAAAATAAGTCAAAATTCTGAAAGTCGAATGTATGAGAAGACCTAAATTTTTACGAGAAGTCGAAATTTTCTGAATAAAGTCTAAATTTTGAAATAAAATCGAAATTTTGAAAAAATTCAATATTTCAAAGAATTGGACATTTTAAAAAAATTTCGGTCTCAAGCTTTTCAAAAAATCTAGAATTTTGAAAGGCGAAGGATTAAAAAGAGTTGAAATTATCACAAAAATCAAAATTTTCAAGGTCGAAACTTTAAAAAAATTTTGAAAAAAGTCGTAATTTTGGATAGTTGAAAATTATGTGAAAAAATTTTAAAGCGAAATTTTTGAAAAAATCGAAATTTTGTAAAATATCAGAAAGGTTGATATTTTAAGAAAATGTCGCGATTTAAACAACTCAGAATATTCAAATAAAGTCAAAATCTTAAAGAAATGTTTAATAAAAATCCAAAGTTTTTAAAAAAGGTAGAACTTTTTGGAAAAGTTGAAATTTAAAAAGAGATTCAATTTTAAAACAGTAAAAATTTTTGTAGGGGAATTTTGATTAAAACGTCGAAAAAATTTAAAAAAATCAAGAATTTCAAAAGTTGTCTAAATTTTGGAAAATAGAAATTACATTTTCAAAAACCAAAATTAAAAAAACAAAAAAGAGATTTAAAAAATAAGTCAAAATTCTGAAAGTCGAAAGTATGAAAAGACCTAAATTTTGACGAGAAGTCGAAATTTTCTGAATAAAGTCTAAATTTTGAAATAAAATCGAAATTTTGAAAAAATTCAATATTTCAAAGAATTGGACATTTTAAAAAAATTTTCGGTCTCAAGCTTTTCAAAAAATCTAGAATTTTGAAAAGCGAAGGATTAAAAAGAGTTGAAATTATCAGAAAAATCGAAATTTTCAGAGTCGAAACTTTAAAAAAATTTGAAAAAAGTCGTAATTTTGGATAGTTGAAAATTATGTGAAAAAATGTTAAAGCGAAATATTTGTAAAATGCGAAATTTTGATAATAAATTCAAAACTTGGAAATAAAATCGGATATACACAAATTCATTAAAAAATACTGGACATTTCGATTTTTTCAGCAAAGTTGAAATTTTAAAAAGTGGAAATTAAAAACATTGAAATGTTTAAAAAGTCAAATTTGTTAAAACGGTGAAAATTGAAATTTTCAGTTAGAGTGGAAGTTTTCAAAATAGGAAAAATTTTGAAAAAAGTATGACATTTTCGTAAAAGTCGAAACTTTGCAAAGAGTCGAAATTGTAAAAGTCAAAACTTTAAAAAAAGTCGAAATTGTAGTGAAAAAGACTGAATTTAAAAACGCATAAATTTTTAAAAAAACGATATTTAATAAGTTGATTTATTTAAGCAAATTAAATAAATTAGTGGCCGTGAAATGGTGAATGCGATCGAGGGACATATCAATTAGTTCCTAAATAAATTTTAATAGTCGAAAAAGTAAAATTTTTTGAACTTACTTCACCAGTCGATGACACATCAAAAAAATATCGGTGAAGTAAGTTCAAAACGGTATCGACGGTATATTGATACCGTCGATACATCGGAACGAAAGTATCGATACAAAAATATCGAACATCGAAACGAGAATAACAATATTTTTGATGCATCGATATATCGTGTGATATCCCTACTTTCAGCTCTTGCTACTATTTCAATTAAAAATCACGTAGCTCATTCGTTAAATTATTATAATTTTAACTAATGATTTTAGTCTTAGAAAAAGCCGCAAACATCATTTCTGAATCCCTGATTCTTTTAAGACATTAATGCACCAGAATTTATCATGATTAATAATTTTTTATCTTTGTGTATATTAATTTTTCTTAATTTCCAATAAACAATTTTCAAGCCCTAAATTTATTTATTTATAACCTTGCATTTCTCGTCAAGCATCATCATTAAAACCAATTCCACAAAGACAAGGGCCTCGCAAAGATCTACCCTCCCGGAGCCTCGCCATTTCTAAGGACGCCTCTGAATATAACATATACATTGAAGAGAAAGCTGAGGGTTATTGCAATAGTAGTAACTTAATCATAACCTAATAATAAGTTACTACAATGATAAAATTATCTTGATTCTGGTGCTTCTTATTGAAGTTCATCGTTGGCAAATTATACAATCTTGAACCTATTATTGAAAACCATGCATACTTTTTACAGCCTAATTTAGATCAAATGAGGTAGTCTCATAGTTGAACGAACGAATAATTTAAATTCGTCCTTAAACTGCTTCCTTTAATAAGCTGAATAAACATAAGGCTTCCTCACTTTATCCTGCATTTAATGGACTCACCTCCTTCTTGCAATCATTGCACGGCTCCACGATTAGTATTAATCTGAAGCAATGATAAACCATCCAACAAGATTGGGTAATTATAAAAGTGTGATCGTCCGTGTTGACTATTTCCATATACATTTGGTACGGAGTGACCAACAAGTGAATGAAACAGCCCAGAAGTAAATTCTAAAAGAGGACACTGTTCTCAATAGTTTAAAGATGTCTACTGAAAAATTACCAACATTACGAAACCATAAATATCATTGACGGTCGTAGCAGCATCAATAATATGCTGATACGCCACATTTGAACGAATGAGGAGCATCTCCATTTTCCCTGCAATAAAAATTCTAATTATTTAGAATATCGCATTCCTTACTAATCTAGTCTGACTTCTTCGTATCCACTAAATATTTCAAAAAAAATTAGTTAGCCACCTTTTGAACCAAGCGAAATACTGTCAAAGAATCCGCTTCATGAAAATCAATTTGCCTATCAAGACGGCACATCCACAAAGACAGACAGAGTCTTGTCAAAAAGATAGAAAGTACATATTCAAACAAAGATGGATTTATAGACATAGAGGGGGCTTTTGATAACACCTCATATGAATCCATAAAGGCAGCAGCTAGTAAAAAAGGTTTTGAGAAACGTACTATCGACTGAATCGTCTCCATGTACGATGGTAGAAGAATCAAAGCAACCTTAGGGAGTGATTCAGTCACAGTGAGCGCAACAAGTGGTTGCCTTCAAGGAGCTGTTTTGTTTCCACTGCTGTGGTCCATTGTAGTTGATTACCTCCCAAATATACTGCATCACTCGGGCTTTCCATAAAGACAGCAGCTATCAAAAAAGGTTTTGAGAAACCTACTATCGATTAGATAATCTTGATATTAGATGGTATGAGAATCAAAGTAACCTTAGCCAGTGATTTAGTGTATTCAGAGCGCAGCAAGGGGTTGTCCTCAAGGAGGTGCTTTATCTCCACTGCAGTGGTCTATCGTGGTCGATGACCTTCTAAATACAGGGTGTTACAAAAGTCCGGGCCGCTACTTCAGGAGCATATTCTACACATTAAAATATGAAAAATGTTGAAATACATTTTTTTCTTTAAATTGCCTCCTAACGGAGATATGACAATTTAAAGATGGCGCCCCTAAAGTGGTTTTTTTACTACAAAAAGTTAACGGTTAGTAGCAAAGTCATGAAATTGGGCAAGCAGTTAAAGAATTGGATTAGGCATATTCTCATGTAACATATTTTTTAAATAAGGCAGTAGCGTGGTGTGTAGGGGGTTGCCCGCGATTATTTTTTGCCGTAACTTTTTTGTATTGCAATATTTCGACACAAAAGTGCCATAATCGTAAAAAGCAACATTTTTTATACAAAAAAGGTACTCTTTCTCAAAGTCGCTAAAAGTAACCGTTTCCGAGAAAAAAGCGTTTAAACAAAATTGTTGCATTTATTAGAATTCGTTTTGCAAATTTCTAATTTATCCACTACTAACTGCATTGATATAAAAATAGTACAAAATTAAGGAAAAAAAATCAAAGCAAGTGTTCGAAATTACTGCCTCCTGCAGCAATACATTGCTCGGCTCGTCTTCTAAGGGAACTCCTTACTCTTTCGCAAATGCCTGGTGCATTGTGAATCTGGTTGAACCCATTTTCAATTCGTTCACGAAGATCATTGATATTGTCAACAGGTGTGGAGTAGACGATCTGCTTTAGATGTCCCCATAAGTAGAAATCGAGTGGGTTGAGGTCAGGAGACCTAGCTGGCCATGGTATCGGACCTCCTCGACCTATCCATCGTTGATGATAGTTATTCAAAAATTCCCTAGCAACTGCACTAAAATGGGCAGGTGCCCCATCGTGCATTATCCACATTCGCTGTCTCGTTATGAGTGGAACATTTTCAAGTAACACGGGTAACTCTGTTTGCAAAAAATGTCTATATGATGCTCCTGTTAACCTATGAGGTAAAAAAAAACGGTCCAATTATAGAGTCCCCTATTATTCCTCCCCAAATGTTAAGTGAAAAATGTTGCTGATGTCTCGACTGAATAACTGCATTGGGATTTTCAACTTGCCACTGATGCATGTTGTGAAAGTTAAGTATCCCGTTTCTGGTAAAACCCTCTTCGTCCGTAAATAATATGAGAGATGGAAAGTTCTCATTTTCAGCGATCTTATGCAATAGCCAGTTGCAAAATTCTATTCTTGGAGGATAATCAGCAGCAAGTAACCCTTGCACTCTTTGAAAATGATAGGGGTAAAATTGGTAAAATTTCAAAATTCGCCAGATAGTTACGTGATTTACTCCTTCGGCTAAAGCAAGTTGTCTAGTGCTGACACATGGATCTTCTTCAACTCGCTGAAGCACACGCTCCTCTAAATTAGCAACTTCTGCGTTTGGCCTTCCAACACGTTCGCCTTTGAAAACAAAATTTCCTGTTTCACATAAACGAGCATGAATTTTCTGGAACAATTTTTCTCCTGGTAGGTGTCTATTAGGAAAACGTTCAGCATAAAGCCGTCTTGCTTCAGCACGATTACAATTTGCAAGCCCGTACATTAAATGCATATCGGCCATTTCTTGATTTGAATAGTCCATTTTATTAAAATAATGAAAAGTTAAAAAACTACTACACTTACTATTGACAACAAAAACTGCTAAAGTTTACAGCTTACGACCAAATTTTATCAGTGACACAACGTCAATCTCTGGCAGATATTGTTAAGTACAATTGTCTTTTTTACGATCAGTTTGCATGACCAACTTATTTTTTCTTATACAAATTAGTTAGAATTTCGAAGACGGGATAGGATTATTTAAACGCCTTTTTCTCGGAAACGGTTACTTTTAGCGACTTTGAGAAGGAGTACCTTTTTTGTATAAAAAATGTTGCTTTTTACGATTATGGTACTTTTGTGTCGAAATATTGCAATACAAAAAAGTTACGGCAAAAAATAATCGCGGGCAACCCCCTACACACCACGCTACTGCTTATTTAAAAAATATGTTACATGAGAATATGCCTAATCCAATTCTTTAACTGCTTGCCCAATTTCATGACTTTGCTACTAACCGTTAACTTTTTGTAGTAAAAAAACCACTTTAGGGGCGCCATCTTTAAATTGTCATATCTCCGTTAGGAGGCAATTTAAAGAAAAAAATGTATTACAACATTTTTCATATTTTAATGTGTAGAATATGCTCCTGAAGTAGCGGTCCGGACTTTTGTAACACCCTGTATAGTGCATTACTCGGGCTTTGAAGCAGTAAGTCATGAAGATGAGATTATTGTCATTATCAGGGGAAAAAAACAATAATGCAGAAAGCCCTAACCACTGACAACTGGTGTTCAAAACAAGGATTAGGTGTAAACTCAAATAAAATAATTACAAGTCCTTTCACAAAGAAAAGGAAGCAGCTAAATCTAGCAGCTCCCACTATGAATGGAAGTTCAACTTAACTTCTTAAGTGAGATTAAATACCTAGAAATAGTCCTAGACCAAAAGCTCAGCTAGAATTCTCATTTGACTGGAATAATCAAGCGAGCCACGACAAAATCTGGGGTCTGAAACCTAAAATGATTTACTGGTCATATAGGATGATAATTACATCCCTGATCACGCTTCTTTAGGTATTGTGGCCAAAAATAATGAAAAAGACATCACAAAACCAACTGAGCATAATTGAAAGGTATGTCTGGGCATAACAGGAGCAATGAATACCTGCTCAACAGCAGCAATGAAGGTAATGCTAGGTCTAACTTCTCTCCACCTTTTAGTAAAGAGGGAGGCCATCAAAGGAACATCAAGATTACTGCAATTAAAACAATTTAAAGAAAGACTTCGCCGGTCACATGAGAATCCTCAAGAAATTAAAACAGGAAAACTTCGTCGGTCACATGGGAATCCTTAAGGACTGTAGCTCTGTGATTTTAGCAAATTTGGTTGATTATATGCAACCCAGATACCAATTTGATCATTCCTTTGAAGTGGACTTAAATAGCCACACTGACGCTCAATCAGTACCTCAATAAAAAGATAAATTATCCATCTGACTTACAGATGACAGACTGATGAAAGACAGCACATGGGACCGGAGTAGGAATTCATGACGCTAATTATTAGGTTCTCTAAAGCTCAACTGTCTTTTAAACTGAAATACATTCAACAGAACTCTGCATCTGTGAGTGTCTTTGAAGAAACCTGAAAGGAACAAGGATCTACATTAACTCTGACAGTCAAGCGGCAATAATGTCTCGCAGCAACTGCATTGTCAAATCCAAACTAGTTTGGGACTGTCAACAAACTGTAAAGCAACTGGCTAAACACAACAGAATCAAACTTAAATGCCAGGACACAAAGGAATACAAGGGAATGAAGTTGCGGACCAACTCACCAGAGAAGAATCTGCACCGTCATTTCTTGGTCCTGGTTTTGAATTTTCTAAAATCAAATCAACAATGAGGTCATAAAATGGGAAACAAAGTCAAGAGATCACATCCAGGACTACTACATTCGAAAAGATCCAGGACTGCTACAGACGAAAAGATTCATATTTGGAACGCTTGACAAGACAAGGGTCTACTTAGAACTCAAAAAATCCGAATTGAGAATACTAACCAACTTCTTAACAGGACATTGCCCTATGAGGTGTCACCTCAAGAAAATGGGTCAAGCTATGTTAAAAGAGTTTTGCCTCTGGTATGGTGGACATACTGAATTACCGTGCTCTGATGTTTTGAAATTGGCCTTTTTATTCTTTCATTTTTGTATATTCCTCTTTTTATTTATTGTTTCTTTTCGTTGTTCCTGAAGAAGCCCCCTATAATATCGAACACTTTTAGTAGTTCTTTGACACGGTTCAATCCCGGAAGAAGTATATCCTGTACTAAGCTATATCGCTTTTGCGCAGAACCTATGGAGACTGCAGAACTTATGCTATGCAAGTGTGATGCGTTTGCACGCAAAAGGCACGTCCAATTCAGATGAGTGTCCTTAGACTCCTTAGATGAGGAAAAACTCAGTCTTAGGTTCACAATAAAATTTTACAAGAGTTTGAACCTGGGAACTACATAGATCAGGGTGGGCATAAAAGATCTTCTTAGGTGGTGGTGCGGGGTGGACGAAAAGAAAGACGAAACGATCCATAAATAAACTAATATAATTTAATCTTCTGACGCATTTGGTACCGATGACATACTAAGTAATCTGGTTCTTCACCATTGACTACCCTTTTCCTGGGAACTACATAGATCAGGGTGGGCATAAAAGATCTTCTTAGGTGGAGGTGCGGGGTGGACGAAAAGAAACACGAAACGACCCATATATAATCTAATCTAATCTAGCCCCCTTTTGATAACAAAGATTTTAAGATTGGTGACTGGCGGAATGAGCCCATGCCACCTTTTAGACTCTAGACACTTTGATCAAATTTCTGGACGGAGTGCAGCATCTTTCTCTTAATAGTATTCAGACTCAAAGGAAAAATTCTTTAGTAGACAGGTACTTACGTGCACTACATGAGCGTGAATCTTTTGGCTTCAGTTGTATGAAGTTTAATTCGTTCGTCAAGGGTGTGTTCCTCTGCGATGCAACATTGTTATTTCCAATTTCTTTCAAGTCTTCCTCCAAGCGTTTGATTCTACAGGCTATCAGATGAACGTTTAACCAATAATTCACTTCTATGGCCATCGTGAAAACATAAGTCAAATACAAAGGTAAGAAATTACTTATCAGCACAATTAAATCTTCATAGTCTCTCGTCAGGTTGATCCACAGATGAAAATCTACTCCGACTATCCCTGACGACATTAACATGGCGACGACCATCACTGTTATTACTTTTCTAACTGAATCTGCTTCTGAATTCAGCATGAGTTTATCGAACTAAAATAGTATTTTATTTACTATATATTCTGGTGTTAATATATTTTTTTTGGAAATAATGCCACGGTTAGATTCAATTTTTCAGGATTGTTGCACATCAGGAAGAGAGTGTTTAAAAAGTTGCCTCTCTATTCCAGAACCTATGTATTTATAATTATTAAACTTTATTGACGATAAAAACGCAACAAAATTTTAAAATTCCACAAGGTTTTCGATAAATAAAGTTTAATAGTTATGAAGATTAAAGAATTCCACGAAGTAAGGGTTGGAAATGTCAATTATTTGAAAAACTTATGTAAGTAAATATGATTTTTATTCTGAAAACTACGTAGTTTGATTAACTGAATAAACAGATTTTTTGAATACACATTTTCCTTAATTACTTCCTATAACACTGGTCAGCACTTTTGTAATCTCAGCGCAATTTTTATGAGGGAACAAAAAGAATCGCTTGGGGCCAGATCTGGCGAGTAAGGAGGATGATCAAGCAGTTCAAACCGTAATTTGTGGATTTGTGGCAACCGCGGGGGTGTGAGACTGTGAGATTGTCTTGGTGAAACAGAATTTTCCCTTTCTGCAAATGTGCCCATTTTGCCCCAATTTCTGCCTTCAGATTGTCAGCAATGATGTGTAATATGGTTCTGTAATGGTTTTCCCTGTTTGAAGATATCACTAGTCAACATTGATTTTGTGACACGAACTTTGGTAGGTAATTGTATTTGGACTACCTACCCTCATCATGAAATCGTACTTTTTTTTTCATCACCCCCAGTTTTCTTGTGACAAGGTAAATTTTATTTTTGGAAATGCAGTCTTCCCAAATACTGTTCGTTTTTATTTAGGTAAATATATTATTTATATCTTAAAAAATTTCATCAAAAATATCATCAAATATCATGATCATATTAATTCTTCATTTGGAAGTCTTTTTTATCGTTAAAATTTGGGTACTTTTTATGCGAATGAGACACCAGGGATCGAAAAAAATCACAATTAGGAAAAAGTTTGTCCTACACGTAGATCTTTAATTTGTAAATTGAAAACTGTAAAGCATTTAAACTCGTAAAACTCTATGGTATATTACTGCCACCACTTCATATCAAATTAGGCTTACCAAAAATTTTTAGAGGGGATAGGTCCCAATAAAAATGGATTTTTATATTTTAAGGAGAAATTCCCCAAAATGATTGAAGTAGTATATTAGTAGAACCTTAAATTAAGAAAATTAATAAAAGACTCGTTTCTTAAAGAAAAATTAAATGTTTTAAATAAATCAGTATGTAGATGCTTCAAAACTTTTAATTGGAAATTGTTTGGTTTACCATAAGAGTGACATATAAAGATATTTGGTTACAAAACTTTTAATGGAGTACAAAACTTTGGGTTGCAATAAGGGGATCAAGATTCATTTTTTAGACACACATCCTGATTTTATTCCTACGAATTAGGGGGCTCTGGGGGGCTCTAAGTGATAAGAACTGGTAAAAGTTTCATGCGGACATTCCAATGATGGAAAAACTTTATCAGGGCAGATTAAACTCAAACGTGTTGACTGACTACTACTGCTTAATGTAGAGGGACCAATTAAAAGCTAAATAATCTAGAAAAACAAAGATTATACGTTTCTAATGTACATTTTTTATATCATCTATCTGGAGATCCATCATTTTTTAAACATTTAACAAACAAATGTCGTAGATATTAAAAATTTCAAAACTGCATATTTTAAATCACAACTAACACTATTGAAAAATGCTGAAGAAGTTCATGTGACATGACAAAACTTCAATTTTATTGACCAGTGAATTAGAGCTAGACTTAATTTTGGGAAGTGTTTTTAGAAATATGGCTGTGACTGTGACTGTAAATGGCTCTGGTACAGCTTTATACTTTTAACAAATAGAATAGGACCAATGACTGTTGTTAAAAATGATATCAATATCTCAGTTTGTTTAAAAAGTATACCACTTATAGTAATTTTAATAGAGACTTGGACCAATGTTACAGGAATTTTTTTAAATCTGCTGTATTCTTAAAGCCTACCAACATGAAATTGGTCAAATAATTAAACAACTCCTAGCTTCTAAATCTTCATTTTAAATTTGAAAGTGTAATAATCAAAAACTAAAATCAACAATATTTGCAAATGAGGTATAGATTCAGTAACCATCATGTCTGTTTTGAAGTCAAGTTAATTGGATGAGCTAACACAATACATTTATTAGATTTGCTTTACTTACCTCAGTAAGACGTCTTAAATATGTCAGGTACTTATCAACATTTCGAAAATTTAATATAAATGTAATACTAGTAAAAGACAGAAGGAGGAAAAAATCAACTACATTAACATATCTCGCCATCGTTTCTTTATATCGTATATTGTATACAACCTTAACTTTCGAATTTTTGTAAAGGCCCAAAATGCTAAAAACCACTAAAAATCTCCTCTTATTGCCGGAAGTTCTCTTAGCTTCGGGAATTCGACGAGCTGATGACTTACCTAAGTTGATACCACAACAAATGCTAAATAGTTGATACCAAACGGAATACTTCAGCTTGTAGTGATTTTCTTCGCGTTCGAAAGTAAAAACACCCAAACCAAAAGTTCGGTTGAGGTAGAGAACCGGCCTAATGTTCCTGAATAGTTCGTTTGAAATTAGAGTCGATCTGAATGCTACAGAATTGCTGATACCCTAAAGAAGATACATCTAAAATTCGATTCATTTCCCAACTTCAATATACCCTGTGTATGTTCAGCAGATTCTTAGGTATGTATCGCATAGTTCTTAATATTCTAAAAGACTGTTGCGAAATTCCCTCCACAGTAAATAAATTGGAACTAAAGGGTGAAAACATAACAAAGCAATTGAGATTCAAGTTGTTTATTTTCGTATTGAAATCGCGCTAAATAGCTGCCTAATTGTCACTTGAATGTGTCAAAGCAGTCATTTATTACTTGGAAATTTGAAGCTTATTATTTTAATAAATTATTAATATGGTATAACTATTCAATCGTTGACAGGTCCTGAAAGAAAGTTAGCTGATTTTAGACGGCGTTGTTAGCGTTCAGTCATTGTATTTTTTACGTTTTTATTTCGGTTGCTGGTAAATATGTTTACGAGGAGAGTTAATTGGGAAATTGAAAAAGAATGACTAAATAAGTTGTCACTGCGCCAGCAATCTGAAATGAAAAAAAAAATAGCTCACTGAAAAATGTTATTTAGCTGCTATTTAGTTCACCTTTGCCACCAAAGTTCGATCTATGGTTACTAAACCAAACGCTGTGAATTCTATGTCGCATTCTTGAACACAAACGCGAAAAATGTGTAACTGAAAAATAATGTAACGTAATTAATTTTTTCAAAAATTAGACCCAATCACATTTTGATTATTTAAAGCAGCAAATACATTTTATGTCGACAATTTATCTCAGGTAGAAGTGTCAGCAATTTTATCAGCTACATTTGTGTCATAGTGTAAACGGGCAAGGAAATTTAGTTTCAGATACCTGAGATTTCTATTATGAAATAAACGCAACCCGAATGAAACATTTTCAAAAATGGTCGCATTTTCGGAAATACTGGAAATAGACACAATCTCTTTTTTATAGAAACACCCAGTTTTAATTTCACATTTGGATTTATATTAGTTACATGAAACTTCCGGTCTAGAGAGTCCCTCTCTCAGCTTTTGACATATTATGGCAGGAATACGGCGGTTCCTATGATGTTGCAGTAGTCAATTAGTGAATTGTGTGTAAGTCAAGGAAAGAAATATCCCGCTCAGCAATAGGTTCTCTTAAAGAGCTTTTACACTCAACATTTTTTAGAGTCTGACATCGGGAAATATTGTCAGAAAGTTAACATTATGTTAACATAAAGATTTCTCAAGCTAAAGACATCTATCAAAATTATCTTATAGGTATCTGTTAGATGTCCGTAATCTGACGACTAGGTAAAGTTATCTAAATGTCAACATTACTGTGACTCTTAAAGTTATCGCTATAATCATATCTTTAGGATGTCTTTCTGATTTAGGTGCTGCACGGGATAATAAATAATCTTTTCTCTCTGACATGTATCTCCTTGGACAAAGGGAAACTTTTTTCGGCACCCTAGAACTGCTTAAACGAATCATTCGAACCGTCGTAAGCCGGATAACAGGTAGATATTGCTGGACACGACATATTATGTCATATTTTTTCCAAAAAAAACAGAATTGCAGTGATTTATTTAACAATTCATAGCTGTTCTATTACTGGAAACAACTGAATTTTTTTGTATTAAATTCTGAAACCTTGATCTGTATTTTGCACTATTCCAAATTGGTTTACTACCTTTTGGCAGTGCCAAATAGAACAAAAGGTCACTAATTTACATACCTGATCTTTAGTTTTCGTAGAGAATTCTTGGTTTATTAATTTGCATAAGGACATCTTAATTTTTTGAATCTGAAAGCAAAAAACTGAAAGCCCTGTTACACTAAAGTTCAACTGTACCTCCTCTTTACAGGACTCGCACGGTTCCACGATTACAATCAATCTCAGACAGTGGTAGATCATCCAAGATATTTGATTGAACATAAACTGATGATTATTAGTTTTTATAAACTCAGTATACAATTGGTATGGAGTTATTATCAGATGAATGAAGCAACCCAAAAGTATATTCTGCAAATATTAACTGACAATCGATTTTTACTACAATCGAGATTGCTAACCAAAATAACAAACCCAAATATTTGGTTTATTTCCCGTGTAGCGTTTAAGAGTAATGAATAAGCTTTCGTCAAATCGCAGAAGAGTAGGTCGAGTTTCCCTGTAAATTTTCCGGTGAGTACTGCAAAACATTCAGGACATTATCGAAAGTGCACCTTGCGGATTCGTGCTGTAGTAGTTTTTGAGTTCCTTGGAGTAAAACATCTTGCTGGGCTTGACGGCCACATTCTGGTTTCCATTTTTTAGAATATCGCTCACTGCTTTAACCCCGCACGAAATTAAATGAACGGAAAGCCAATAGTTCACCTCCACGAGCATAACTATTGGATAGGTCAGATAATAAGGAGAAAAATTGATAAGCAGTCTTAAAAGATGCCCCTCTTTACTGGTGATAACCAGCCAGGTACGATAATCGATTACAACTATAGTGAGAGCTGCTACGACTGCGGTTGCAGTCATTGCTATTATTTTCTTTAATTGATTGTTAACTGAATTAAGCAGCAGCTTGTCAATCTGGAAAGAAGTTCAGTCATGTCATTTGTAATATAATGAAAAGTGGTGCAAGGCCTAAATTTGATTTTAGTGATTACTAAAAGTAAACATTAAAAACAAGATTTTACTAGTTTTGTTATCTCTATGTGGATTAAGTAATCTTTGACTTTGGTCAAGTGGTATAAAGATGAATGATTTTCAGCAAGATCAAGATCAACAGACCAAGTTTGGTTTATGTACCTACATAAAATCAAACGACATGAACCATAGAACCAACTCTTCCCTTGGCGAGATCAACCCTAAGATCCCTACTTAACGAAGAAATTTATCCTAAAAACAAAGCCATATGGGCATCAATAACACCAAGCCGCCAAACTCAAGCATTCATTAGAATGTCATGCAGGAAAAGGGCAAAACTATGCCTACAAGTCTCTAAGAATAATCTCAGGAAACTTGTAGGAATTTGGATAGGTCACTGTCGATTAAACAAACACCTCCACAGAATGGGAATTATAAACGACCCGAGTTGTAGAAGGTGTTTAGAAGATGATGAGAGTGTCGAACACGTGATGTGCCACTGCCCGGCACTAGCATCAATCAGAGGATCCACGCTGGGGGACTTCTAGCCTAGTGTGACCACTTTGAGAGAGGCGCATCCAAGGGGCGTTCTTCAGTTTCTCAACAAGGTTGGGTGAGTGAATGAATGACCAAGGACACCTCAATCACAGGGATAGCACAATGGGCTCGGAAGGGGTGGCCTAAGTGCTGGCCTAAACTTTAGGCAACCCACCACGAATCCAGAATCCAAAACTATATTTTGGAATCCAAACGTAAATCAACAACTTTGAACTGTTAGTAATTACAATAGTTTAACGCTTGATCATATTTGTTTCATTTCAGTTGGTACTTTCAGGAACCTGAAGATCAACAGACCAACGTTGGTTCATGTACCTAAACTGAAATGATATTTATATTAGCTAGAGTTTGGAATCCAAACATAAATCAGCAGCTTTGAACTATTAAGAAATGCAACAGTTTAAGTGCTGATCATTTGTGTGATTTGAGCTGGTGCTGAGTATACCAAACTAAAAACCTAGCGAGATAGTGAGGTCAAAAAACTGTCTTTGGTTCTCACTCTCGAAAATGACATGATAAATATTTCAGCTTTTTTGTCTACTGATTGAAGTAGAAGGAAGTATCACTTGCTGTCAACTGGAAATAATGTTAAAGTAAATGTTATACTGAACTACAATGCTGATGTTTATGAAGATAGAACACAATAGGAAAGTGAAGGCAAAAGTGAGAGTTTACATGCACAACGTTACTACATTTCTTTGCTACTAAAGACCCATGGAGTTTGTATACTCATACAAAAGTGTCTATTTCTTCAATTTCAGTAAAAAATTTATTCTGACATGGTGCCAAATATCTGCTCAAATATAATTGGTGCTAATAGCAGCAATTATCCTTGATTAACTGTAAATTGTTTGCCCAATTTTGTCATCTACAAAAAAAGAAGGAAATAATGTGCACCAAGTCCGGCAGCTAATAGGTTCTTGAAGAGCTGGCTTCGCGAGTCCAGATCCTTAAATTTAATCTCATGATGCTAATGCACAGGGGCGGCCTTTGGGGGTGACAAGCAGGGCAACCGCCCGGGGCCGCGCTCTTTTAGGGGGCCTCGCGCACTCGCCCAATAGCACGAGTTCTAATGTTAATTTGAATTTCGAGCCTTAACCGCGCATTATAAAACTGGATTCGCTGCTCCTTTGCGTGATAGTTATCGCGCTGATATCTGTCTCATTCGCTCCAATGAATGTTTCTTTCCTTCTCTTTCATATTCATGAAATTTCGTACCAGTGCCACAAGTGCTGCCAACTGCAAGGGCTAAACAAAATCTGATAGTACTCCATTTTCTTCGTGTTTACGATTCGGGGAATTCCCGTGTTTTATTTCAACTGTCAACTGTCGTCGGATTATGCTTTTATATTAGAGCAGTCGTCATCATTTCTAAATCCCTGATCCTTTTAAGACATTAATGCACCTTATTTATCATGATTAATAGTTTGTTATCTTTCTGTTTAAAAATTGAAGCACAAAACTTGTCCCCTGAAGTCAAGAAGGAT
Source organism: Dastarcus helophoroides (assembly GCA_028583605.1). NCBI lineage: Eukaryota > Metazoa > Arthropoda > Insecta > Coleoptera > Bothrideridae > Dastarcus > Dastarcus helophoroides. Next base: position 9,414,453 of record CM053334.1, read on the forward strand.
TTTTTTGAAGATACCCAAGAACCGGTCCGTTCCACGAAAAAAAATCTTTGTGTTTATTAATTTTTCTTAGTTTCCAATAAACAATTTTAAAAGTCCATATATATTTATTTGTGACTTCGCATTTCTAGTCAAGCATCATCATTGAAATTCACAAGCGTAGGCAGGATTTAGTTCAGGGAGGGGCAAGAACCATTTTGAAAAATTGATAAAAAAAGAAAACCGGAAAACGTTCCGAGTATATGTATATTTTCATTTAACTACATAAACTGAGTAATTGAATTTTCAGATTAACTTAGAAATTTGGAAATAGAGTCGAACTTTGCGAAAACAGTCAGAAAATTGAATCTAAAATAAAAACCGATCCTTTCGGAAAACTTTAAAAACTATCCAAATTTCGAGGATTTCAAAAAATAACGATTTTAAAAAATACCGTCGAAATGTCGAGAAAAAGGTTGAAATCTCTTAAAGAAAAGTGAACATTTTCAAGAGAAATTTTAATTTTGAACGAGACGAGGAAAAACGAATTTTGGGAAAAAGTTGGAATCTTTAGAAATTCGTGTTTAAAATAAAATTCTAACCTTTCGAAAAATTTCAAAAATTGTTGAGAATTCGAAAAAAATATATTTTTAAAGACGGAATTTTGTGAAAAAAAGATGTAATTTTTAAAAAAAGTTGTAACTTTGAGAAAAATTTTTCACTGTAAACGGAAATTTTCAGAAGCATAAAACATCCCTATTTCTAGTACGAATCAAAATTTCCAGAATAAGACAACTTAAATTTGAAAAAATATCAGAAAAAACGAATATTAGAAAAATGAAAGTTTAATTTTGAGAGAAAAATGTAGAATAAAGTCGTAATTTCCAAAGGGACCAATTTTTATTTAAAAGACCCTATTTTGGGAAAGGATTTTTTAGAAAACCAAAATTGAATAAAAACCCAACCTTTCAGAAGAACTCGAAATTTTTAAATATGCCAAAATATTTCCAAAGACCAAATGTTGTGAAAAAATTTGCAGTTTCCAAAAACGCTTTTCTCGAAATGTTTACTTTTTTATTCTAATTTTGACATAATATTTAAATTTCAATAAAGAAATTGAATGTACAAGAAATCTTTTTCTCCAAATTACCCAAAAATATTTTTCGCGACATTTTTAATTTTTGATAATATGCCGACCTAATTTAGAGAAAACAGACGTATTTCGAGAAAACTGAAATTTAAAGGAAAAGCCAATTTCGAGAAGAAAGTCCACAAAGTTCCAGAAACTAAAACATGGCATTTTGAAATAAAAGTCAATATTTCGAAAATAAGGCGAAATACGAAGATGAAATTTCTAGTCAAATTTAAAAGAGTCAAAATTTAAAGAAAAGACAAATATACAGAAAGGTGGCCTAATTTTGATAGAAAAAATGATTTCTGAGGGAAGAGCCCAAAAAGTGGAATTTTGAGAATAAAGTCAAAATTTCTGAAAAGACGAAATTAAACTAATTTTAAGAGAAATTCAAAAATGTTTAGCAAAGTTAAATATCCAATTTTATTATAAAAATATCGACAAAAAGGTAAATTTTAGGAAACCTGTTAAAAGTTCTGAAAAATCAAATTCCAAATGATCAAAATCTTCAGAAAAACCCGATGTTAATAAAAATAAAGGAATTAAAATAAAACGAAATCTCTGAAAAACAGTCGACATTTTTCGAAAAACTACCAAATGAAGCTTCAAAGATCGAAATTTTCCAGAAAAAATTTAAACTTAAAAAAAAAGTGCAACTTTGAGAATAGCCGCCCGTTTGTGGAAAAAACGATATTCAGTTTTCCGGGAACATACAAGATGGGATTTCGGGATACTTTTAAATTTGCAAAAAAAGGCGGATTTTGAGAAAAATATCAAAGTTTCGATTTTTCTAAATTTGTTTTTTTTAGAAATTTTGATTTTTGTCCCTTGAAAAACAAAAAAAAGATCGAAATTTTGAGAAAAAAGTCAAAATTTAGTAAATACTCGAAATTCTGCAGAGAGAGTCAAATTTTGTCGAAATTTTGGAAAAAGGACAAATTCTGAGAAAAATGTAATTTCTAGATTTTGTCTCTTGAGCGCTTGAATCAGAAGCTGACACGCCCTGTCCTGCCCTACCCTGAGTCAGAAAATGTCCAATATTGAAATAATCGTCGAAATTTTGAGAAACAAGTTGTATTTTCCCATTCCAGGGGAAATTTTCTCGGAATTTTTGTCTTTTTACAAAATTTCTAAAAAAGTCATTATAAAAATTTCCAGATAAATATTGTTATCAAAAAATCGATCAAGTTTTAAGTAAAAGGATAAATCTTGATAAAAAAAGTCGAAATTTTCAGAAAATCAAAGTTTAAAGAGAAGTCGAAGTTTCCGGAAAAAACCAATTTTGAGACATGATAGAATTTCGAAAAATAAAACGACGAATTTTGAGATAAAAATTCGAAATTTTTAGTTAAGTTGGATTCTGATAAAATAAATCGAATTTCAGGAATACATTTGAAATTTCCAAAAAAATTTATGAAAAAAGACGAATTTCGTGAAATAAGTCGAAATTTCGAGAAAATATCATTAGCTTAAAGAAGGACGACTTTTGTCGAATGGAAATTTTTTAGAGAAAGTCTCCTCAGTTCAATATAAATTTTCGTTAACCACACGAGCTGGGGGGGGGGGGGGTGCAAGCGCCCTACCCTCCCCTATTCTGACTACGTCTATGTTAAAACTAATTCCACAAAGACGAGGGCCTCTTAAAGATTTACCCGCCCGGAGCCTCGCAATGGCTAAGGCCGCCCCTGCTAATGCATCTTTTTGAGGAATATGACCCTTAGTAATGAAACTATAGCCAAAGCTGTTTTTACAAAAGGAAAAGCCTGGAAAACTCACGATAACCCAAAGGTTTCTACAAAAATTGTCAAAACTCAAAAAAGTCACCTTAGTCTTTTCCTTTCACGGATTATCTAAAGGCATAAAATACACGAAAGATTTTTCTCTCAAAGAAACGATCAACCTTATAACACTTTATACAGGGTGGACCATTAGTAATGGTACATAGAAAAAGAGTGAATTTTTCGTATAAAAATACATGATTTAGCCACATTTATCTTTTACCAAAAGTTGATATTAACAGAGATACAGGGTGTCAAAGTTGAAAAAAAAATTGTGATTTTTTTTGGCATAACTGATAAACACATTTCACTATAGACAAGAAATTTGACATAGAGAGGTTTCTTTGGTCAAGACATTTTAATTTGCTAACATATTTTCAGTAACTTATAGGGGGCGCCACCTACGCTACCTTGTATTATTCTAAAGCTTCATAACTTTTTTGTGCCTTCGTGTACACTTATTTTAAAGAAATATTTATGTTTACCTACATTTTTTACGTAAAAAAGGTATACTTACTAAATGTTGATACAAGCAACCGTTTTCAAGATATTCGCCTTCAAAGTTTGCCGTACGTTTATTTTAAGTTATGTAAATGTGAATTTTTCGCAGTAGGTTTAAAAAAAAAGTAATAAAACTGACTCTAAAATAGTTTATATGAAATATTCCTCTACTGACATTATTATTAGACATATTTTTAAAATTTACAAAGCAAATTTAAATAAAATACCAAAACAAAATTTATTTTCAAAAATAAGTATGTGGGAAATTACTTTTTTATGTAAAGGGATTGTAAACAATTAAAAATCTAGTTGTCTTTTCTTGAAATTTATCTCCAAATATCTGCTTTGACCACCCAGATTATTAAAATTTTCTTGTGCGAACTCAGAGATCATATCTCACATCTATATGTTGAAAAATAAAGTACGTCTTAATTTTTTGGATTTTCTTTATTGATATTTCCAAAATTTAGGTAATAATATTATTAGTAAAGTAATATTTGACATTAATTAGTTTCAAAGCTTTCTTATGATTACTTTTTTTTCAAGCCTACTTCGAAAACAGTGGCGGCTCGTAGCCAAAACTAATGGGGGTGCCACGGCAATGTTTAGCGTTTTATATTTTATCGAAAATGGGGATTTCTTCAAAATTTTAACTTTTTAAAACTTCAACTAAAAATATCGATATTTTCAAAATGTAACTTTTCAAAAATTTTAGATTTCTTACAAAATTTGTCGAAATTTCGAGAAAAAATCGAAATTGAGAAAAAAGTCAAAATTTCGAGAAAAAAGTCGAAATTTCGAAATATTTCGAGAAAAAAATCGAAATTTGTGAAAAAGTCGAAATTTCGAGAAAGAAGTCAAAATTTCGCGAAAAAGTCGAAATTTCCAGAAAAGTCGAAATTTAAGAAAAAAGTCGAAATTTTGAGAAAAAAGTCGAAATTTTGAAATATTGTGAGAAAAAAATCGAAATTTGAAATAATAGTCGAGATTTCGAGAAAAAAAATCGAAGTCTCGCAAAAAAAGTTAAAATTTCGAGAAAAAAGTCGAAGTTTGAGAAAAAAAAGAAGTTTCAAGAAAAAGATCAAAATTTCGAGAAAAAATCGAAATTTGAGGAAAAAAGTGAAAATTTTGAGAAAAAAGTCAAAATTTCGCGAAAAAAAAGTCGAAATTTTCAGAAAAAAGTCGAAATGCGGATTTCGTCAAAATTTTAACTTTTTAAAACTTCAACTAAAAATAAATTTCGACATTTTCAAAATGTATGGTAACTTTTCGAAAATTTTAGATTTGTTAGAAAACTTGTCAATGAAAATTTTTGAATTATGTCGCGTTATTTGAAAGACTGGATTTTTTTTCAAATTTCGAATATATTTCAAAATTTAGACTTTTTTCCTATAATTTCAACTTTATTTTATTTTTAAGTATTGACTTTTTCGAAAATCTGTGTATACTCTTTTAAAAATATCTCCATTTTCGAAAATATTTAAACTTTTCGGTGCTTTGTTTTTTGTATTTTTCTTTTAAAAAATAAGTACATTATTGTTTTACTTTTTCTGAAAATGTAAAATTTTTTAAAACTGGACTTTTGATGTTTTAAATTTTTGATCTTTTTTACAATTTCAACATCACATTATTTTTTTTTGTTGAGAAATTATACTATTTTTGACTGTTTTTTTAATGTTAACCATTTTTCAAAATTTCGACTTTTTTGCAAAGTTGAAATGGAGACCTTTTATAAAATGTTGACTTTTTCACATTTTCAACCACTTTCGTTTTTTATTACTTTTTAATTTTCGAAATTCTTTTAAAATTTAGATTTTTTGTCTTGACGTTCAACATTTTTTCAAAATTTTGATTTTGTTGACCTGAAATTTCAACCTTTTTTTAAAAAATCTTCCACTTTGGTTCAAAATTTTAACTACCAAAAATTTAAACCCTCTTCAAACTTTTAACTTCTCAGTATTTGGACTTTTGGAAACCTCGTTCTAGCTGATAATTTTCGACTTGTTTTTAATATTCCGGCTTTAAATATTTTGGTTTTTATTGATAATTTGAGTGAAAATTTCCCAATTATTCAAAATTTAAACTTTTTTTAAAATTTCGCATTATTTTAAAACTTCGATAATAATTCTCAGATCTTTAAGATGTGTCTATTTTTTTAAAGTTTTAATATTTTTTTTTAATTTCGACTATAAAATTTCGATCTATTTGTTTGAAAATATCCTCATTTTCAAAATTTTGACTTCTTTTGGAAATTTGAAAGTTATTGAAAATCTTTTTCCTATCCTTAAATTTTTAATATATTTCGTATATTTCTCAAAATTTAGAAAGATCAAAGTGTTAAAAAATTTCTGTTTTTTTCTGAAAATTTTAGCCTCTCCCTAAATCTGCGCTTTTCTAAAATTTTCAACTTTTTTTTTAATTCCCACTTTGTTAAATATTTTTTTTTAAGTTTTACCTGTTTTTGAAAATTAAAAATGTTTGGAAAACTTAAAAAGTTCGACTATTTTTTTAATTTAAACTATTTTCAAAATTTTGGCATTCTTTGCAAACTGTCGATCTTTATTCGAAAATTTTGATTTTTCTTTTAAGTGAGACATTTATTAAAAACTCTAGGTAACTTCTAGGTAATTCGTAAAATTTCAGAAGGTCGACTTTTTTTCAAAATTTCTACTCTTTTTGAAAACTTAATTTTTTTTAAAAGTCCAAACTTTTTTTAAAATATTATTTATAATTTTTTTTCAACATTTCCAATTAAATCTTCAACTTTTAAAAAAAGTGAGTTTTTATTTTAAATTTAAACTACTCAAAAGTTGGACTTTTTCTAAAATTTTACCTCTTCAAAATATCAACCTTTTTGATAATCATGAATTTTGTGATTATTTTGAGTTTTCTTCAATATTCAAAATTTCAGCTTCTTTGAAAATTTAATTAGAAATTATGCAATTTATTTTAAATGTTGATAGATTTCCAAAATTTTGCCTTTTTTCATTCGCACAATTATTGAAAATGTCGACTATTTAAAAATTTAATTTTTTTTTCAAAATATGAACTTTTTTCAAAATCCTTATTTTCATTTGAAAATGTTTATTCTAATGAGTTAACACAACCTAATAATTTTCAGTTTCTTATCAAAATTAAAAAATAAAAGGGACTTTAAAATATTAACATTTCGTGAAAAACTTTAACATTTCTAAAACAAATTAGAGAAATAAAAAATTTTTGCAAGAAATAATATTTTAAAGACAAAATCTCCAGCAAAAGTTAAAATTCTAAAAGAATTTCTTTGTATAAAATGTTTAAAGAAAAACACAAATTTCATGGGAAAAAAATCAAAATTTCTTTGAAAAAAATTTGAAATATCCTTACAAAAAGGTTGAAATCGAAATTTTTTCCAAAATAATCCAAGACTCGGTTATTATTTCATTTTAAAAAAATTACAAAATGCGAAAGGAGTTGAAAATTAATTTTTTTTTAATTTCTGCGTTTTTTTCATAATGTTGACATTTTTATAGAAATCTTAGGGTTTTTTTGCTAAATATTGTTATCAAAATTAGAAAATAAAATGAACTATGAAATGTCATAGTCTAGCGAAAAAACTTGACACTTTTAAAGCCAATTAGAGGAACATAAAAAAATTTGGAGAAGTTGAAATTTCCAGAAAAAAATTTACGGACAATTTTCAGACAAAATGGGAATTTATAAAAAAATTTTTTATAAAATATTTAGGAAAAAATGGAAACTTCCAGAAAATATTAAAATTTTCTTAAATAAATCGAAATATCTAGAAGAAACCCAAAATTTTTATACAAAAAAGTTGAAATTGAGATATAAGGTAAAAACTCGAATATTCGCTATTATTTTTTTTAAACAAATATTAAAATGCGAGAAAAGTTGGATTTGGATTTTATTTTGAAATTTTAATTATTTTCTCAAAATTTTTACAAAAATTGGAAAAGACATTTCTACAAAAAGAAATCAGAGAAAATTTAAAATCTCTACAAAAAATTGTTTAAGGAAAAGTCTTCGGAAAATTTTGAGAAAAAACTCTTAAGCGAAATTGGGGGTGCTGCAGTTTCACAGTGCCTATACGTGAGCCGCCACTGTTCGAAAATTTAATATCTTAGTAATTTAAAACCAAGGCACGTCAAGTTTTAAAGACAAATAAATATCTTGAAAACGGTTGCTCACATCAACTTTCAGAAAGTACACCTTTTTTATGTTAAAAATATGGATACATAAAATAATTTAGTTAAAATTAATATACGTGGGTGCACAAAAAAGTTATGATGATTTAGAATTATGCAGGATAGCGCTGATAGCGCCTCCTACCAGCTATTGGTAATATGTGAGCAAATTAGAGTTTATCGACTTAAGAAATCCCATTGTGCCAAATTTCGTGCCTATATTACAATTCATTTCATAATTATACGAAAAAATCGATTTTTTTTTCAACTTTGACACCCCGTATCTCTGTTAATGTCAACTTTTGGTAAAAGGTAAATGTAGCCAAATCACATTATTTTTATTCGAAAAATCCACCATTGTTCGGGGTACCATTGCTTATGGTCCATTCCGTAGATACCCTTCTATTTGGAGGAACTCTTCCAAAATAGTTTTCTAGCAAAAAACTTTGCAACACAAAACTGAAGATGATTTCTAGTAATAAAGAGCTCTTTCTCTTTGGAGGAACTCTCCCAAAATATTGGTTTTTTAGCAGAAAATTTCGCAACTCAAAACTGAAGAAGAGGACCTCCTTCTACAAAATCCAAACGTAAAACAAAGTAGTAACTCTATGAAAATGATAGCTTGGCTACCGAAACGCCCAACCTTTGTTTTGTTGTTTAATCTATCTTGGTTTAAGGGGACAAAATTTGTATTTCAATTTTTAAAATAAAGGATTTTACCACCAGAATCGTCAAAAGAATCGTCAACAAGTTTGTTGAATGAGAGAAAGTCTTACTTCAACTTTCTTCATCCAAATAAGATTGGGCAATATCGCATTTGTCATGGAAGCTAGGAGAGCTTGGCTTCCCGTTTAACATAAAAATATACATACATACATACTTTTGCTTAGGACCCTTTTTACACGCAATATCTATGGCCAATGCTTATTTTAAAATTTCGAGTATTACACCACAATTCGAGACCAAAAAAAGTCGAAATTTAGAAATTAAATTCTAAATCTCAAATAAAAGGAGTTTATGTTTTTGGGAAAACTCTGCATTCGAAATTTTGAAAATAAGTCAAATTGTGAAAAACAATGTTTTGTTAAAACTTCGCTTTTTAAATATTTGGAAATTTCTGGAAAATTATCGTCGTATTTCAAGGTTTAAAGTGAAAATTTTTTGATTGAAATGGTAATTTTTCAAATGTTACCTAATTTCGAGGTTTTTTTTTAATAAATTTCAATTGATTTTCGAATTTTTGGATATTTTAATTTCGAGTTTTATTTCCAAGTGTTCAAAAAAGTCTAAATATAGAGTTGATATAGGTTTTAGAAAGTTTTCAATTACGAGCGAGTTATTATTAAAAAAAAACTGAATTCATTAGTAGACATTAAATTGTCAACTTTTTTTGGAATTTTAAACTTTCGAACAAAAAATGAAATGTTTTAATTTTGAACAATTTTTCCTGTTTAACCTTGAAGTTTTCCTAAACTCAAAATTCTAGAAAAAGGTTGAAATTTATAATTAATGTCTAAATTAGTGGAAAAAATCTTAATTACTGGAAAAAATCTAAGTTTCGAAATTAAAAAATGCAAAGCAATTTTAAATTAGAAATATTGGTGAAGATGTAAAGGAAGGAAGTCAAATCTATTAAGGAAAACTATCAAACATTTCAACTTTAAAAATTTTGAAGTTTTAATTTAATTTAAGGAACGAGGGATTTTTCTTCAAAATTTTTATTGTCTTTTCAAGATCACGAATTAAAAATTCAATTTTTCATTTTTCCTTATAAAAAAAGTCTAAATTTCGGTTAAGAAAAGTTAAAATATTGTAACGCAATGTAAATAGATGAAATAGAATTTAGAATAGAATTGTAGAATTTAGTAAATAAAAAAAGTTTTTAGAAGGATCTGATAAGGGGAAAGCGGCCGCGATAACGAAACAAACGGCAAATAAGCCTTCCAGAAATTTCGGCAAGCGGTAAGCCTTATCTGCCGAAAAGTTCTAGAAGCCGGGAGCCAAAACTATTAAAGGCGGTCAGCTTTCTCTCAAGTCAGTCAGTTAGAGTCAATGTAATTAGTGAGTTAGTAGAAGTCAATAATAAGTGAGTTAATTGTTCAATTGTGGTTGAGTTCAGTAATAAAGTGGGTATAATCCATCACGTGTAATCAATCGAACCGATAAAGCACGTAACAATATTATTAAAATGTCCAAATTTGAAAGCCAAAGTTTAAAAACTAAATTTAATTAATAACAATTTTTTTCAAAATTTCGATTTTAACCTTCCACTCTTTTTAGATGTCTTTAATATCTGAACAAGAATGGAATTCTTAAAAATTCGAGTTTAAACTGGCATTTTTAAATTCGAAAAGTTGTAACAAATTTTATAAATAATTTTAATCATTTTATTTAACATTTGAAGAATATATTATAAATGAGGTTTTGATCGAAATATTTTTTTTTCTCGAATGTATATTGTAAGCAAACTCTAGTTAGAAAAATTTGTATTAGTAATTGTGTAGTGTAACGAACTCTCTGGAAGCATTTGATATTGGGAAGCGGCCGCGAGAATGAATCATACGACAACTAAGGGCTCCAGACGTTTCCGCAAGCGATCTTACCTGTACGGAGATCAGTTCTAGAAACCGGAACGGTATAAATACGCGCTCGTCTTTCCCTCAGTTAGTCAGTCAGTTTAGTCAGATAGTTGGAAAGTCTGATAGCTAAGTGAATCATAATTGTACTGTTCCGAAATAAGTTTGAAATAAAGTGTTTACAATTCAAGAAGTTTTAATTTTCAAACCTATGAGGCTGCAATTAATAACATTTTTGGAAAATAAATTTCATGATTAAAGTCTAAAATGTCGTAAAAAACTTGAAACACAGAACTTGTCCCACAACAAACACAACAAAGGTGTTTTTTAATCTTTCTTGGTTTCAGGGGATAAATTCTGTGTTTCAATTTTTGAAGATAACCAAGGAACCAGTCCGTTCCATCAAACTAAAATGTCGTGATTAAAAGTCAACATTTCTTCACTTGAATCAATATTTTTTGACTTACGGTCGAAATTTCAATAATGCCAAGTTTCCAAATTTTGTCCGGGGCTTCGAAATTTTGTGGAAAAAGTCGAATTTCCGAAAATTGAAGTTTTACAAAAATAAAAATAGAATTTCAATTTGGAATCTAATAATTTCAGAAAAAATCGACAATAGAGAGTAAAAATATTTTTATCTAGAATTTTCGAGTCTAAAGATACTTAGACTTTGTGTAAATCTCCAAACCTATGAAAGAATTGACTTTTAAAACAAAATTTCGTGAAGGAAGTCTTAGAAAAGATGTTTCAAATTTGGAATTAAAGTAAAAAATTTCATTTAATGTTAAAACTGAGTTCAAAAAACTGAGTTCAATAAAACATGTTTTTTCAAAACTACGATTTCTCTTAAAAATTCTGAAATTTTAGCTCACAGTCGAATAAGCAAAATTTTATTCAAAGTCCGAGTTGACATTTTGAAACTTGATGTAAAAAAAATTCACAACATTCAAGTTTCTCTCGAATTTTCATTCATAAAGTTCGTTTTCAGTTATTCTTAAAATTTCACTTATTTTTTCTCAAAATACAAAATTTAAGTTGGAAGTTTTTAAATTAAAAAATTCAAAAATTCGAAAATTCTTTTTACAAAACTTAAAACTAAAGTCGAAATTTCAAATAGAAAAATAGAAATTTCAAATAAAGCGAATTCATTAAAAAAATCTCAAAATTTCAAATCTAACCTGGAAACATTGGATTGTTTCTCGAAATCTTCAATATCAAAACCTTGACTTGTTCTAGAAGTTGTAAACTTCGAAGGAAATGTTGGATTAAAAAGTCGAAACTTTTGGTTCGAATATTCGATTTTGAAGTAAAAATTTTGACGTATATTGTTGAAATATAAATCCTGTCTCCTGAAACCAAAAAAATTAAAAAACACAACAAAGGTTGCTCTAACGCTCTAGTCAAGCTCTCATCTTCAGAGAGATACTGATCTTCAGAGAGATACTGATCTTCAGCGAGATAGTGATTTCTCTGAAGATGATACTGAGAGGTACTGATTTTCAGAGGGATATTGATTTCTCTGAAGGTGATAGCTTGGCTATCGAAACGCGTTAAAGCAACCTTCGTTATGTTTTTAATATTTCTTGGTTTCAGAGGACAAGATTTGTATATCAATTTTTGAAGATAACCAAGGACCAGTCCGTTCCACCAAAATTAAGGTTTATTGTGAAAATTAGAAAATAAGTTCGAAACTTTAAGAACTTTATTATTTAGAAATATTGAGTTTTTTTTGTGAAAACCCCAAATATAAACTTAGTATTAAACTTATTTTAAAATTTCAGTTTCAGTTGGAAACTCGGAATGTAGGTTATTAATTTTGACTACGGTTTCCCAAAAGTTTAACCTTGATCGCCAAGTGTCGACGTTTGTTTGCAAAATTTCGAATTTAAGCTTAAAATTTTGACCTCTATTACGCAATTTCGTTGTTAAATATTAACTTTGTAATCAAAAATTTAATTTTTTCAGAATTTCGTAAATTTGAAGATTAGAGATTATTTTTGTTAGAAGTTTGGAGATTTTTCTCCTAATTTTTTGAGTTTAAACTTGAAAATTATATTTTATCCATATTTTGAATTAAGTTTTGAATTCATTTTACAAAATTTGAGTTTTTAGGGTTTAAATGTGACATGGATATTTAAAAATAAATTTGGGGCAATTACCGGAATTTTCGATTTTAACATCTTCTGACCGAATCAAAAATTCCATTTTTTCTAAAAATTTCCAATTCATTTCTCGAAGTTTTAAAGAATTTTTTTTGATTGTAAGTAAGCCAGGCAGTTTTTAATTTTGTGATATCGAAAAACTAGTCCTTTTTGGATGCGTTACGCTCAGATGCAAAATTATGTAAAATATTTTTGTATTACGTTCCCGAACCTCTTCCCCATTTATAAAAGGGACGCCATGCTTCTGCTATTGGGTAATGTTTCTTCAATATATTACGTGGTCTCTAAGGTTTTTAGAAAACTAAATGAAGAAAATACAATAAAGAAATCGAAATGGCGTCTCTTAGCTCTATTGGCGAATTTCCCTATGAGAAATACAGATCTGCTGCGCCTTTACAGCGCGAACGCCAACATAAGACCAACTTCCTTTCCTTTTAAGCGCACAAAATGGCCCAATTCTACATCGGGCAACCGTTAAAAACATGAATATTCCCAAAATTCTTCATCAAAGATAACAAAAGGAAATTTAAAGGTTATGATAACTATATGCAACCAAATTAAACTGACAAGTGTATTGGTAGTTGCATACGATTAAATATCATTTGCCAAATGAGGGAACTTTGAATTATCTATGTTTTTTACTGAAGTGCATTTTGCACGTGACAATGTAAGTTGTAGAATAACGTAAAATTAAAGTGTTTTACCTGAACCAAATTTTGTAGAAAAGTCATTTGTCTATCCACCGTCCGATATGCAGTGATCATTGCCAAAGCGCAAACTGATATTTGAACATATTCGTCAGCAATCGAGACACATTTGGTCGTACTGTCTTTGTACCTGAGTTCGAATATGGTGGGCACGAAAGAGTTGTTGTACAGTCCAAGGATGCTTAAACCAACTAAAGTGATATTAACATTTTGTTTTCATTAATACTTGTGGACTTACCCACTAAACTGATGAAACAAAAACTATAAATCTGCCAGAATGGTGAATATTTAATGATCCATAACTCATCATGACGTTCAAAGGCAAAAATACCTATTCCTAGGATTCGGTTGAGGTAGACCAGTGGTCTTAAAGATGCGGATAAATTGGACGAAATCTCAGTTTGCTTGTTGAAGTATTTGGTTAGCGACTTTGACATCGTATGGAAGCTCTGGAAGATAGAGTTTTGCTTGGTCGAAACCGATGAAAGGAATAAGCAACAAATCTAACAAAATTTTCTAATGGATTGAGATGGTGCTTATTTCTTATCTCTATTCCCTAGTCCCTGACTCCTGTAATAAACAAATTGTTCACACTCTCTTACAGCAAAGGTGTATTCCCTAACATCTGGAAATCTGCTGCCCCTAAAAAGGGAAAAAGGAATCTGGCTAACAACTATCGCCCTATATCTTTGTTACCCATTATATCTAAAGCGATGGAAGAAGTTGTCAAGATCGAGATTCTCAAATATCTGGAAGAAAATAAGATCACCTCGGACAGGCATTAAGGTTTTAGACAACAACGCTCCACTGGCGATCTGCTGTCATATCGTCGTTGCCGTGGAAAAATCTTCTGTCTGCTGAAATGTTTATTTCACAGGAGATCAGAAAACATATTTATTTGGAAGGAAAGATACATTTAATCCCCATCAGATTACAAAAAAACCCTATTTTTATATAAAGATGCAGATAGAAATTTTTTCCAGGGCAGCGACGATATGTTTTTTGCTGTCCTGTAAAATTTACATTTCAGCACATAGAAGATTTTTCCACAACGACGATATGCTACTTATATGTGTAACTTGGCTAAGGTAAAACATAGTGAGGCTAGGATTGTGGCATTGAATATCTTTTGAGGTATCTGTCGAAGGCCTTTGGGCCTTCGACAGAGTCTGGCACCGATCTCTTCTTGCCAAATTAACATCTTATGGCCTTCCTCCTGGACAATGTTATTTGATATCCAATTTACTCGCTGACAGATCTCTTCAGGTCGTCGATGGCATCTCATCTGAGACATTTGCGACAGGGGTGCCTCAGGGGTCTGTCCTGTCTCCTACTCTGTTTCTATTACACATAAACGATCTCTTAGCTTAAATTTCCAATTACGCTATACAGCTACGCAGATGATAGTAGCCTGGTGTCATCTTTTTTCTCCAACAAACCATTATCTATCGCTGTTTCAGTTCGACTAAGGGAACAGCAAATACAGTTGATTCATCGGAATCTCGAAATCATTCTGGAATGGGGTAAGAAAAATCTGGTCTACTTCCACGTTTCAACGGGTTTTCCCTAAGAAAACATCAAGGGATAATATTTAAGGTATAATTAATTTCATTACACTAAATGTAAATTCTGTAAAATAATATTCATTTCATTATATTAAATGTAAATTCTGTAAAATAATAATTAATTTTATCAAATGACTAAAGGGAATCATCGAATTGTATAAAAAAGTAAAATGTTTTCTCCATTTAACCAAATAAATGACTAACAATAAAAAATTAAAGCAACACCGGGGCCCAATAAGACATATTTTACATGTGAAATCGTCCTGTTAAAGACATCCGAAAATTTTCGCTACATTCATCGTCTAGAATGTTTAAAAAAGTGTCAAAAAAACAAACTTAGTTCCATTACTTTATTACATAATAAAGTCATAAGTAAATCTTAAGTTACAAATTCAGTATCAATGGCATTTTCTTTAAATTAAACAAAAAAACCTCCGCCACCGCTTCCCCCACCATAAGTCCGCCTAACTATAAGACGAACGTCAGCCGAATACGAGCGGAACGGTGACAGAGGGCGCTTTTTAGTATGTTTCATATTTACAACTCGTCTCGATGCTACGCAATGAAAAAAAAAACGCAATTTCATTTAGACCTTAATTTTCAGAATACTGGCGCACAAACGGCTGTGTAACTTGAGGTGTCGTTCGACGCACGGGATGAAATCAGAATGAAATCGACGTAAGAGTACTGATACTATATAATCCACAAGATACGCGGGGGATGCAACCTAAATTAAAATCAGTGTGATACGGGATGAAATGAGCGTGATACGGGGTGAAATCAGGCGTGATGCGGGGTGAATTCAGTGCGAAATTATAATGAAATCAGCTCGTCATTAGCATTGAAATCGACGTAAGAGTAACTCAAACAGAGGACATAATCCACGAGATACGCAGAGAAACCAGATTGAAATCAGCGTGATACGGGGTGAAGTCGGTCCGAAATTATAATGAAATCAGCTCGTAATTAGAACGAAATCGGCGCACGAGTCAGAAGAAATAAAATCAGACTAAAATAATTATGAAATCTGCACGATCAGAATGAAATCAGCACGATAGACTGAAATCGACACTATAGACTGAAATCGACACGACAGAATGAAATCGGCACGATAGAATAAAATCAGCTAATTAATTAGAACGAAATCAGCTAGCTAATTAAAACGAGATCAGCTAGTAATTAGAACGAAATCAGCACAAATTGGAATGACATCAGTACGAACGCGGGGAATAAAATCGGCACATAATTAAAATGAAATCGGTGCACGAGTTAGAATGAATCAAATCAGACTGAGATCATCATGAAACGGAATGAAATCGGCACGATAGAATGAAATCGACACGACAGAATGAAATCGGCACAATAGAATGAAATCGACACGACAGAATGAAATTGCCACGATAGAATGAAATCAGCTAGCTAATTAGAATGAAATCAGCTAGCTAATAAAAATGAGATCAGCTAGTAATTAAAACGAAGTCAGCACAAATTAAAATGACATCAGTACGAACGCGGGGAACAAAATCGGCACATAATTAAAATGGAATCGGTGCGCAAGTTGGAGTAAATCAAATCAGACTGAGATCATCATGAAACGGAATTAAATCGGTACGATAGAATGAAAGCAGCTAGCTAATTGAAACGAGATCAGCTCGTAATTTTAACTAAATCAGGACGAATCAAAATAACATCAGTAGGAACGCGGGGAACCAAATCAGCAGATAATTAGAATGAAATCAGTGCACGAGTCAGAATAAATCAAATCAGACCGAGATAATCATGAAACGAAATGAAATCAGCACGATAGAATGAAATCATGAAATCGTGACGAAATCAGTAAAAGTCAGAATGAAATCAGCATAAAACTGCCGCCTCGCGGAACGAAATCGACACGATAGAACGAAATCAGTGCGCAATTAGAACGAAGCCACTAGATCTTCAGAATAAAATCAGCATGAAACCCTGCCTCTTGATTTTGTTTCTTCTGTTTCGTGCTGATTTCGTTCCAACTGCACGTAATTAGAACGTAATTTGAAATCAGCAAAAGACATGAGAAACAAAATCAAAAAAATGATCTTTATGATACGGAATGAAATCAGCACGAAATTAGAAAGAAATCAGCACGTCATTAGAGTAAAATCAGTACAAGTCATACTAAAATTAGCACGAGGCACCGTCCCTTGATTTTATTTTTTCTGGGTCGATGATTTCTTTCTTATGGTATGTAATTCGAACGAAATCAGCGCACGAAGTCAGAAGAAATAAATCAGACTGAGATTATCATAAAGCGGAACGAAATCGGCACGATAGAACGAAATCAGTACACAATTAGAACGAAACCACTAGATCTCAAAATAAAATAAGCCTGAAACGCTACATCTTGATTTTGTTTCTTCTGTTTCGAGCTGATTTCGTTCCAACTGCACGTAATTAGAACGTAATTTGAAATCAGCAAAAGACATGAGAAACAAAATCAAAAGAATGATCTTTATGATACGGAATGAAATCAGCACGAAATTAGAAAGAAATCAGCACGTCATTAGAAGTAAAATCAGTACAAGTCATAATAAAATTAGCACGAGGCACCGTCCCTTGATTTTATTTTTTCTGGGTCGATGATTTCTTTCTTATTGTATGTAATTCGAACGAAATCAGCGCACGAGTCAGAAGAAATAAATCAGACTGAAGATTATCATAAAGCGGAACGAAATCGGCACGATAGAACGAAATCAGTACACAATTAGAACGAAAGCCACTAGATCTCAGAATAAAATCAGCATGAAACGCTGCCTCTTGATTTTGTTTCTTCTGTTTCGTGCTGATTTCGTTCCAACTGCACGTAATTAGAACGTAATTTGAAATCAGCAAAAGACATGAGAAACAAAATCAAAAGAATGATCTTTATGATACGGAATGAAATCAGCACAAAATTAGAGGGACATCAGTAGATCAGCACAAGTCATAATAAAATTAGCACAACACGCCGTCCCTTGATTTTTTTTTTCTGGATCGATAATTTCTTTCTAATTGTATGTAATTCGAATGAAATCAGCGCACGAGTCAGAAGAAATAAATCAGACTGAGATTATCATAAAGCGGAACGAAATGGCACGGTAGAACGAAATCAGTACGCAATTAGAGCGAAGCTACTAGACCTCAGAATAAAATCAGCATGAAACGCTGCCTCTTAATTTTGTTTCTTCTGTTTCGTGCTGAATTTCGTTTCAATTACACGTAATTATAACGTAATAGAAATCAGCAAATGATATGAGAAACCAAATGAAAAGAAAGATCTTTATGATACGGAATAAAATCGGCATGAAATTAGAACAAAATCAGCAGATAATTAGATCGAAATCAGAACAAACCAGAGCAAAATTAGCACGTAATTAGAACGAAATCGGCGCACGAGCCAAAAGAAATAAAATCAGACTGAGATTATCATAAAACGAAATAAAATCAGCACGAAGTCAGTCAAATGAAATAGAAACGAAATGAAAATAGAACGAAATCAGTCAAATCAGAATGAAATCAGCATGAGACGTGCTGATTTTGTTCTAATTGCACTTAATTATAAATGAGCCCAAAACAGGAGAAACAGAATCAAAAGAATAATCTTAATGATATGGAATTAAAACGGCTCAAAATTAGAAAGACATTAGCACGTAATTAGATCAAAATCAGCCCGTAACTGGATCGAAATCAGCATGTATTTAGATCAAAATCAGCATGTAATTAGATCAAAATCTGCACGTAATTAGATCAAAATCAGCGCAAGACAGAAGAAACGAAATCAAGGGAACGAAATTAAGATTGAAATCATCATAACTGATGATGATACTAGAACGAAGTCAGCACGTAATTAGATCGAAATCATCTGTTTCATGCTGACACGTAATTAGAACGTAATTTGAAATCAGCAAAAGACATGAGAAACAAAATTAAAAGAATGATCTTTATGATACGGAATAAAATCGGCACGAAATTAGAAAGAAACCAGCACGTCATTAGAGTGAAATCAGTAAATCAGTACAAGTCATAATAAAATTAGCACAACACGCCGTCCCTTGATTTTATTTTTTCTGGGTCGATGATTTCTTTCTAATTGTATGTAATTCGAATGAAATCAGCGCACGAGTCAGAAGAAATAAATCAGACTGAGATTGTCATAAAGCGGAACGAAATCGGCACGGTAGAACGAAATCAGTACGCAATTAGAACGAAGCTACTAGAACTCAGAAAAAAATCAGCATGAAACGCTGCCTCTTGATTTTGTTTCTTCTGTTTCGTGCTGATTTCGTTCCAATTACACGTAATTAGAACGTAGAAGTCAGCAAAGGATATGAGAAACAAAATGAAAAGAAAGATCTTTATGATACGAAATAAAATCGGCACGAAATTAGAAAAAAATCAGCAGATAATTAGATCGAAATCAGTACAAACCAGAGCAAAATTAGCACGTAATTAGAACGAAATCGGCGCACGAGTCAAAAGAAATAAAATCAGACTGAGATCATCATAAAACGAAATGAAATCAGCACGAAGTCAGTTAAATGAAAAAGAAACGAAATGAAAATAGAACGAAATCAGTCAAATCAGAATGAAATCAGCATGAAGACGTGCTGATTTTGTTTTAATTGCACTTAATTATAAATCAGCACAAAACAGGAGAAACAGAATCAAAAGAATAATCTTTATGATATGGAATTAAAACGGCACAAAATTAGAAAAACATTAGCACGTAATTAGATCAAAATCAGCCCGTAACTGGATCGAAATTAGCATGTATTTAGATCAACATCAACATGTAATTAGATCAAAAACAGCACGTAATTAGATCAAAATCATCGCAAGACAGAAGAAACGAAATCAAGAGAACGAAATTAAGAGTGAAATCATCTTAACTGAGGATGATACTAGAACGAAATCAGCACATAATGAGAATTAAATCAGTACATAATTAGATCGAAATCAGCGCAAGTCAGAAAAAGCAAAATCAAGAGAACAAAATTAAGAGTAAAATCATCTTAACTGAGGATGATACTAGAACGAAATCAGCACATAATGAGATAGAAATCAGTACGTAATTAGATCGAAATCAGAGCGAGTCAGAAGAAACTAAATCAAGAGGATAAAATCATCATGATTAAAAATGATACTAGAATGAAATCAGCACGTAATTAGACTGAAATCAGCACGTAATTAGACTGAAATCAGCACGTAATTGAAACGAGATCAGCAGGTTATCAAAACGAAATCGGCATAGTTCAGAATAAAACCAGCATGAGATGCAGAGAATGAAATCAGATTGATATTATGATAGGAAATCAAATCAGCATATAATTACAACGAAATCAGCACAAGTTAGAGTAAAATCAGGATGAATCAGTGTGGAAGAGAATGAAATTTGCATGGAATAGGATAAAATAAAAACAAAATGAAGATGGAATCGCTACAAATGGAATCATCAAACCAATATAAAATCAGTATGATAAAATCAGCATGGAAACAATTTTTGAAATTAAAAAGAACGTGAGGGTTACTACAACGTCAAGTCTAACAAAATTGTACAAAATCTTCAAGTAAATTGAAGTAATTTGATCAATTTTATTGTGATTCACGCATCAGCATGAATTAGAATAAAATCAGCATGGGATCAAATTAAATTAGTATAAAACTATCACGAAATAATCAGTATAAATCATAATAAAAGAGAAGGAATGAAATTTGCATGGAATAGGATAAAATAAAAACAAAATGAAGATGGAATCGCTACAAATGGAATCATCAAACCAATATAAAATCACTATGATGAAATCAGCATGGAAACGATTTCAGAAATTAAAAAGAATGTGAGGGTCACTACAACGTCAAGTCTTATAAAATTGAGCAAATCTTCAAGTAAATTTAAGTAATTTGATCAATTTTATTGTGATTCACGCATCAGCATGAATTAGAATAAAATCAGCATGGGATCAAATTAAATTAGTGTAAAACTATCACGAAATAATCAGTATAAATTATAATGAAAAAAAAAAAGAGAATGAAATTTGCACGGAATAGGATAAAATAAACACAAAATAAAAATAGAATCGCTACAAATGGAATTATCAAACCAATATAAAATCACTATGATGAAATCAGCATGAAAACGATTTTAGAAATTAAAAAGAATGTAAGGGTTACTACAACGTCACGTCTAATAAAATTGAGCAAATCTTCAAGTAAATTGAAGTAATTTGATCAATTTTATTGTGGTTTACGCATCAGCATGAATAAGAATAAAATCAGCATGGGATCAAATTAAATTAGTATAAAATTATCACGAAATAATCAGTATAAATCATAATGAAAGAGAAGGAATGAAATTTGCATGGAATAGGATAAAATAAAAACAAGATGAAGATGGAATCGCTACAAATGGAATCATTAAACCAATATAAAATCAGTATGATGAAATCAGCATGGAAACGATTTTAGAAATTAAAAAGAATGTAAGGGTTACTACAACGTCAAGTCTAATAAAATTGTACAAAATCTTCAAGTAAATTGAAGTAATTTGATCAATTTTATTGTGATTCACGCATCAGCATGAATTAGAATAAAATCAGCATGGATCAAATTAAATTAGTATAAAACTATCACGAAATAATCAGTATAAATCATAATGGAAGAGAAAGAGAATGAAATTTGCATGAATAGGATAAAATAAAAACAAAATGAAAATGGAATCGCTACAAATGGAATCATCAAACCAATATAAAATCACTATGATGAAATCAGCATGGAAACGATTTTTGAAATTAAAAAGAATGTGAGGGTTACTACAACGTCAAGTCTAATAAAATTGTACAAAATCTTCAAGTAAGTTGAAGTAATTTGATCAATTTTATTGTAATTCACGCATCAGCATGGATTAGAATAAAATCAGCATAGGATCAAATTTAATTAGTATAAATCTATCACGAAATAATCAATGTAAATCATAATGGAAGAGAAAGAGAATGAAATTTGCATGGAATAGGATAAAATAAAAACAAAATGAAAATGGAATCGCTACAAATGGAATCATTAAACCAATATCAAATCAGTATGATGAAATCAGCATAAAAACAATTTTAGAAATTAAAAAGAATGTGAGGGTTACTACAACGTCAAGTCTAATAAAATTGTACAAAATCTTCAAGTAAATTGAAGTAATTTGATCAATTTTATTGTGATTCACGCATCAGCATGAATTAGAATAAAATCAGCATGGAATCAAATTAAATTAGTATAAAACTATCACGAAATAATCAGTATAAATCATAATGGAAGAGAAAGAGAATGAAATATGCATGGAATAGGATAAAATAAAAACAAAATGAAGATGGAATCACTACAAATGGAATCATCAATCAATATAAAATCACTATGATGAAATTAGCATGGAAACGATTTTAGAAATTAAAAAGAATGTGGGGGTTACTACAACGTCAAGTCTAATAAAATTGTGCACGATCTTCAAGTAAATTGGGGTAATTTGATTATTTTTATTGTAATTTACGCATCAGCATTAATTAAAATAAAATTAGCATGGGATCAAATTAAATTAACATGAATTTGTCACGAAATATCAGTATGAAATCATAATGGAAGAGAAAATGGAATCAGAATAATATCAATACGAAACTGAATAAAATCGGGACAAAATAATGCAACAAACATACTAATGGACGGTAAAATCCTTCCGATGGGATCAAATCTATCTTATGCGAGCACTAACTTCTCTTGGGCCGATCATGTGCGCGTCATTGCCAAATCCGCCTCTCAGAAGCTAGGCTTTCTTATTAGAATTAAAAAGCACTTCACATCTCTGAGATGTAAAGTACTGATGGAGCTACTCACACTATACAAAGCTCAAGTTAGGCTAACACTAGCATACTGTTCTCATGTTTGGAGTTGGGCCCCAAAGCACCCTTTAGCTCTTTTGGATGCAATTCAAAGAAGAGCGATTCGGTTAATTGATGACGAGAGTTTGACCGATTCTCTCGAAACACTAGACTACAGGCGGAGGTTGGTAATTTGTGTCTTTTCTACAAGTACTATCATGGAGATGCTCGCAGGAACTAATAGGATTGATCCTTCCAAGACCAAGATTCTTGAGGCATACAAGACAGTCGAAGGCAGCAAATTCTTGTGTGGTCCAGCTTGATACAGTGAGGACTTCCATCTACGGAGACTTTTTCTGTAGAATTTCCAAGCTAAGGAACTTGTTACAGAAAGAAATTTTCCCCAAAAAGTATAACCAACCCTTGTTTAAGTAGGCGGTTCATCGCCATCTATCCTTGTTTCCGTATCCTACTCGCAGTGCTTTGAAGGCATAATGAACTTTAAAAAGAAGTACTTTGATACTCACGAACTGCTCTGTCGTCTATAAAGCAGCATTCGTAATATATTACATGTTGCATGTTACATGTTGCATATTTCATGTTGCATGTTACATGTTGCATGTTACATGTGGCATGTTACATGTTTTAATCTTATTACTATATTGATTTAGAACAACAAAATGAATTAGTATAAAATCCAAAACAATAACTTCTTCCATTGATAAAATTTGAAATAGCTGATGGAATTTGCAGTTTGGTTTTGATACTTTTTATTGAACTCAAACATACTCTATTAAATCCAAGCAAGCCCAATGCACTGATGCTTCTGTTTTATCAGCTTAAGTGCGATAAGCCATTTTGATGATGGTCTTTATTTAGTTCTTTGCATCAGTGGCAATTAGTATGTGCTAAAATTGAAAAGCTTGGTACTTAAGTTGAGTTATGCAAATTGCTTTGGTTTACAAGAATATGTTTGTGGTAAAAGAACGCTATCTGAATCAATAGGCTAAACAATGGCAAACTGAGAACGACTTAATTTGTACTTTTTTTCACTTTTTTTCTCTTGGCCACCAAGAACTGTTTCAAGTTAACAATATCTATTTATTTATAAATGAACTCTGATTTACCACAAATATGTTTGCTGGATAGTAATAACTTTTTCAATAATACGCCACCCAGGTAAATTAACCCATAACTACGCATAAAATTTATCAATATTAAATTATGAATGTTAAATTGACAACAAAATATGATCCAGTTTCCTGTTCTAATTAACGATGTTTGTTTACAACTCACCTAGCTGGAAGAAATTAGTTGGACAGGTGAAATTAAACTCACCCCATGCATACAATTTGAAGTTATTAGTTTTAAACGTAGCATTTAAATGTCGAGAATACATACATCTGAAGCTTCATGTTAAATTCGATTTGGTTTGACAACGCACGATAGCTTTTTAAATCAATAAGTAAATATTAAGATCGAAAGACTGATTACGTAGAATATTGTCTAATAAAAAATTTGAAATTTTCTTTTACAATAAAACTTTTCCAGAAAGTAGGAGTTTTTATTTGGTGGTTCTGAATAATTAAAGCAATACTGAAGTCGACTAAAAGCTTTTGTTCATTCGGATCAGATCAAGATTCTACAAGGTGATTTTAACTTCTGTAAAAAAATTAAAGTGTAATACTAATCTAATGTAATACTGTAATGTACTACTGATATAAAAACGATTAAGTCGCTAGCTTTTTTATAAATGCTTTATAGTTCTCAATCTTTTTAAAATGACTTTCATTTTTTATCCATATTGCACGATCCAGTAGACATGCAACGTACCAACTTCGATAAAACTTTATTGAGCAACTTTACAAGAAATTAACTTTTAATTTGGAGTTTGAAAAAAAGAGAGCAATGATATTATTAATTTGTTATGCATTTAGTTAAAGTTTAAAGTCGTTGAATGAAGTATTTTTTCAAGTTTAATTAACTCGCAAAGGGCAACCCCATTATGCCTTTAAAGTACTGGAAGTGGGATGCGGATAGATGGCGGATAGATGACAGATAGATGAAGGATAGATGGCGATGAACCGCCTTCTTAAACAAGCATAGGTTGTAATTTTTGGGGACAATCCCTTTTGATAACGAGTTCCATAGCTTGGAAGTTCTATAGAAAAAAGAGCCTCCGTAGACAGAAGTCGTCATTGTATCAAGCTGGACCGCACAGGATTTTGCTGCCTTCGACTGTCTTGTGTGCCTCAAAACAGGCCCGTAACCAGGGGGGGGGCTAGGGGGCTGCAGCCCCCACGAAATTTTTTGGCTTTACACTAGATAGAACTGAACTTTTCAGATATGCGACCGTTTTAAAAACCATTTTTAATGGATCACTTTGTTTTCGTACTGAAATGCAAGGATGTTTTTTTTTCAAATTTGGCGCCATTTCTTATTATTAGAGACCGGATTTTAAGCACAATCCAGCAAGGTAAAAAAGTGAGCAAAACGTTAAAGAAGGCCCCAAAAAGGTAAAATACTCTAAAAAAAGACATTAAAGGCCAAAACTCACAATTAACAAAAAAAAAAAAAACATTTGGAAATCTCAGTCGAAATTTAAAAAAATGGATTTTAGGTTATATTTAGAATATTCAGAAGGAGCATAACATTTTCAAATGAAGAAGTTTTTAAAATTTCGAGTTTATTCTCGAATTTTCACCCTAAATCTTAAAATTTTGACTTTGAACTCATTCGAATTTTTTCCAAAATTTTGACTTTTAAATCTGAAATTTCGTTTCTAGAAAAATTTAAACTTTTCTTGAAATTTCTTTTTTCGTTTTAAATTTTATTTAAGAAATGTTGAATTTGCAAGTTTTTTAAGCTTAAACTCCCCAATTTGAAAAAAAAAAATCAATTTTTGAGAAGAACTGGGAATTTATACAAGCGATGTTTCGAGATTTAACACCAAATTTTGAAAAAAACTTTTTTTTGTGATAATAGTTTTACAAATAACTGACATTTTCAACCCTTACCTTGTGGAATTCTTTAATATTCATAACTAATAAAATTTATTACCGATAAAAACGCAACAAAATTGTGGAAATTTTAAATTTTGTTGCGTTTTTATCGTTAATAAAGTTTATTAGTTATGAATAGTTTTACAGTTTTGGAATTTAAAAATTTAAATCTTAAATTGAGTATTTGAATATAATTTTGAATATTAGGCCCTTTACTAAAAAATCAAAATCCCTTAAGAGCTATTATTTTAAGAAGACAAGTTATTTTTATGAATTTCTTCTATAATTTCTCTAACATGGACGATTGAACTTTAAAAAAAATGTCTACAATGTCGATTATTTTATAAATTTTGAGTTTTACATAAAGCTTGAGCATTTTTAGGCTGGAAAATTCCGGATTTTTTAAATAACTTTAACTCATCAAGTTACTTCGAAATTTTTAGTTTTAACTTCTTAATAAATAATTTCGAAATTTTTTGTTATAAAGTTAATTTGTTATTTCGATTAGGATTTCGAAAATTCGACTTTTTTCTCCAAAATTCGATTTCCAAGTAAACACTTCCAAAAAAATATTCGAAATTTCTATCTTAGTTATCAAATTTCAACTTGAATAAGAAATTTATTGTATTTTTAATCACGACATTTCAACTTTAAATTCATATTTTTAGAAAAACTTGATTTATAAAATTTTTACAACTTTTTACGACGAGTTTAAAAATGTCAAGATTAAAGTTGAAATCTTGAAAAAAAATGAGCTTAATGACTTTATTTTTCAAAAAATTTTACATTAGCACTGGTTCAAAATTCAGACTTCTTCAAAATATTTTGACTTCCTTTCTAGACATTTAATTTAAAAAAATCCTCTGGCCATTTTGAGAAAACACTAAAAGTTGCAGGAAATTTCAAAGTTTATCTTTTAATATTTCAAGACAAAATGTCGAGTGTTATTAGTTTTTGTTAATAGATTTAATCTTTTGGAAATTAGATTTTTTTAGAAAATTTGATCTTTTTAAATTTCAACTTTTTTTCTAAGCTTCCAGTTTACTCTTATAATTTCTCTTTTCGAAATTTTGCAATTTTTCAAAAAATTCAAAATTGTTTACAAATTTGAGGTTTTAAATTTGTTTTAGGTTTCAATCTATTGTTAAAATTCGACGTTTTTTTCTAAAACTTTCCTTCTTGAGAACTTTCGATAAATTCATTTTTTTCGAAATTTGTCCCTTTTTCCCAATTTGGCAAATCATTGTATTAATCTCTTCATTTTTCTCAATTTTTTCCAAATCTCTTCCTTTTTCTCAAAATTCGGTTTTTTCTGGGAAATTTTAACTTTTTTTAAAGTTCAACACTTCTCGAAATTTTCTTGGAATTTTCTTTCGAAAGTATTTTACCAATTTTTTTAAAAATCGAAATTATCCGAAAATGTGGAGTTTTTTTTAGTTCTTGTTCTCGAAATTGAAAATTTAGCTTTCTCTGGAAAATTGCAATTTTTTTATGGATATTTCGAGCTGTTCTAAACTTTTTCCATGAAATTCTTCCGAAAATTAGACTTTTTTCTTCTTCACTGAAAAACTTCGTCTTTTTAAAGATCGACAAGGTTCCACTTAATTTTTACAATTTTTCTTTTCGAAATTTTACTATATTTCAAAAAATTCAAATTTGTCTAAAAGTTTCAGGTTTTCAATTTGTCCTGGGTTTCAATCTATTGTCGAAATTCTACGTTTTTTTTTAAGATTGTACCTTTTATTGAAAGCTTTTGATAAATTTATATCTTTCGAAATCTCTCTCTTTTTCTCAATTGTTGTGGAATCTCTTCTTTTTTCTCAATTTTTTAAAGTCTCTTTTTTTTTCTTCATTTTTCAGAAATTTTTTTTTCTCAAAATTCGGCTTTTTCTTTTATTTCGGACCGTGATATTTGCCGTTCCTGTAAATTTAGATTTTTTTGACTTTTTATATATTTTATATTCATAAAGTAATTCACGAAATCTCAAGCTTGTAAAAAATTTACAAATAAAAAAATAAAAATCATAAGAAATATATTTTTCAGAAATTTCGACCCCCCAAGTTGGTCTTTTCCTAGAAATTTCAAATTTCATGTGTTTTTTTTCAAAATGTTAATATAAATCAATCAAAAATTTCGAAAAAATACTTCTCATAACTTTTTGTTAAAATTTAAGTTAAACGTAAAAATTCCTAGGAAAGTATTTTTGGAAATTTCGACTTCTCCAGGTCACTTGTTTGACGAGTGTCTGCATGTCTGTCCACCCCAGCTTTTATTTATTTTTTTAAGGGAATTTAAAGAGCCGCAATTTTCTTTTAAAAGAGCCGTATGGGGCTCCCGAACCGCGGTTTGTCGAGCCCTGCACTAGACTAACCAAAATATTGTTTTTAAGGGAAAGAGGAAGGGTCTTCCAGATATAGCACCAGGCTTTATAGAGGGATCACATTTTCCTTGAAATTTCGATCCCTTTGTTGTATTTTTTAATCTTTCTTAGTTTCAGAGCACAAGATTGGTATTTCAATTCTTGAAATTTTGACTTAATTCATTTATCTACTAAAATTCAGTTAAAAATCTGTGGTTAAACTTAAAATTTTGAGTTTAACATTAATTTGGGGAAAGAACTCGAAATTTCAAGATGAAAGACGTAGAAGGACAAAGCAGAAGTGCCCACCAGATCACCGTGAACATCATCAAACGTGAATTTTTGACATACTCAAAAATTCACGTTTTTTTTATTAGATCGAGTGTAGCAAGTTTAACGAAATTATCTTCAGAAATAAAGAAAAATAGAGTCTCTTACAGCCAATATGTCATTCTTTTTAGTTGCATTTTCTTATTACTAACAGCATAATTTTTTATTTTTAGCAGTGGAAACTAATTTGAACACAATTGAGCAAAGTAAGAACTACGGGGCAAACAATGTCGTAAAAACTACCACGCCATCAACCACCTGGTACCCAGCAGCCGGAAATCAAATGTCCAATGAAGTAGATGAACCAAACCAGCAAGGGCTGAAGTATCAAAAAGGCGGTAGTTCCAAAATTTCAGTGATGGCAGTTACTCTTTTGCTTTCTGCTATGATAATGCTTCGCAGTACCTTTTAAAACATGATGTCTCTATAATTAGTTTAGATACCTTAAGAAGAAATGTAAAATTGTCATAAGAGTTTATTTTTATTTATAGAAAATAAAATGTGATTTAATATTATATCAATGTACAGAAGCACTAGTCAAATACGTTAATAATTAGAGACTTTTATTTATAAAATATATTTTTATTTTACCATAGGCTTTGTATTAGACATATTTTAGATACCTCGAAAGAAGTTTGAAAAGGGGTTAATAATTCAAAAAATGTATTAAGAATAATCATAACGAAAATATTAATAATTGCACAATATTTCAGGTCTCAAGCAGCACAATATGGAGATGCTATCAATTATCAATATCAGAGACTAATCAATACTCCTTAGGGTTTTGGAGGTCTTTGGTTGTCTTCAAAGATTGAAATACAAATCTTGTCCCCTGAAACCAAGAAATATTAAAAAACACAACAAATGTTTCTCTAACTCGTTTCGATAGCCAAGCCAGGCTCGTAACCAGGGGGGCGAAATTTTTTAGTTTCACACTAGATAATAAATTAAAATTTAAATTTTTAAATTTGGAGAAAAACTTGGATTTTGTGATAATAGTTTAAAAGTAAAGTAAAAGGAATTTAAAAATTTAAATTTTAAATTCGGCATTTGAATAACATTTTGAATACCTTTTACTAAAAAATCAAAATCTCTGATAAGTCATTATTTTGAGAAGACATTTTTTAATAAATTATTGTTTATTAATTTTCTTCTATAATTTTTCTAACATGGCGATTGAACTTTGAAAGAAATGTCTGAAATCTCGATTCTTTTATAAATTTCCAGTTTTACATGAAACTTGAGCATTTTTAAGTTGGAAAATTCAGGATTTTTTTAATAACTTTAATCCATCAGCTTAATTCGAAATTTTCAATTTTTTTAAAAAGCTTTAACTTCATAATAAAAAACTTTGAAATTTTTTCTTATGACGTTAATTTGTTTATATTTCGATTACCATTTCGAAAACTCGACTTTTTTCTCCAAAATTCGACTACCAAGTGAAAACTTTCAAAAATATATTGAAATTTCTATATGAGTTATCAAATTTCAACTTTAATTAAGAAATTTTTTACTTTTAATCACGACATTTTAACTTTAAATTTATATTTTTAGAAAAACTTGATTTATAAACTTTTTACAACTTTTTACGACGAATTTAAAAATGTCAGGATTACAGTCAATATTTTGAATAAAATTGAGATTAATGACTTTAGTTTATTTTTCCAAATTTTTACATTAGCACTGGTTCAAAATTCAGATTTATTCGAAATATTTTAACTCTTTTTCTAGACATTTAATTTTAAAAAATCCCCTGGTCATTTTGAGAAAACACTAAAAGTTTTAGGAAATATCAAAGTTTATTTTTTGAATTTTGTTTCAAGACAAAATCTTGAGTGTTATTAGTTTTTGTTAATAGATTTTATCTTTTGGAAATTAAAGATTTTTATAGAAAATTTTTACTTCAAACCTTTTTTTTTCAAATATAGCTTTTTTTTTAGGATTTAGAAAGTAATTCTAAATGTCAACTTATTTCTAAAATTTGAAATTTAAAAAACTAAACATTTTGAGTTAAAATAGGTAAATTTGTTAAGAATTAACATCCTACTTTTTGTTCGAAAATTCAAAATTTCTAAAAAAGTTATCATTTTTAGAAATGTTTATTAATGAAACGCAGTCGAAATTAAACTTTTCCTGGAAGGAGTTTGCCCACTCTAAATGTTTTTTACTTCTAGACTTTCTAGACATTTTGAATTAAAATTACAAATTCAAAAAACTCAGAATTAAGTTCAGATTTTCGATATCTGACATTTTTCACAAAAATTTTGGCAAAATTTCCAGGTTTCTAGATAGAATCAAAGTTAAAAAAAAATGTCAGTTTAAAGTAAATACCAAGATTTTAAACTTTGAATCTTAAGAAAAAAAAAGTAAAAGTATTAACATACTTCGCATTTAACAAAAAATCTAATTAAAATTGAAAACTTCCAAAAAAAGGTCGAAATTTGGAGGAATTAAAGTTGATGCCAGTTAGAAAAAGAGTTTGACGCTAAGAGGAAACTTGAACTTAATAAGAAATCTAATCTTCCAGAATGTATGCAAGAAGAATGCAACCTAGACTACAAATTCATGCAGCCCTCCAGGCGTGTATAGTGAATCATAGGTAGCTGAACTACCAACAGTTGAAACACTGCCACCTAGCGAAGCGGTTGCTCTCTAGGAGAGTTCCCAGAAGACAAGGATTCTATAATGCACAGACCAATAGGTTTGAACATTTATTAGATTCGAAGTTTGGAAACCAAATACCGGTTTCGATCTTGTTAGATCTCGTCAGTTTGGTATATCCAACTCGAATGCTAATAAATGTTCCGACAAGTAAGTACTAAAACATTCACAGGCGTCAAGCGAGTGACTCTTTAGTACTACCACCTATTGGTCTATAGAGAAACTATGGCCATCGCCAACAATATCATATGCAAGAAAAATGCAACCTAGACTACAAATTCATGCAGCCCTCGAATCTAATAAATGTTCAAACCTATTGGTCTGTGCATTATAGAATCCTTGTCTTCTGGGAACTCTCCTAGAAAGCAACCGCTTCGTTAGGTGGCAGTGTTTCAACTGTTGGTAGTTCAGCTACCTATGATCCACTATACACGCCTGGAGGGCTGCATGAATTTGTAGTCTAGGTTGCATTCTTCTTGCATATGACATTGTTGGCGATGGCCATAGTTTCTCTATGGACCGATAGGTGGTAGTACTAAAAAGTCACTCGCTCGACGCCTGTGAATGTTTTAGTACTTACTTGTCGGAACATTTATTAGCATTCGAGTTGGATATACCAAACTGACGAGATCTAACAAGATCGAAACCGGTATTTGGTTTCCAAACTTCGAATCTAATAAATGTTCAAACCTATTGGTCTGTGCATTATAGATTCCAGAATGTAGAAAGAATATTCAAATTCTAAATATTCGGGTGCAAACTTTAAATTTGAAATAAAAGTTAAAATTATGAATTTAATCAAAATTTAAAAGAAGGTTTTTCTTCAGCTGACTTTAAACTATGTCTTTAAATAGAGCTCTTTCTAGAGGCATTTTTCATACACAAGTGCAGGTTATAGAAGATAGTTCAAAGAAAAGGAATGTCTTTCAAGTAATTTTATCATCTTACCCCAACACCTGTTTTAATTTAGAAATTAAATTAAGATAAATATGCAACATTGTTGTTAAATTACTTTGTCAGAATGTTAGAAGAGTTAGACTCTAGAAATGTTTTTAGTGTATTTTTTTATATTTTAGTCTACTTGTATACAATAATAATAATAATCAGTGGCGGCTGGCGTATAGGCACTGTGGAACTGCAGCACCCCCAGTTTCGCTTACGAGTTTTTTTCTCAAAATTTTCTGAACACTTTTCATTACACAATTTTTTGTAGACATTTTTAATTTTCTCTGATTTCTTTTTTTAGAAAATTTAGGTTTCTTTTATAAGGTTACGACATTTAAAAACCTATTTTATTTTTGATTTTGAACTTTTCTAATAATTTTTCTAAAAGACTTCATTAAGTCTCCAGGAATATAAAAGATTGAATTTTGAGATCAACCCGAAATTTCTTAAAAAGTTGAATTTTGAGAAATATCAGAACTTCGAAAAAAATACGAATTTTAAGGAAAAAGTTGATGAGAATTTCACACAGAAAGTCAACTCTTGAAAAAAGTCGTTTATCAAAAGACGAATCTTGAAAAAAAATCGAAATTTTGAAAAAAAAATCGAAATTTTGAAAAAAAGGCGAAATTCGAGGAAAAAAAATCAGATTTCCAGGAATAGAAAAGATTGGATCTTGGGATTAACCCGAAATTTTTTGAAAAGTCGAATTTTGAGAAAAATATCGAAACTTCGAAAAAATACGAATTTTAAGGAAACAGTTGATGAGAAATCCAGAACCATAAAGTATTTGATGAGATAAAGTCGAAATTTCGAAAAAAACACGCATTGTATCGAGAATGGCGAATTTTTGAGATGTGTTTCCAGAAAAAAGTCAAAATTAAAAAAAAAACAATTTTTGAAAAAAAATTCTAAATATCGAGGTAAAGATCAAAATGTTGAGATAAAGATCACAATTTCGAGCAAAAGGCAGATTTTAATAAACTAGTCGAAATTTCTGAAAAGTTAGATTCTAAAAGTAGGAAGTTTTCAAGAAAAACTCAATATTAGGAAAAATAACGTAATTTCGAAAAGAAGGCGAAATTTCGACCACACAGTTTTCAAGAAGTCAAATTTTGAAACGTAAGTGAAATAAAGAGAATAAAATCGAAATTAAAAAAAAACAATTTTCGAAAAAAAGAATTGAATTTTCAAGAAAAAGACGAATTTCGACGAAAACCAACTTTCAGAACTTCACACAGGAAGTCGAACTTTGATAAAACAGGAAAATTTTGTAGAAGAGGCATTTACGAAATCGAAATTTTGAAATTTTAGGGACTAAGCTTAGATTATTAAAAACTTAAAGGATCATATTTAGACAAAAGATCAAAATTTCAAAAAAAGATCAAAATTTTGGGAAAATGATCGAAATTTTCAGAAAAACTCGGAATTTCGAGACAACGGAAAATTATGAGAAAAATTCGAAATATCAAAAACAAATCAAAATTTCTACAAACGAGCGCAAATTTGAATTATTTTTTTCAATTTTCACTTGTATTTGAAAAATTCGAGTGTTTTCTTGATACTTCGGCTTGTTCTCAAAACTCTTCCTTTTTTCGAATATTCGACAAAATTTAAAACTTAAAATTTTAAAAATAACTCGAAATTTGGAGAAAAGCTTTCAACTAATTGATTGAAATTTCAAGAAAAAGTCGAAATTAATAAAAACTCGAAATTTTTTGGAAGTTTGAAAAAGAGGGAGAATTTTGAGAACAAGTCGAAGTATCAAAATTTTCTGAACACTTTTCATTACACAATTTTTTGTAGAAATTTTTAATTTTCTCTGATTTCTTTTTTTAGAAAATTTAGTTTTCTTTCACAAGGTTACGACATTTAAAAACTTATTTTAGTTTTAATTTTGATCAAAATCACATTTTCAAAAACTAGTTTTTGTAAAAGTTTTGAGAAAGAAATCAATATTTCGAGCAGGAATTAAAATGTTAACTCAAATTTCTTTCAAAATGTCAACATTTTGAGAAAGTAGTTCCAGTTTCAAGAAAAAATCTAAATCCAACTAACTCAACTCGCATTTTACTATTTCTCTAAAAAATAAGTTAATATGGTATCTTCGACTTTTTACCTCAAATCTCATTTTGTTTAAAAAGTTTGAGTTTTTTCGGATATTTCGATTTTTTTCAGGAAATTTGATTTTTTCTGCAAAGTTTCCATTTTTCTTAAATATTTTATGAAAAGAAATTTTCCGGAAATTTCCGTTTTTCCTGATAGTAATGTTCTTAAAATTTCTTCTAGAAAGTCCAACTTCTTTTTCTTCGTGTTTCTCTAATTTGCTTTAAAAGTTTAAAATTTTAAAAGTTTTTTCACGACACTTTGACAATTTAAAGTTAAAGTTCATTTTATTTTGTGTTTTGACAAAAAATGTTTAAAAAAAACCCTGAAAGCTCTACCAAAATTTCAACATATTGTGGAAACAAAAGATTTCGACTTTTTTGTAAAGATATTTCATATTTTTTTCAAATTTCAATATTTTCTCTAAAGAAGACATTTTGCTTTTTTTCCCTATGCAATTCGTGTTTTTCTCTAAACATTTTATACAATTTTTTTTTTGAAATTTTGACTTTTCCTGGAGATTTTATCTTTAAAATATTTTTTCTTGTAGAAATTTTTCTCTAATTTGTTTTGAGAATTTAAAAGGTTTTTAACGAAATTTTAATATTTTAAAGTTTATTTTATTTTGTAATTTTAATAAGAAACTAAAAATTGTTAAGTATATGTTT
This sequence comes from Dastarcus helophoroides, assembly GCA_028583605.1. NCBI lineage: Eukaryota > Metazoa > Arthropoda > Insecta > Coleoptera > Bothrideridae > Dastarcus > Dastarcus helophoroides. Next base: position 9,448,974 of record CM053334.1, read on the forward strand.
AGGGAAAATAAACTTCAAATCTGCATAAAAATAAAAAAAAATTGGGAAAAATATTGAAATTTCAAGAAAAATGAGCCTTGCAAATGTCAACATTTTTTACAATTTGATTATCTGTCAAAAATAATTACTACTACTGTAGGACCAAGGAAAATTCTGAATCGGAATTTCCAATTTTTCTAGAAATGTTAAATTTATTCTTGAAATTCTCAAGATCAAATTTAAAATTCAAATTTCGATAAAAAAAAATCAAAATTTAAGAATTAAACTCAAAATTTCAAGAGAAAGCAGATCATATTTCTAGAAAAAGTTTCTTATTAGCAAACAACATTTTTCAAAAAAAATAACAGTTTCAGAATTAAAGAAAAAAAAGTTTTTTTTGAAATAAATTAATTGTCAGAAATATTCTTATAATTTCGACTTTTAAAGTAGGAATTATGGAAATTTTGGAGAAAAAGAATCAACATTTTTAGAAGAGTTTCAAAATCTCGAAATTAAAATTAATTAAAATTTTGAAAGAAATTCATTAACTTAACATTAACATTACTGTTCTAATTTAATTTTTTTCTAGTAATTTTGAAGTTCCAAAGAAATTTCAAGAATCAAATATTCCAGCTTGAAGCCAGTTTTTTGTGATTAAAATTCAAATTTTGGCAATTTATTTGTATATAAAATGCAAGTTTTTTTTTTGAAATTTGTTTGAAAACTTTGCACAATTTCAAAAATAGAAATTTTTGTTATTAATTTTTTTTGAAGTCGAAGTTTTTCTTAAAGAAATGTAAAGTTAAATAGAAAAACATTACCATTTTTAAAAAATAAAGCTAAAGTTATCAGAAAAGTCCAATTTTTAAAAAAAAAAGTAAAATCTTAAAAAAATTTGAAATTTTCATAGAAAGTCAAATTTTCAAAAGAAGATAAGGATTTCAATTTATAAAATGGTCGACATTTTCGATAATTTTGGGAATGTCAATGAAAGACGAATTTTTGGAAAAATATCGACATTTAAAATAATTTGCGTTTTTTTAATTAAATTTTCAAAGAAGCTGAATTTTTTGAATATTGTAGAAAACTCAAAATTATCGAAATATTCGTAATGATCAAAAAAGTTGAAATTTTAAAAAGGTAAAATTTTGAAAAAAGTCGAAATTTTTAATAGTTCAATTTTGAAAAGGATCTTTTCTTTTAAGTCGAAGATTTAATAGGAAATGTTTAAAGAATGTATAAATAAAATGTTAAAAAAGTTTAAACTTTTCAAAAAAAAGTAGTTTTCAAAGAGTCGAAATTTTGAAAAACAAGTCGAAGTTTTGTAATGGAGTCGAAATTTTACGAAATATTAGTCGAAAATTTCAATAAAAGGTTTTAAGAAATGTCTGACTTAAAAAAAATCACAATTTTCAAATAAAGGATCGACAGTTTGCAAAAAATGTCAAAATTTTGAAAATAATTGAAATTAACAAAATAGTCAAAATTTTTAAGTTTTCCAAAAATTTCAAATTTTGGAAAATGACTAAAATTTTCGAAAAGTAACGTTTTGAAATGTCGAAATTTTCATTAGAAAATGAAAACGCCAAACATTGTCGCAGCACCCCCATTAGTTGTGGCTGCGAGCCGCCACTGATAATAATATTAATAGTTAAGTAGTATTGGACCGTGGCTTTAACCTATACGCAACCAAAGACTAGATAGTTTTAGCAAAAGGATGGCAGCCCCCCCCCCCCGTAAAAGGATCCTGGTTACGGGCCTGTCTCAAAAATCTTGCCCTTGGGAGGATCAATCCTATTAGTTCCTGCGAGCATCTCCCATGATAGTACTTGTAGAAAAGAGATGTCAAAAACCATCAGCCTGTGCTCTAGTGTTTCAAGAGAATCAAACTTTCGTCATCAATTAGACGAATCGCTCTTCTTTGAATTGAACCCAAAAGAGCTTAAGTGTGCTTTGGGGCTGACTCCAAACATGAGAACAGTATTTTAGTGTTGGCCTAAGTGTGAGTAGCTGATGAGATGTGAAGTACCTTTTCTAGTATTTCAAGGGAATTGGTCAAACTCTCGTCATTAATTAGACGAATCGCTCTTCTTTGAATTGAATCCAAAAGAGCTAAAATGTGCTTTGGGGCTGAACTTCAAATATGAGAACAGTATTGTAGTGTTGGCCTAACTTGAGCTTTATACAGTGCGAGTAGCTGATGAGATGTAAAGTATGTGAAGTACTTTTTTTAGTGTTTGGAGGAAATCGGTCAAACTCTCATCATCAATTAAACGAATCGCTCTTCTTTGAATGGAATCCAAAAGAGCTAAAGTGTAATTTGGGGCTGAACTTCAAACATGAGAACAGTATTGGCTAGTGTTGGCCTAACTTGAGCTTTGTATAGTGTTAATAGCTGATGAGATGTGAAGTACTTTTTCTAGCGTTTCGAAGGAATTGGTCAAACTCTCGTCATCAATTAGACAAATAGCTTTTCTTTGAATTAAAACCAAAAGAGCTAAAGTGTGCTTTGAGGCTAAACTCCAAACATGAGAACAGTATTCTAGTGTTGGCCTATCTTCAGCTTTGTACAGTGTAAGTAGCTGATGAGATGTGAAGTACTTTTTCTAGTAGGTTGTTCGGAAAGTAATTTCGTTTTTTTTTTGTGGAAATGAAAGACAGTTTTCGTATAATAAACAATACTTTATTAAATTATATATTGGCCGTTCTGGTCCAACACCTTTTGCCATCTTTCTGGTAGTAGCATAATTCCACGCTCATAAAATTTTTGGTCTTTGCTGGCAAAAAACTGATCGAGGTGGTTTTTGACCTCCTCATTTGAGATGAAGGTTTTACCGTCTAAAAAATTTTGGAGTGACCGGAACAAATAATAATCCGATGGTGCCAGCTTTGGAGAATATGGTGGGTGTGGCATTGTATCCCATTCCAAGCTGTAAAAGCTTTTGGCGAGTGACCAAACTTGTGTGAGGTCTCGCGTTGTCTTGGTGAAACACTACATCTTTCCTGTTGATTAGTTCTGGCCTTTTCTGTTGAAGTGCATCATTCAGTTTGTCCAGCTAATGACAGTAGACTTCCGAATTAATCGTTGTGTTATCCGCTCAAAGCTAAAAAAAACGATTCCTTTAAAATCCCACCAAACAGACAGCATCACCTTTTTTTTGTAAATATCGCCTTTGGAAATGGTTTGAGCCGGTTCATCTTTTTTGCTCCATGACCTCTTACGTTTGACGTTGTTGTATACAACCCATTTTTCGTCCCCAGTGATAATGCGCTTCAAAAACGGAATCATTTTCGTGACGTTTGAGAAGCGAATCGCAGACGTCAATGCGGCTCTCTGTGAGAACATGGGGAACCCATACATCGAGCTTTGAGGATAATCCCAGGCCTTTCAAGTGGTCTAAACTGTTGAATTTGATGAATTTTACCTCAATACGATCTCACGTGTTGTTATTCGCCGGTTCGCATCAACTAATGCCTTTATCGCGTCTTTATCAGCTTCAACCGGCCTTCCCCAACGTGATGCATCTTCGACATCAAAATTGCCGGATCGAAATTTAGCGAACCAGTTCTGGCACTGGCGTACTGTCAACACACCTTCTCCATACACATCTGCCAATTTCTTTCTGGCTTGAACAGCATTTTTACTCCTTCTGTAGTAAAACAGTAAAATATGTCGAAAATGCTGCTTATCGCTCTCCATATTTAAAAGGGCACCAACCAAAAACTACTGCGTAGAATTAATTGAAATTTTTTACATACAAGCCTTTCTATATAAGCTCTTAAAGCATATAAAAATTATACCGCTTAAGTGTAAAGTTGGGTGCAAAAAAAATACCATTAAATCCTCTGTCGGGAAAAAACGAAATTACTTTTCGAACAACCAATATTTCGAGGAAATTGGTCAAACTGTCGTCATCAATTAGACGAATCGCTCTTCTTTAAATTGAATTCAAAAGAGCTAAAGTGTGCTTTGGGGCTGAACTTCAAACATGAGAACAGTATTGGCTAGTGTTGGCCTAACTTGAGCTTTGTATAGTGTGAGTAGCTGATGAGATGTGAAGTACGTTTTAACTCTAAAAAGAAAACCTAGCTTCTGAGAGGCGGACTTGGCAATGGCACGCACATGATCCTCCCAAGAGAAGTTAGTAGCCGCGTCCACTTCTGGGATTAGACAGATTATATCCCATCGAGAGGATTTTACAGTCCATTAGTATGTTTGTTGCATTATCCCTTGATTTTGGTGCAACGGACTGGTCCTTAATTAGCTTTAAAAATTGAAAAATTCAAACACAGAACTTGTCCCAAGGATGGGACAAGTTCTGTATTTCAATTTTTGAAGATAACCAAGGACCAGTCCGTTCCATCAAACTTAAAAATTGAAAAAGCAATTTTGTCCCCTGAAACCAACAAAGATTAGAAAACACAGCAGTCTCTCTCTGAAGATGATACCGGGTTAGAGCAACCCTTGTTGTGTTTTCTAATCTTTCTTGGTTTCAGGGGACAGGATTTGTATTTTAATTTTTATCTCTTGCTGTTTTGTTACAGAAAATCGTTGAAACGTGGAAAATTTTTCATACCCTATTTCAGAATGATTTAAAGATTCCGATTAACCATTTGTATCTGCTGTTTCGTTAGTGGATCTGAAGCAGCGACGGATAGTGATTTGTCGGAGAAAAAAGATGACACCAGGCTACTATCATCTGCGTAGCTGTATAGGAGTTGTAATGGCACTTAAAGCAGGGAAAGCTTATCGAACAGTGTCAACGGAAGCGGCATTGGTATTAGCAGGGCTGGTACCTATAGATATTAAATTAGAAGAAATAAGAAACAGAAAAAGAATATTTGAATGGACAGGGGAAAAAATTCGTGAAGAAACGGAACTGGAGATTAACGCAGAACAGATAGAGAAAAAGGTCAAGAAGAGAAGGAAACATCCGGTAAAGGAAGTAGACCAAAAGAAGCAAGAAATAGCAACGGAATACGAAATTTATACAGACGGATCCAAACAGGAAACAGGCACAGGAGCAGCTTACGTTATTTATAGGAAAGGAAAGGAAATAGGTAAGGGGCAATACAGGCTCGGAGGCAATTGCTCGGTGTTTCAGGCGGAAGTATTAGCTATTAAGAAAGCACTAGAACGAGCTCGTACGCTGGAAAGTTGCATTATAAGGAGTGATAGTAAGGCGGCAATAGCTGCCATGCAAAATAAACCAAATTCGGAACTTGTTAAGGAAGCGCAAGATCTGCTTCAAGAACAAAGGAAAACGCGATTGGAATGGGTTAAGGGACACCGGGGAGTCACTGGCAACGAAAGGGCGGACGAGCTCGCGAAAGGCGCATGCAGTTTAGGCAATAATGATAATAATAACATGGTGGTGGTATATGAATACGATAAGGTGCCCTTTGGGCTTATTAGGAACAGACTGTCGCGTTGCTCTTTTTTCAGGTGGCAACAACGATGGGATTCTGCCACAACAGGGAGAGGGACTCATCGCTACCTGAGAAGAGTTGAAGGCTACAGGCGTCTAAGAGGAAGGCAGCTTACGCAGCAATGCGTACAGCTGCTTACAGGCCACGGAAGGTTTCAGGAATACCTCCACCGGATGGGGAAAAGGAACTCACCATTATGCCAATGCGGAGAGCCCGAGGATGCTGATCATGTAATGTTCGTATGCAGGAATCGGGAGGAATGGAGGAACAGAACAGAGCAACTAGCGATAAGAAAGAGAGTGCTCTGGCCAAGAAGTATCGAGGAGATTGATGAAGCGGCTCGGAACCCAAATTTCTTTGAAGTTCTGAACCAAGCCGCTGGAAAGCTTGACGAACTCAAGTCCTCATTTGAGGAACAATAGATTTCGAGTACCGGGGGATCGAGTACCTGGGAAATGAATCTACGAGAAAGCGGAATAGGACAATATGGGAGGAAGCCTACGTCGAACTCCAAATTCTGACCTGGAACCATCCGAAGTCAAGGGGATCGAGTACCTTGACATGGCACAAGCTGGGGGATTGAGCACCCAGCCTTAGACGTAACGCAAGAGGAAAGAAAAAGAGACAACGCGAGGAGGAACGTTAGATTAGAACTTTAGGTTAAATAGGTTAGATTAGGTGAAGGTGAAGGGTAGGTTAGGCAGATTAAATGTAGGTTAGCAACTAGACTAGACTAGGAACATACGGCAAACCGAAGTAGGAATAAAATGTAATTAAATAAGAATATTATGTAATAGTTAAGGTTAGAGGGGTATGCATGTGTAGGAACCCTCAAAATGAAGTGTAAATTTACTTTAGTTAATATATATATATATATATATATATATATATATATATGTATAGGAGTTCGAAATTGAAGCTAAGAAATCGTTTATGTGTAACTGAAATAGAGTAGGAGACAGAACAGACCCCTGAGGCACCCCTGCGTTATTCGCAAATGTCTCGGATGAGATGCCATCGACGACGACCTGAAGATATCTGTCAGGGAGAAAATTGGATATCAAATGCCAGAGACCAGGAGGAAGACTATAAGATAGTAATTTGACGAGAAGAGATCGGTGCCAGACTCTGTCAAAGACCTTTGAGATATCCAATGCCACAATCGTAGCCTCACCATGTTTTTCCATAGCTGAGTTACAGATATAAGTGAATTCTTTAGTACTTACTTGTCGGAACAGAGTAGGAGACAGCACAGACCCTTGAGGTACCCCTGTTTTAATCCCAAATGTATCGGATGAGATACCATGGACGACGACCTGAAGAGATCTGTCAGAGAGAAAATTGGATACCAAATGACGGAATTCGGGAGGACGGTCATAAGATGTTAATTTGACGAGAAGAGATCGGTACCAGACTCTGTCAAAAACCTTTGAGATATCCAATGCCACAGTCGTAGCCTCACCATGTTTTTCCATAGCTGAGTTACAGATATAAGTGAATTCCTTAGTACTCACTTGTCGGAACAGAGTAGGAGGCAGGATAGACCCTTGAGTTACCCCTCCTGCTTTAATCCCAAATGAATGAGATACCATGGACGAGACCTGAAGAGATCTGTCAGAGAGAAAATTGGATACCAAATGACAGAGTTCGGGAGGGGGGTCATAAGATGTTAATTTGGCGAGAAGAGGTCGGTGCCAGACTCTGTTGAAAGCATTTGAGATATCCAATTTACGTCAGTTGATGTAAAAGGCTTCAGGTCCCAAATCTTTAGCGATTTTTGTGTCTCGTGTCTATAGATATGTAATTTATCTTTATCAGAATAAAATTTATTTATTGTTTTTGGAAATGGTTCAATTTTTATCAAAACAGAATTTAATTAAGCTCCCATAATATGTTCGCTATGGTCTGGTCAATAAAATTATTCTTGGTCCTCGCTGTAGTTTTTATAGGGGTTTTCGAGTCTTACAGTTTTATTCTACTTACTCGCTGCTACTTCGATATTCAAGGGATCGTATGGATGTCTGGAAATCAGGACAGTGGATTAAGAATTAAAACAATGGCACAATAAAGCAGACTTTATTTAAGTTGAATAAGTATAACAAGGTATGTCGTCACAGCGCTGGCGATCTATAGAAAAAAAAAACAACGAAATATTACTGGGGTATGCTACAAGCTACATGTTATATGTTGCATGTTACACATTATATATTGTAACGAAATGTAAATTATAAAATTTAGTACGTAAGAAAATTTTCTAGAAAGATCTGATAAGGGGAAAGCGGCCGCGATAACGAAGCAAACGGCAGATAAGTCTTTCAGAAATTTCGGTAAACGATAAGACTTATCTGCGGGATTTTTCCAGAACCTGGGAGCCAAAACTATATAAGGCGGTCGCCTTTCCACCAAATCAGTTAGTTAGAGTCAGTCAGTGTAATTAGTGAGTTAGTTGTTAGAAGTAAATAAGTGAGTTCACTATTCAGTTGTAGTGTTCCGAGTTTAGTTTGGTAATAAAATGGGTATTATTCAATAAGTGTAATCAATTCGAACTGATAAAGCCCCTAAGATCTTTTTTTTTAACCAAAAGAACTCTTTTATTCAAAAACAATGTATAAAAAAATAAAAGTATATCACAAAATTAAAATTAGGATTCCCCACCTGAGATTTCTTCATCTGAATCCAGTTTAAAGGGGGAGGCAGTGTAACGAAATGTAAATTGTAGAATTTAGTGCATAAGAAAAGTTGCTTTCCCGAAATTTCGGGAACGCTTATCTGCCGTGTGCTTCGTTATCGCGGCCGGTTTCCCCTTATCAGACCTTTCTAGATACTTTTCTTATGCACTAAATTCTACAATTTACATTTCGTTAGGCTTCCACAAATCTGGCGTCAAATATGCATAAGTCTTTCCAATTGCAGCATACGTAACCTTTGCAAAGTTACCAAGAGTTCCTGTCGATCCCCTTGCAGACGTATAGCAATCGTCGATGCCAGCAATCTGCAACAACTTCTTAGGTACAGGAGCAGACACAATTCCTGTACTACGAGGAGCTGGAATCAACCTCACTGTAACTGACCCACACTTCCCAGTTACCTTGCAAGGAACAGTTGATCTTGCTGCCCCAATATCCTCTTCTTACCGGAACAACAGATAATTTTGCCAATATAAGGGCACCTCTGATAGCTGTAGCAACTTTCTTGCTACATTTGAGTCCCAGGCCAATATGGCCATTACTGCCACCAATAGCCACAAAAGCCTTAAATTGCGTACGCTGACCAGCACGCGTTGCTTCTGGACAGGCATAATTTTCAACACCTCATCCTTTAAACTGGATCCAATGAAGAAATGGATAATTTTGAAAACTTTAATTGGCAAAGAGAAGAGGTAAATCTCTTCCAATGTGTGAATCTTGCCATCGCGAACGAGTCGTCCCAATTTAGTTACGGGTATCCATTCCTTCTGGTCTTCCTTGCCGCTTTCCCCTTATCAGACCTTTCTAGAAACTTTCCTTATGCCCTAAATTGGACAATTTACATTTCGTTACAATATGTTACATGTTGCATGTTACATGTAACAAGTAACGTCTAAGGTGCAATATGTAACATGTAACGTGTAACAATGTTACATATTATGTGTTACATGTAATATGTTACATGTAATATGTTACATGTAACATGTTACATGTAATATGTTACATGTAACATGAATCGTGTAACATGTAACGTGTAACATGTAACATGTTTGCGTCATAATTTATACGTTACACGTAGACTTTTCACAAAGTAAAATTTTTTGGAGTCAAATTCGCACCCTAGGAAATTTTGACTTTCTTTAACTTCGACAATTCTCTCAAAATTCATTTTCCAAATTCATCTTTTTTCTTAAGTTATACAATTTCCCTTAAAATTGAATGTTTTCGAAAATTTTAAATCTTTGAAATCAATTCTCGTTCAATTCTAGCTTTTTTTCGAACTTTCTCTCGAAATTTTGACGTCTTTTACAGAATTAGATTCTTCAAAAACTGTTTCATTTTCTCAAAATGTTAACATTTTTGTCGTTTCGTTTCATTATAAAAAATTACCTATTTCAATTGAGAGATTGCATCTGGAAAATTCGACAAGTTTCTCAATTGCGGCTTTTTTTGAATTGTAAATTTTTTGAATTTGCCTTATTCTCAAAATTTCAATTTTTTAAAAGTTGAACAACCCAAAATTTCGAGTTATTATCAAAATTTGTTTTCTGTTTCAAAATTGTGCCTTTTTTCTCAGACTTCGATTTTCATTTACATTTTGAGTTCCTTTTTTTGTCCTTTTCTCTTTTTAATATATTCTTCAAGTTAGCGGTTTTCCATCAACACTTTACTTCTTCTAGAGAATGTCGAAGCTTCTACTAAAATTTTAAGTCTTCACAAAATTCGATTTTTTCACAGATTTTGATTTTATTTTGAACGAAATTAACTTCTTTTTTCAAAATTTTATTTTATTTTGATAATAACTTTTTTAATCTTCCGCTTGTTTTAAAAATGAATTTCGACTTTTTTTTAAAGTTTGATAATGTTCTCAAAGCTTCAAGTTTATTTTCGAAACCCGTCCTCCCTTTCAAAATTTTACAAATCGTCTCAAAATTCTTCTTTTCCGAAAATTTCCAATTTCGAAGTTTATTTGCTCAAAGTGACTTTCCCAGGAAAGCTTCGATTTTTTTGAAATTTCGATTTGTTTTTAAATTTCTTCCTTTTTCTAGGTATATTTATTTCAAAAAATGTCATATCAAAAAATAAAAATAAAAACATTTTTTAATAACTCATAAGCGATCAAATTTCAAGAAAAATATATGGCACTTTCTAAAAATGTCATATCAAAAAATAAAAATAAAAACATTTTTTAATAACTCATAAGCGATCAAATTTCAAGAAAAATATATGGCACTTTCTAAAAAGAATCAAATTTTTTGAAATTTAGGAAAAATCATTGAAAGCTTACCGTCGTTAATATTGATCTCTGTAAACAAAACAAGCCACAAATGGAGAACCTAATTTGGGATAACCTCAGTCTAGTTAACATAACTTTCATCTAAAAAAAAACATCGATTAATAGACAGCATTTTATCGACATTTCTTATCTTACAGCCTCTTTAGCTTTTTCATTTAAACTTCTTGTTAACAAAGTCGAACATAATTCTTTTATTTTGTTATACTGAAAGTTGCAGATTAATATCGAATCAAAGTTCAAAAAATGTAACGTACTTCAGTCAAACATTGGTGGCTGGGTTCCACAATTATCAAAAGTCTTGCCGTGTGAGCTACTATCCAGACTAGTTGCAAACTCACAAAATGTAATCTTCTCGAGTGGTTTAACTCAAAAACGCAGAAATAAGGCGTCGCTATTAGATGCAATAAGCAGCTTAACACGATAAACTGGAAAGTATTATGGTTAGAGAAATACAGAGAGTGATGCCAAAAACTGTTTTCTATTTTTAAGGTAGTTCACCGGCAGTAATCGTAACAAAAAGTTGGATCTTTAAATCTCCACTCCGTAAACGAGACCTAAGAAGCGCTAGACCGCCACCACTACTCGATTTTTAGCATAGACTGTACGCGTGGATACAATAACACGAGGGTAAATCAAATATGAACCGGAATTTGTTTGTTTTTGTTTTGTAAAAAATTTGTTTTGTAAATTTGTTTTGTATTGGGACAAGATGAAGGTTATTAACTATTTTTCAACATAATCCCCTGATGTTGTTATGAATTTTTTCACAACAGATTGGGAGTTTTTCAATGCCGTCATCATAAAAAGAAGGGAGGCCTGTTTGCAGCCAATTACGCCTAGATGTCTCAACAGCAGCATCATCATGGAATCGCTCACTTCCTAGAGCTTCTGTCAGTGGCCCAAATGTATGATAATCGCATGGTGATCAGTCGGGACTACAAGGAGGGTGTTCTAATGTTGCCCAATACATTTTCTCTAATTTTTGGTGTGTTAGATTGACTTGAGTGGGGGCGAGCATTTTCGTAAAGCAAAATCATATTACTAACTGAAAATTCGCGTCTCTTCCGCCGATAGGGACGTTTTGCTTCATCCAATAGATGGCGCAGCAGAAGGCAGCATTAACCGTACAACTTTCATGCAGAAAATCGACGTGCACAACAACGTTAATCTTGTCAGCGGTTACACTGGTCCGAGGACGACGAGCATGGGGTTCATTTTCAACCTAAGTTCGTCCTTCCAAAATTTTTTTTGTGGCACTTGATTTTTTTTCTAACTAAGTATCTATCTATCTAAGTATCCCCAAACTGTCCTTCTAGTCTACGAATAATTTCGGCCGGGCTTTACACGTTCAACGGTAAGAAATTTAATAATAATTCCATGCGCAACGGGCGGATGAACCCCTTGCGTAGCTCATTGTATTTACAACTGACGAACGGCGAGAGCGGAATTCGCGACTGTCAGCGAACAGTCGCGAATTCAAAATAAATAAATAAATAAACCTCAAATAGCTTCCCCCAGGATAGTCTCAACAGCAGCATCATCTTGGAATCGTTCACCTTCCTAGAGCTGCTTTCAGTGGCACAAACATATAATAATCGCATGGTGATAAGTCGGGACTATAAGGAGGGTGTTCTAATGTTGCCCAATGCATTTTTGATGTGTCAGATTGGTTAAGTGGGGGCAGGCATTGTCTTGAATCAAAATCACATTTCTGACCGAAAATACGCGCCTCTTCCGCCGATATGCACGTTTTGCTTTATCCAATAGCTGGCAGTAGTAGGCAGCATTAACCGTACGATGTCATGCAGAAAATCGACATGCACAACAACGTTAATCTTGTCAGCGGTCATACTGGCCCAAGGACGACGGGCATGGGGTTCATTTTCAACTTGAGTTCGTCCTTCCAAAAATTTTTTTGTGGCACTTGAGTTTTCTTCAAACAAGCATCCCCCAACTGTGCTGCTTCTAGGCTACGAAGAATTTTGGCAAGCTTTATACCTTCAACGACAAGAAATTCAATAATAATGCGATGCGGAACGTGCGGATGAACCTCTTGTGCACTCATTGTATCTACAACTGACGAACGGCGAGAGCGGAATTCGCGACTGTCAACTGTGTAAATAAGCCTCGGATATCTTCTCCCAGGATAGTTGACACTTATCTCAGAGAGAAATATACAGAAAGAAGTGTCTATCGTAAACGCACCCTTAGTAACTTCTAACAAAAATTAAACATAAACTGTAGAAAAACAATTTACTGTTGAACTATCTTAATTTTAGTAATACATTTTTTGGCATCATCAGGTATCGTTAAAATGAGATAACTTACCAATACTTGAACCCCAAAATAATCCCCTAGCGCCTGCACGCAATAAGAAATGTTTTCTAACACCTCAGTTTGCGTCTGTATCTTCATGGAAGCTGCATCGTTACGTTGAGTTGTACCATCAACTGTAGTACCTTTTGTTGGAGGATCCCCAGTTGGAATCAGCTTTGACACTCTGGCAGCTTTCAAAACTGGAACCATCTCGTTGAATTTCGATTGTTGGTCAGTTAGGTTCTTCATGTCGTTGGTCAATGATTTAATGGTCGCTTTTATCAGGTAGGCGTAAGCACAATAAGTAACTTCTTGGGCCATGATGAAGAAATATAGTATATAGTACGATATGTACCATTGGAGAAATAGGTAAACACTTCCTTTGGCTTCCATGGCGTTTAACCAAACCGCCATATCCAGAAAAATGACGCAACCAAATAATAAGAACGTAACAGCAATTAGATTCATCAAATTCTTTCTATGTCTTTCGTTGTTGCGCAATGGCATTATAATTTGGATCTAAAAATATGACTTTTTTCTAAGAATTGAAATTAGAAACCGAAACAGGTTTCGGTTTTGGTTCTGATTTCGGGCAATTTCGAACCTATTTTTGAATATTTTGGCCTCTTTTTAAAAATTCCCATCTGGTTATCGAAAATGAATACGTTTTTTAAGACTTTAACTCGAAATTTCACCTCTTTTGCAAATCTGACTGTTTTTAAATTTGATTTTTTAAAATATTTCAATTCTTTATGAAAATTTCCTATTTTTAATGTTTCAAATTTTTTAATATTTTGACTAATCCTCGAACTTTTAAATCTTTAAAAAATTTCGACATTTTTCACATTTTCGAACTTATTTTTGAATATTTTGGCGTCTTTTTAAAAATTCCCATCTTGTTATCGAAAATGTATACGTTTCTCAAAACTTTGACTTTACCTCTTTTTCAAATCTGACTGTTTTTAAATTTGATTTTTTTAAATATTTCAATTCTTTTTGAAAATTTCCTCTTTAAAGTTTCAAATTTTTTATTATTTTTTTAATATTTTGACACATTTTCAAACTTATTTTTGAATATTTTGGCCTCTTTTTAAAAATTCCCATTTTTTTATTAAAAATGTACACGTTTCTTAAAACTTTAATTCAAAATCTCACCTCTTTTGCAAATCTGACTGTTTTTAAATTTGATTTTTTGAAACGTTTCAATTCTATTTGAAAATTTTTTTGAAGTTTCGACTCTTGAAAACATTGACGCACTTAAAATGTTTGTTTTTTTATATCCGACGTTTTTTTTTAAAGTTTGTCTTTTCCTCAAAATCCTGACTTTCTCAAAATGTCATTTTTTTTTAATCTTTCAACTTTATATTTTGAAAATTTCAAACTTCCATTTTGCCTTTTTTTTTACTTTCGTTTTATTTTGATTTACTTTTTAAATTTCAACCCTTTCACAATTTCGCTTCTCTTACAATTCCGCTTTATTTTCGAATTTTTTGAAATGTTTCTTTTAAATTTTGATCTTCTTGGATTATTTTTTCAAAATTTTGATTTCTTTATAAGTCTGATTATGTTTAAAGATTGTTTTTTTGAAAAACTTTACGTTTCTTAAAATATACACTCTTTTCTGAATATTCCCACCTTTGTTCAAACTTTTGACTATTTATAGAAGGTTTTACTTTTTTTTTAATTTTGACTTTTTTCAATAATTTTGACTTTTTTTCAAAAATTTCGACTTTTTTTAAAAAATTTCGACTTTTTTTAAAAAATTTCGACTCTTTCCTCGAAGTTTAGACTTTCATGTTAAACTTTACTTTTATTTGAAAGATTCAAAAATTCGACTCATTCCTGAAAATTTCGGCCTTTCTCGAAATTTTAACTTTTTGTAATTTTTGACTAAAAAGAAATTCCTCATTTAAGAGCTTACGCTCGACTCGACGTTTTTGACAATTTCTATGTTGTTTTTAATGCCGAGTTCTAAAGAATTTTTTTTTTGAAAGTTTTGATTTTTCAAAAAGTCTTGTTTATTTTTTGAAAAGTTATACTTTTTAAAATTTGAAACTTGAAACTTCAAAATTCCCACTTTTTTCAAAAACTTCACTTTCTTTTCAAAATTTCCACTTTTTTTTAAACTTCCGACTTTTTTGAAGAATTCGACGTGTTTATGGAAAATTCAAATTTCTTGAAAAGTTCGCCTCTTATAAAATCTTGAATGTTTGAAATACTTGATTGAAACTTTCCATTTCTGAAAATTTCATCATGGTAAAATTTTTCACTTTTTTTAAATTTCAACTTTCTTGAGAAAACGACTTTTCTCAAAATTCAATTTTTTTTATAAATTCCATCTTTTTAAAAACATTTTAACGTTATTTAATTTCCCATTTTTAAAAATGGCCACTTCTCTTCAACTTTTACCTTTTTAAAAATAACCGATTCTTGTTCAAAATTCCTTTTCTTTCCGAATTTTGCTTTAAAAACCCAACTTTCTAATTTTCGAATTCTTAAAATTTCGAGCGAACTGTATAAAGTGAATTCGAAACTTAACTAAATTTCGATTTCAAAGGGAATTCCAAAAACGAGTATTTTCAAGTTTAAACTGAAAAAATTGGAAAAACTTTCTGGTTTAAGATCTCAATCAAAGTTAAAAAAAAAACAGAAAACAAAAATTTTGCTTTCAATTAAAAATTTTTCCAAAACTAATCGAAATTTTGAACTCAAAGGCAAAATTTCAAAATAATATTGAAATTTCGAGAAGAAACTTTAAAATGTCTTAAAAAATGCTTTTCAACATTTCAAGCTAATTGTCAAAAGTGCCAAATTAAAGCCAACGTTTCGAGTTTAAAACTTAAATTTTTGGAAGTTTATGTCAAAAAAAGAACTCCGATCACCTGCAAAAATTTAGGTAAATTCGTGTGGAGACACATTCATCAACGATATCAGCTCTCGACGCGTATAGGCTACTTTAAATACAATCGCGTGTATTCCTTGCATACATTTTAAGTGGTTTTTAATGCCTATTTTTACCACCTTAGAGACTGAATTTTGAAAAATCCACTGTTAATGCTTACCTACGTATTATGGGAACATCTGTGTGAAATGTCATGCTCCTACACGCACCGGTTTAGCCTAAGAGTTGTCTGCCAGTTAGTGCTTAGAGTTTTATTAAGTAGGCTAGCCCGATAGCCTGATAGCTCGTAGGCTATGCCCCCGATCCCATCATTATTGTTACAACCAGTGCCTTCTTTTAACGTATTAAATGAATAATTTCCACATTTTTCAAAATTTCAAATTTGGTCTGGAACATTCGCTCTTTCAAATTTCATTTAAACTATTTTCAAAAGTTTGACTATTTTGAAAATTCCTACCTTACCGAAAATTCCACCTTTTTATTCCGAACCCTAACCTTTCAAAAATTTCGGCTGTTTTGAAAATTTTACTTGAACATTTCTATCTTTTTCGAAATTTCTAATTTTAAAAAAAAATTGCATTTTATGAAAATGTCCAGTTTTTGAATGGTTGAGTTTGTCCCAATTTCGATCTTTTCAAAATTTAAACTTTATCCAAAATTTTAATTTTTTTCAAAATTTTAACTTTCAAACTTTGATAATTTTAATTTTTTTGATAATTTCGACGTTTTCAAAATGTTACTTTTCGAAAATTTTGGATCTTTTTAAAAACTTATCAAAAATTTTGACTATTTTGAAAATTTCACTGGAAAATTTCTATTTTTTTTGAAACTTCTGATTTTTAAAAATTTTTGCATTTTGTGAAAATGTCGAGTTTTTGAATGGTCAAGTGTGGCTCAAAATTTCGATCTTTTCAAAATTTAAACTTTATCCAAAATCTTGATTTTTTTCAAAATTTTAACTTTCAAACTTTAATAATTTAAAGTTTTTTGACAATTCCGACGTTGTCAAAATGTTACTTTTCGAAAATTTTAGATATTTTTAAAAACTTATCAATGAAAATTTGAGTTTTTGAAAAGTTAGATGTTTTCAAGATTTCGATTTTATTGCAAAATTTAGACTGTTTTTCCGAAAATCTCGACTTTTCTCATAGCTTTTAAATTTTGACTTTTCCGAAGCTTTGTATACTATTTTGAAAATTTTAATCTTTTCTTAAAAATTTCGGCTTTTTAGTGTTTTCGGTTTCGTAAATCATTTTAAAAATGTCGAGATTTTCTTTTAAACTTTTACCCTTTCAAATTTATAACTTTTTTGATAATGTAAAATTTTTTAATGTTGGACTTTTTTTAAAATTTTGACTTCGTAAATTTTGGATATTTTCCTAAATTTTATCTTTTTTATCATTTTGATTCTTAATAATTTCGGGTATTTTTTTAATGTCAACCATTTTTCGACATTCCGACTTTTTTTTTAAACTGAACTTTGAACTTTGAACTTTTAAGTTTGAATTTTGAATTTTTCCCAAAATTTCGATCTTTTCAACTTTAAACTTTAACTAAAATTTTGATTTTTCAAACTCTTAACTTTTCCAAATTTTGACTCTAAAAATTTGGACTTTTTCAAAAATTTCGACATTTTCAAAATGTTACGAAAATTTAAGATTTCTTAGAGAATTTGTCATACTTGTCAATGAAAATTTTTGATAATATTAAGTTTTTGAAAGGTCGGATTTTTTCAAAATTTCGATTTTATAGCAAAATTTAGACTTTTTCTGAAAGCCTTCACTGTTTTCAATATTTTTAAGTTTTGACTTTTTCGAAGACTTGCCTACTACGTATTTTGAAAATTTTAATCTTCTCTTAAAAATTTCGACTTTTTTCTTTGTAAATCGTTTTAAAAATTTCAATTTTTTTTTTTAATTTCCACTCTGACAATTCTTACCTTTTCGGGAAATGTAGAATTTATAAAAATTGGTCATTTTTAAAAATTTTGACCAAATTTTACTTTTTTTAAAATTTCCCCGATTTTATAATTTCGATTCTTAATAATTTCGACTATTTTTCATGTGTTAATCATTTCCGAAATTCCGACTTTTTTATTAAGCTTTCGATTTCTTAAATCGAAATATTTTTATAAAATGTCCACTTGGCCGTTATTTTTGATTATTTTTAAATGTTTTTCCAATAATTTCTGTTTTTTAATTTTCGAGTTTCTTTCAAAATTACCATTTTTGTACAAATTTTGATCTTTTACGAAAAGTGACATCTTTTAAAATTTTAATTTTTTCTTAACCATCAAAAATTTCAACTTTTTTTTAAATTTTAACTTTTTAATATTTCGAGTTTTGAAAATCTCGATCTATCTGATGATTTTTGATTTTATTAGATATTTCGATTTTGGCTTTTATTGAAAGTTTGAATTTGAATTTTGAATTTTGAATTTTGAATTTTGAATTTTGAATTTTGAATTTTGAATTTTGAATTTTGAATTTTGAATTTTGAATTTTGAATTTTGAATTTTGAATTTTAAATTTTGAATTTTGAATTTTGAATTTTGAATTTCGAATTTCGAATTCCGAATTTCGAATTTCGAATTTCGAATTTCGAATTTCGAATTTTGAATTTTGAATTTCGAATTTCGAAATATGAACTTTGAATTTTGAACTTTGAACTTTGAACTTTGACTTTGAATTTTGAATTTCGAATTTCGAATTTCGAATTTCGAATTTCGAATTTCGAATTTCGAATTTCGAATTTCGAATTTCGAATTTCGAATTTCGAATTTCGAATTTCGAATTTCGAATTTCAAATTTCGAAATATGAACTTTGAATTTCGAAATATGAACCTTGAACTTTGAACTTTGACCTTGAATTTTGAACTTTGAACTTTGACTTTGAATTTTGAATTTTGAATTTCGAATTTCGAAATATGAACTTTGAATTTTGAACTTTGAACTTTGAATTTTGACTTAGAATTTTGAATTTCGAATTTCGAATTTCGAAATATGAACTTTGAATTTTGAATTTTGAACTTTGAACCTTGAACTTTGACTTTGACTTTGAATTTTGGATTTTGAATTTCGAATTTCGAATTTCGAATTTTGAATTTCAAATTTGTTTGTTATTTACAACACAAAGGCGGTGGGCGATATGAATATTTAATTACCAAAAATGTACAAAAGTGGACGGTAATCAAAAAAAAAGGTTAACTATCCCTACTCTAAACAATGATTGACGGACGACGTACAGGCTAAATCTGTGGGTCTAAAAACATCGAACTTTGCACATAAATTTGCTTTAGAACGTAGGTGAGCACTAAAAATTTTTTTTGAAAATGCCTTCGCTCAGTAAATAGGGGATAAAAGTTTGTAAGTAAGTCATTTTTAAAATAATAAATATCGCTATTAGTCGATAAGAATTCTCATTGGACACTAGTAAAAATTAAATTTATAAGGAGCTAAAAATAAATATTTTCTAAGGATTTTAAAAAACCAAAATAATTTCAAAAGATATTAAATAGTAAATGAAATAAAAACGAAGCTTAGAGCTGCAAGCAAATCTCTTTTTTGCCTAAATTAATAAAAGGTAAATATTTCACCACCAATGAAGATTTTAATTCAAGTTATGCTGATGAAATTCATTTTAAGAGAAAATATATTTGTAAACAGCTGGAAAATATATACTTACGTTGTTTAAATTTTTTATCATGAGGAAATACCTATTTAACTTAAATGGTGCCAAAAGGACGCCGCAAAATACCGTTAGGACGACGATTCCGACATCGGCACATGTAACATATTTGCTTGGACCACTATCCATTCTGACAGAGTTTTTAGTGCTAGCGGTGTAGTCGTTTACCATCCCATGTAGAGTAAAAGCAACTACAACTCTCAGTCAGTGGATTCATTACATATAATAGTGTGTTTACCTAAGATTATTCCAAGGAAGTAACCATAGAAAATGTATTTTAGTGAGAGTTTCAAAAAATACTTGGACTCAATTTTTATAAACGTAATAGGGCATAAGCCAAAAAGCCTAGACATGTATATAACAGGTTTCAGGCAGAGGAACACCTCTTGGGTAACAACGATTTTCTCGATCGGCTTCATGCTCAAATTTAAAGCACTGAAAACTGCTTTGAATCATTTCGATGTTTTTCGTGGGCGTTTTAGTTCTTGATGGCTGTACTGTGCAAATAGTAAACACATTATTAATCATAGAACAGTCAGAAGCTATAATTTGTTTTTATCGCATCAGCGTCAACTCAATTGAAAATATTTATTAAAATAGGTCGCACGGTTTATCAATATTTAGAATCTAAACATGACAATTTGTCCAACATTTCTCCACATAGTGGAAGTCGGGGGCATGTGCGGCCGCTCCACACTAATGGATTCTTTGATGAAGGAGGAAAATTAATTATTTGTTATATTTTTCGTTCTTAAGCGACAAAAATATCCAAAACCAAACGTGCGAGTTCTTTTAATAGCATTAATTTAAAATGTTAACTTTTTCAACTTTGACTCAAATTACCGAAAATCAAAATACAAATCTTGTCCCCTGAAAACGAGAAAGATTAAAAAATACAACAAAGCTTACTGTTGCAACCTTTGTTGTGTTTGTACTTATTTACTTGTGCTAACTTATTTCGGAACACTACAATATGATTCACTTAACTGTCAGACTACGAACTATCTGACTACTTGATTAACTGAGTAACTGAGGGAAAGACGACCGCGTATGTATACCCTTCCAGTTTTCTAGAACGAAAATTGAAATACAAATCTTGTCCCCTGAAACCAAGAAAGATTAAAAAACACAACAGAGGTTGCTCTAACGCGTTTCGACAGCCAAGCTATTAATTATCTTCAGATAGGTCTTCAGTATCTCTCTGAAGATAATAGCTTGGCTGTCAAAACGCGTTAGAGCAACCTTTGTTGTGTGTTTAAATCTTTCTTGGTTTCAGGGGACAAGATTTGTATTTCAATTTTTGAAGATAACCAAAGACCAGTCCATTTCACCAAAATCAAAATATCGACTCTGATTCGAACTTTCCACTTTAAATTCCAAATTTCAGGAAGAAAGTGGAAAACTCAATATTTTCGCTTTTTTCGCGACATTTTAATTTTCAGGCGAAATTTTAATTTTAGGCTCGATCCGAAATCTCGAGTTTATTACCAAAATTTTAACTAAAACTTTGATTAAAATTTTTAAAATTCTGACTTAATACTACACAATACTAGGGGAATTATATCAAAAGTTCGATTTCAAACTAGAAATTTGCATTTGTTTTTTTTTGAGAATACAGCACTTTCAGTTGATATTTTCCGAATGAGGGTTCGCCCTGCAGAATAAAAAGACTAAATGGGATAGGAACCTTAAATTTATATTTTAATTATTCCATCAACAAAATACTTTCAGGTTGTCTTTCCCCTAAAATTTTGGGCATAATTAGTTTATAACAGAATGAACTTAGGCTCTAAACTATTTGCAGAATTTATACTATCGGTAAAGATATATCATATCAACATTAATTTAGCCAAATGTTTCACTTTAGTTCAAATCGGCTTCAGCTGTATGATTATTACTAGATATGCTGTAACAGCGCTGGCAACCTAAAATATATACATATAATAAAATTGTAAATTGGTGAGGTTAAATAACTTGCTGTGGTTAACATTGTTCTGTCTAAATTCACTAGGCCGCATGGTGTAAATTTGAATTCCACCAACAGAAGACTTTCAGTCATTTTTTTCACCTGAAAATGACAAATTCTGTTATTTTATCCAAAAAAGAATGTTTCGTGGCAAAGCAATTGAAATACTGATGAACAACCAAATGACCTACATTTTAGCTCACAATTATTTTGACCAGGATCCTCTATGGCAACATTTTAACATTTCATTATTTTGCATCTGATTCTTCAAGAAGAGAATGTTTTGTGGCAAAATAATTGAAATACTGATGAATTACCAAATACCCGACGTTTTAGCTTGAATTGATTTTGATTAGGATCCTCCATAGCAACATTTGTGAATTCTAGAAAAGATTTTTTGGGAAAACAAATGCAATATTGATGAACCACCAAATAACCAACTATTGACATGATTTTACTTTGCTTATGGTCCTCCACGAGCACATTCGTAAATTTTAGACAATTGTTCCCAACCAAACATCTTTGAAATATTGATGAATGATGAACTATCAAATGTTCGAAGTCTTAAATTAAAATTATTTTGATCAAGATTCTCTATGATAACATATACGAGTTTTACAGATTTCATGAGAAACAACTGCCACATGAACCACCAAATACCCAACTTCGTAACACAACATTATTTTGCCTCTAACTCTCCAAGAAGAGAATGTTTTGTGGCAAAACAATTAAAATACTGATGAATTATCAAATGACCAACATTTTAGTTGAACATTTTTTTAATAAGGATAATCTAATTATTTTATCCGATGACCAACAATTTGGTTGAACATTTTTTTGATTAGGATCCTTTAATTATTACGTTACAACTGCCACATGAACCACCAAATACCCAACTTCTTAACACAACATTATTTTGCCTCTAATTCTCCAAGAAGATAATGTTTTGTGGCAAAACAACTGAAATACTGATGAATTATCAAATGACTAACATTTTAGCTGAACATTTTTTTGATCAGGATTCTCTATGAAAATATTTGCGAATTTTAGAGAAGATTTCATGGGAAAATAAGAGCAATACTGATGAAGCACTAAATACCCAACTTTCTAACATCATAATATTTTGCTTGATGACGTCCAAAAACACATTTGTAAATTTTAGAAAAATTTTTTTTGGCAAATAATTGAAATATTGATGTAAATGCCGAACGTTTTAGCTCAAAATTATTTTGATCAGGATCCTCCATGAGAACATATGCAAATATAAGAGTTTTTTTGAGAAAACAACTTCCTTATGAACCACCAAATATAAAACTTTTCAACAAAACATTATTTTGTCTGTCACTCTTCAAATACCCGACGTTTTAGCTTGAATTGATTTTGATTAGGAATCCTCCGTAGCAACATTTGCGAATTCTAGAGAAGAATTTTTGGGAAAACAAATGCAATATTGATGAACCACCAAATACCCAACTATTGACATTATTTTACTTTGCTTATGGTCCTCCAAGAGCACATACGTAAATTTTAACAATTGTTCCCAACCAAACAACTTTGAAATATTGATCAATGATGAACTATTAAATGTCCGAGGTTTTAACTTGAAATTATTTTGATCAAGATCCTCTATGATAACATATACGAGTTTTACAGATTTCATGAGAAACAACTGCCACATGAACCACCAAATACCCAACTTCGTAACACAACATTATTTTGCCTCTAACTCTCCAAGAAGAGAATGTTTTGTGGCAAAACAACTAAAATACTGATGAATTATCAAATGACCAACATTTTAGTTGAACATTTTTTTAATAAATATAATCTAATTATTTTATCAGATGACCAACAGTTTGGTTGAACATTTTTTTGATCGGGATCCTTTAATTATTACGTTACAACTGCCACATGAACCACCAAATATCCATTTTTTTTACATAAAATTATGTTGCTTGTGATTTTCTAAGAAGAGAATGTTTTGTGGCAAAACAATTGAAATACTGATGAATTATCAAATGTTTAACGTTTTAACGTAAAATTATTTTGATGAGGATACTCCAGGAGATGATTTTCAAATGTAAGAGAAGATTGCATGAAAAAATAACTTTAGTATTTATGAATCAACAAGTACCCAACTTAGAAGATAATGTTATTTGGTTCATGGTGTTCCAAAAGCACATTTGTGATTTTTAGAAAATTTTTCCTAATCAAACACTTGAAATATTAATGGATTATTAATGTCTCAAAGTTTTAACCCAAAATCGTTTAGCGTGGGATACTCTGTGAGAATAATTGCGAATTTTATAGATTGCATAATAAAAAACTGCCACATGAACCACCAAATACCCAACTTTTTAAAATAACATCAATTTGTCTGTCTCCAGGAAGAGAATATTTCGTGGCAAAATAATTGAAATACTTATCAATTCATCAGTATTTCATTAATCAGTTTGCTAATTACCAAACGTCCAAGGTTGAAGCTCAAAATTATTTTGATCAGGATCCTCCATAAGAAAATGGTGAATATTAGAGAAGATTTCGTAAAAAAAAACTGCAACACTAATGAACCATCAAGTGCCCAACTTTTAACAAGAAAATCTACAATCCTCCAAGAGCACATTTGTGAATTTTAGAGCATTTTTCCTAACCAAGCAATTAAAACATTATTGATTTATGAAATGCCAACGTTTTAACTAAAAATTATTTTGATCGGGATTCTCTATGAGAATATTTGCGAATTTTAGATAACCTTATTTTGCCAGCGATTCTCCAGAAGAGAATGTTCTGTGGCAAAAAAATTCAAATTGAATTATTAAACGTACAAGATTAAAGTTCAAAATTATTTTAATTAGGATCCTCTATGAAAAAAATTGTAAATTTTAGAGAAGCTTTCGTAGGAAAAAAACTGCAATATTGATGAACCACCAAGTACTCAACTTTTAACAAGAAATTATTATGCCTAGAGCACATTTCTGAATTCCAAAACAGTTTTTCTAACCAAGCAATTGAAATATCGTTGAATTATGGGATGCCAATGTTTAAACTCATAATTATTTTGATCAGAATTCTCCACGAGAACATTTTCAAATTTTAGATAACATTGTTTTGCTTGTGATTTTCCAAGAAGAGAATGTTTTGTGGCAAAATAATTCAAATACTAATGAATTATCAAACGTCCAAGATTTTAGCTCAAAATTATTTTGATCAGGATCCTCCATGAGAATAATTGTGAATTCTGGAGAAAATTTCGTAGGAAAAAAGTGCAATACTGATAATCCACCAAGTACTCAACTTTTAACAAGAAATTATTATGCCTACAAACCTTCAATAGCACATTTGCAAATTTCAGAACTTTTTTTCTAATCAAGCAATTAAAATATTGTTGAAATATGGGACACCAATGTTTTAACTCAAAATTATTTTGATCAGAATTCTCCATGAGAACATTTTCGAATTTTAGATAACATTATTTTGCTTGTGATGGTCCAAAAAGGGAATGTTTTGTGGCAAAATAATTCAAATACTGATGAATTACCAAAGGTCCAAGATTTAAGCTCAAAATTGATCGGGATCCTCCATGACAACAATTGAAAATTCTGTAGAAGATTTCGTAAGAAAAAACTTTAATACTGATGAACCATCAAATACTTAACTTTTAACAAGTTTAACAATTGAAATATTAGTGAATTATGTAATGCCAACGTTTTAACACTTAAAATTATTCTGATCAGGATTCTCCATGAGATTATTTGCGAATGTTAGATAACCTTATTTTGCCTGCGATTCTTCAGAACAGAATGCTTTGTGACAAAAGATTTCAAATACTGATGAATTACCAAACGTCCAAGATTGAAGCTCAACATTATTTTGATCAGGATTCTTCATGAGAACGTTTAAGAATTTTAGATAACATTATTTTGCCTGTGACTCTCCAAGAAGGAAATGTTTTGTGGCAAAAAAATTGAAATACTGATGAACTACTAAATGTTATCCGTTTTAGCTCAACATTATTTTGCTCAGGATCCTCCATGAAAACATTTGTAAATTTTAAAGAAGATTTCATAGGAACCACCAACTACCTTAATTATTGGCATAAAAAAAGAGAATATTTTGTGGCAAAAGAATTCAAATACTGATGAATTACTAAACGTCCAAGGTTTTAGCTCAAAATTATTTTGATCAGGATCCTTTATGACCACAATTATCAATTTTGGAGAAGATTTCGTAAAAAAAAAAACTGGAATACTAATGAACACCAAATACCCAACTTTTAATAGGAAATTATTATGCCTAAAATCCTCCAAGAGGACATT
Organism: Dastarcus helophoroides; assembly: GCA_028583605.1. Classification (NCBI taxonomy): domain Eukaryota; kingdom Metazoa; phylum Arthropoda; class Insecta; order Coleoptera; family Bothrideridae; genus Dastarcus; species Dastarcus helophoroides. Next base: position 9,474,550 of record CM053334.1, read on the forward strand.
TGTAAACTTTAAAATATTTTTTTTAACCAAACAATTAAAATATTATTAAATTATGAAATGCCAACGTTTTAACTCAAAATTATGTTGATCAGGATTATCTATGAGAATATTTGCGAATTTTAGATAACGTTATTTTGCGTGCGATTTTCCAGAATAGAATGTTTTGTGGCAAAAGAATTCAAATCGAATTACGAAACGCCCAAGATTGAAGCTCAAAATTATTTTGATCAGGATCCTTCATGAGAACAATTGTAAATTTTAGAGAAAATTTTATGGAAAAAAACTGCAATACTGATGAACTACCAAGTACTCAACTTTTAACAAGACATCTTTGTACCTATTTATACCTACAACCCTGCCTACCTACAATGTTTTGTGGCAAAAAAATTCAAATATTGACGAATTAGCAAACGTCCAAGATTGAAGCTCAAAATTATTTTGATTAGAATCCTCCATGAAAACATTTGTAAATTTTAGAGAAGATTTCATAAAAAAAATACTGCAGTACTGATGAACCATCAAATATTCAACTTCTAACAAAATATTATTTTGCCTACAATTGTCCAAGAGCACATTTGTAAATTTTAGAAAATTTTTTCTAACCAAGCAATTGAATTATTGTTGAATTATGAGACGCCAATGTTTTAACTCAAATTTATTTTGATCAGGATACTCCATGAAAACATTTGCGAATTATTTTACATGTGAGTCTCTAGAAGAGAATGTTTTGCGGTAAAAGAATTCAAACACGGATGAATTACCAAACGTCCAAGATTTTAGCCCAAAATTATTTTGATCAGGATCCTCCATGAGAACAATTGTAAATTCTGGAGAGAAGATTTCGTGAAAAAAACTGCAATACTGATGAACCACCAAATACTTAACTTTTAACAAGAAATTATTATGCCTACAATCCTCCAAGAGCACATTTGTAAATTTTAAAATATTTGTTTTAACCAAACAATTGAAATATTATTGAATTATGAAATGCCAACGTTTTAACTTAATGTTGATATTGATCAGGATTATCTATGAGAATATTTGCGAATTTTAGATAACCTTATTTTGCCTGCGATTTTCCACAAGAGAATGTTTTGTGGCAAAAGAATTCAAATCGAATTACGAAACGCCCAACATTGAAGCTCAAAATTATTTTGTACAGGATCCTTCATGAGAACAAATGTAAATTTTAGAGAAAATTTTATAGAAAAAAACTGTAATACTGATGAACCACCAAGTACTCAACTTTTAAAAAGACATTTTTGTACCTATTTATACCTACAACCCTGCCTACCTACAATGTTTTGTGGCAAAAAAATTCAAATATTGACGAATTAGCAAACGTCCAAGATTGAAGCTCAAAATTATTTTGATTAGAATCCTCCATGAAAACATTTGTAAATTTTAGAGAAGATTTCATAAAAAAAATACTGCAGTACTGATGAACCATCAAATATTCAACTTCTAACAAAATATTATTTTGCCTGCAATTGTCCAAGAGCACATTTGTAAATTTTAGAAAATCTTTTCTAACCAAGCAATTGAATTATTGTTGAATTATGAGACGCCAATGTTTTAACTCAAATTTATTTTGATCAGGATACTCCATGAAAACATTTGCGAATTATTTTACATGTGAGTCTCTAGAAGAGAATGTTTTGCGGTAAAAGAATTCAAACACGGATGAATTACCAAACGTCCAAGATTTTAGCCCAAAATTATTTTGATCAGGATCCTCCATGAGAACAATTGTAAATTCTGGAGAGAAGATTTCGTAGGAAAAACTGCAATACTGATGAACCACCAAATACTTAACTTTTAACAAGAAATTATTATGCCTACAATCCTCCAAGAGCACATTTGTAAATTTTAAAATATTTGTTTTAACCAAACAATTGAAATATAATTGAGTTATAAAATGACAACGTTTTAACCCAAAATTATTTTGATTAGGATTCTCTATGAGAATATCTGCGAATTTTAGATAACTTTATTTTGCCTGCGATTTTTCAGAAAAGAATGTTTTGTGGCAAAATAATTTAAATTGAATTACGAAACGCCCAAGATTGAAGCTCAAAATTATTTTGATCAGGATCCTTCATGAGAACAATTGTAAATTTTAGAGAAAATTTTATGGAAAAAAACTACAATACTGATGAACCACCAAGTACTCAACTTTTAAAAAGACATTTTTGTACCTATTTATACCTACAACCCTGCCTACCTACAATGTTTTGTGGCAAAAAAATTCAAATATTGACGAATTACCAAACGTCCAAGATTGAAGCTCAAAATTATTTTGTTTAGAATCCTCCATGAAAACATTTGTAAATTTTAGAGAAGATTTCATAAAAAAAATACTGCAGTACTGATGAACCATCAAATATTCAACTTCTAACAAAATATTATTTTGCCTGCAATTGTCCAAGAGCACATTTGTAAATTTTAGAAAATCTTTTCTAACCAAGCAATTGAATTATTGTTGAATTATGAGACGCCAATGTTTTAACTCAAATTTATTTTGATCAGGATACTCCAAGAAAACATTTGCGAATTATTTTGCATGTGAGTCTCTAGAAGGGAATGTTTTGCGGTAAAAGAATTCAAACACGGATGAATTACCAAACGTCCAAGATTTTAGCCCAAAATTATTTTGATCAGGATCCTCCATGAGAACAATTGTAAATTCTGGAGAGAAGATTTCGTAGGAAAAACTGCAATACTGATGAACCACCAAATACTTAACTTTTAACAAGAAATTATTATGCCTACAATCCTCCAAGAGGACATTTGTAAATTTTAAAATATTTTTTTTAACCAAACAATTAAAATATTATTGAATCATGAAATGCCAAGGTTTTAACTCAAAATTATGTTGATCAGGATTATCTATGAGAATATTTGCGAATTTTAGATAACCTTATTTTGCCTGCGATTTTCCACAAGAGAATGTTTTGTGGCAAAAGAATTCAAATCGAATTACGAAACGCCCAAGATTGAAGCTCAAAATTATTTTGTACAGGATCCTTCATGAGAACAATTGTAAATTTTAGAGAAAATTTTATAGAAAAAAACTGCAATACTGATGAACCACCAAGTACTCAACTTTTAAAAAGACATTTTTGTACCTATTTATACCTACAATCCTGCCTACCTACAATGTTTTGTGGCAAAAAAATTCAAATATTGACGAATTACCAAACGTCCAAGATTGAAGCTCAAAATTATTTTGATTAGAATCCTCCATGAAAACATTTGTAAATTTTAGAGAAGATTTCATAAAAAAAATACTGCAATACTAATGAACCATTAAATATTCAACTTCTAACAAAATATTATTTTGCCTACAATTGTCCAAGAGCACATTTGTAAATTTTAGAAACATTCACAGGCGTAGTACTTACTTGTCGGGAGCATTTATTAGCATTCGTGTTGGATATACCAAACTGACGAGATCTAACAAGATCGAAACCGGTATTTGGTTTCCAAACTTCGAATCTAATAAATGTTCAAACCTATTGGTCTGTGCATTATAGAATCCTTGTCTTCTGGGAACTCTCCTAGAGAGCAACCGCTTCGCTAGGTGGCAGTGTTTCAACTGTTGGTAGTTCAGCTATCTATGATTCACTATACACGCCTGGAGGGCTGCATGATTTGTAGTCTAGGTTGCATTCTTTTTGCTTACTTTTAAGAAACAATTTTTTCTTAAAGTTGTATGGAATTAAATAGAATTATTTCCTTTAAATTTCAAGTTTTTTTGGTTTAGCTCCAAGCCCTCTCCTAACTATCCCCATGGCTTTAAATCCACTAATGGGAAAAAGTAGCGATTAAATTGTTAAACAAAAATAATGTACTCTACATTGCATCTAGGAACAAAGAAATGTTTCTATAATGCACAGACCAATAGGTTTGAACATTTATTAGATTCGAAGTTTGGAAGTTTGGTTTCCAAACTTCGAATCTAATAAATGTTCAAACCTATTGGTCTGTGCATTATAGAATCCTTGTCTTCTGGGAACTCTCCTAGAGAGCAACCGCTTCGCTAGGTGGCGCAGTGTTTCAACTGTTGGTAGTTCAGCTACCTATGATTCACTATACACGCCTGGAGGGCTGCATGAATTTGTAGTCTAGGTTGCATTCTTCTTGCGAAAGAAATGTTTATCAAAATTGTGTATAATTAAATCGAATTTACATCCTATAAATTTCGAATTCTTGTTGGCTTAGCTCCCTAAGCCATCTCCAAACTGCCCCGATGCTTTTAAATCCACTATTGAGACGTCGTTATAAACAAATATCGTGCGCCCTAAATCGGGACTAAGAAAAATCTGCAAAAGGACTATGGTTGCCATCTGAAAGTTTCGGATTTACGGGAGATTGGTGTATAAAAAACGTGTCTCGCAATATTTTACAAGAGATTATTAAAAACGAAATCTTATAGTCCAGGAAACTCTGATGACCAAAAGAACGGTCTTCATATGTCTCAAATAATAATATTTTGTAGACACATGTAAGCTGATGACTAAAAACACTTTGGTCTTTCAAAATATGTGAGATCTCTTCTCAAATACGAGACAGCATTTTTTTTTGTTCAAAATATGAAAGACCTCGGAAAATACGGGAGATCTGGCAACCCTATAGGTGCGTGCGCATCGCACAATACCAGTAACTTCTACTAAAGCAGTTCATACACTTCGCGTTAACTAATTTATAACTTACTGCTTGTTACAATATCATCACTTACCTCGTTTCTGAAATTTTGCGAGATATCTTTAGAGAGTAGACAACAGACCAAATCTTTAATTTTATGGTACTGAAATTTTAAAAAAAAAATGATTGTTGTTTCAGTAGAATTGTAGAAAGCTTAGAAAGTCTGAGTCGATATTTCTTCCAAATTTGTGAAACTTCAAAATTTGCTCGAGAATTACAGAGCTGATGATTTTCTTGAATCGATTGATTTTAACTGATCGTTTATCTTTTCTTTTTAACAAAGGAAAAGGAACTTTGATTATTCAAAGATTTGGAAGAAAGGACAAGCGATGAAGGACTGTGTTAGAGATAATATGGCAATATCTGATTGGTTAAGTTTGAAACTTACCTCACATGTACATGCATACGCAGGTTCCACAATAACTAACAATCTGCTTGTATGGGTCAGTATCCAAACGATATTACTAAGTATTGAATACACAACAACACCTTCTTGCTGAATCTTCGTTAAAATAAAGTAAGGTGTCGCTATTAGGTGTAGAATACAGCTGAGTAAATGTAACTAAAACTCAATTATTAGATAGCATTGTACACAATAGAATATCAAGTTTTCTTTTTGCAAAATCTAAATTTGTATAACCAATAGTTATGGTTTTGGTGGAAAGGACTTGTCCTTGGTGATTTCAAAAATTGAAATACAAATCTTGTCCCCTGAAATCAAGATGATAGCTTGGCTACCAAAACGCGTTAGAGCAACCTTTCTTGTGCTTTTTAATCTTTCTTGGTTTCAGGGGATAAGATTTGTATTTCAGTAGTTATAGGAACAATTTCAGTAATACTCTATTTGTAATTGGTTAGTGGCAGCTCGTCCTAAATTATGGGAATGATTCATCTAGTGACATATATTTTCGTGAATTTTCAACCATTTGGGATGAAAATATTTATAAAATAACAGGCACTAACTACACCAAAATTAAACGTCAGAATTTTCACAAGAAATTAGTTTTTTTTTGGTGGAACAGTGGTTCTTGGTTATCATCAAAAATTGAATGACAAATCTTGTCCCCTGAAACCGAGAAAGATTAAAAAATACAACAGAGGTTGCTCTAACGCGTTTCGGTAGCCATTGGCTATCGAAACGCGTTAGAGCAACCTCTGTTGTATTTTTTAATCTTTCTCGGTTTCAGGGGACAAGATTTGTCGTTCAATTTTTGATGATCTTTCTCTGTTGTGTTTTTAATCTTTCTTCTTCTTGATTTCAGGTGACAAGATTTGTAGTTCAATTAATTCTTATATATTTACTATTGATTAATAATTTATTGAACTTTCTCCTTATTTAGGTATCGCTCTAATAATTGAACAACCTCAACAATCGAGGTGCTATTGCTTTAAGTCAGTAGTTGTTGAAACTGAGACTTCTACTTATCCAGATGTCTGTGCGCCTCCATTAAAAACAGAACTTCGAAGTAATTTATTCACGACCGAATTTTGTGAATATTATTGCTGCCTAAATTTACCACCATTTATTTGAGAACATAATTTAACTGAAATATTTTCTGAAACAGTTAAGTTACCAAATATAATTTGTATAAAGCCAATGACAACTTACAGAATATCAGCGCCGCTATTCAACTATTAAAACGGATTGAAAGTTTCTTAAGTAATACCATGAACAGTGACCATTTAAATACTTTAGTGATGATGTATGTCAATAAAACTGTTGGTGCAAAATATAGACAATTTTAATGATAATGTAATAGAACACTTCATTTCTTTAAATTATCATAGAGCGAATTTTATTTATAAAAAAATAAAGTTTCTGCGCTTTTTGTGTAGCTCAGATAGAACATGCATGATCTCCAAAAATAATAGTCATAAAAAAGGGCCATATCCATGAGAACAGAAGTAATTTTAATTTCAGAAATTTATTTTGTGCCCATCTGTGTAATAGTTACACAAAAAATGAATGTGAATGTAAGTGGAAGTCGTTTATATAGCGCCGAACAAATGACGCAACTGAACATTACACGAAAATATATCCAAATAAAGACGGACAATCAGGCAGCTCTTAAGGCCCTAAGGAATGTGAAAACAAACTCAGTGCTGGTATGGAATTGCCACCTAGCTCTAGAACGTCTATCACAAGAGAATGCAATTGATCTAATATGGATCAAAGGACATTCTGGAAAAGAGGGAAACGAACGCGCTGACAAACTGGCGAGGAAGGGTTCGGAGGGACAATTCGTTGGACCAGAACCAACCCTTCCCCTGGCAAGATCAACCGTAAGATCCCTACTTAACGAAGAAATTTATCGTAAACACAAAGCCTTTTGGGCATCAATAACAACATGCCGACAAACTCACGCATTCATTAGAATGCCGTGCGGGGAAAAGGCAAAACTATGCCTACAACTCTCAAGGAATAATCTCAGGAAACTTGTAGGAATATGGACAAGTCACTGTCGATTAAACAAACACCTCCACAGAATGGGAATTATAAACTACCCGAGCTGCAGAGGGTTTTTATAAGATGAGAGTGTCGAGCACGTGATGTGTCACTGCCCGGCACTAGCATCAATCAGAGGATCCACGCTGGGGGACTTCTGGCCTAGTGTGGCCAGTTTGAGAGAGGCGCATCCAAGGCACGTTCTTCAGTTTCTCAACAAGGTTGGGTGGCTGAATGAATGACCAATGGACAACACAATCACGGGGATAGCACAATGGGCTCGGAAAGGGTGGCCTAAGTGCTGGCCTAAACTTTAGGCAACCCACAACGAATCCAGAATGCAGAATCCAGAAGTGGAAGTCGTCATTAACTAAGGTGAGATTCCTTTTTTTGAGTCTGCCTCCCCCCTGTTGAAAAATGGCGAGCTGCCACTGGTGTAAACAAATTATAATGACTATCTTACCAGAATCAAAACTCCAAAAAAATTGTTGAATGTTTTGACAGACTTTTGCAGAATTTCTATGGCTTTATGAGCACATTTTCATTTCGTTTTCTTGTTTCTCCTCTTTTCGACTTCTCTCAATGCGAACTATAAACCAATAAATTTTCATCTTGGTAAATCAAACAGTCTAACTTACTGTTATCAGTTTCCATAAAAGGCAATTTTTTGGTAACTGTTTCACCCCAAATGCTAACTTCTTTGATGCTCTTACTAGATTCACCAGAAAGAGTTTTTTGTAAACACTTGTTAAGCTCTAGCATATAAATTCTGATGAAGGACGCGTATACAAAATAAATGGTTTCTTGGATAATCACAATCACGTACATTATGTAGAAACTCGAGTAAAATTGAAAAACTAATTGGCTGCTATGGGTTCTGGTCCACTACTATTATGTCCATGAAAAGGATGAGTAGAAAAGTAAATAAAATTAGAAAGATAACTTTGGAACTCCAATTTCTGTACTTTTGAGGTCTTCTGATTGGAAATAATGCGTTCAGCTGAAATATAGAAGCAGAGATATCAGATGGTTCTTCAAAAATAGAAATACTGAAACCAAGAAAAAATGGAAAACACAACAAAGGTTTGATAGAACGGACTGGTCCTTGGGTATCTTCAAAAATTGAAATACAGAACTTGTCCCCTAAAACCAAGAAAGATTAAAAAACATAACGAAGGTTGCTTTAACGCGTTTCGACAGCCAAGCTATCACCTTCAGAGAGATTAATATCTCTCTGAAGATTAGTACCTCTCAGTACCATCTTTAGAGAAATCAGTATCTCTCTCTGAAGATGACAGCTTGGCTGTCGATACGCGTTAGAGCAACCTTTGTTGTGTTTTTTAATCTTTCTTGGTTTCATCTTCTCTCTGAAGATGACAACTTGGCTGTCGATACGCGTTAAAGCAACCTTTGTTGTGTTTTTTAATCTTTCTTGGTTTCAGGGGACAAGTTCTGTATTTCAATTTTTACAACAAAGGTTGCTTCAACGCTATCATCTTCAGAGAGCTATCATCTTCAATATCTCTCTGAAGATGACAGCTTGGTTATCGAAACGCGTTGAGCAACCTTTGTTATAATTTTTAATCTTTCTTGGTTTCAGGGGACAAGATTTGTATTTCAATTTTTGAAGATAACCAAGGATCAGTCCGTTTCCACCAAAAAAAAAGATGATTCCTAATATATAGAAAAAAAAAAATTATTTTGCCATAAAAATAACGAAATTGCTTTACAGCTAAAGTTAAATTTCATCATTCAGAAACTAAATTACTGAAGAGTTCATACAACAACAAATAAAATAGTATGAGGCGACTTCCATACCTCCTAATATCTATGAAGTAAATGAATCCTGTAGCACTCATTTTGGTAGACCGGACTGGTCCTTGGTTGTCTTCAAAAATTGATATATAAATCGTATCTTAGTGTCTCTCTGAAGATGATAGCTTGGCTCTCGAAACGCATTAGAGCAAATGTTGTGCCTTTTTAATCTTGTTTTGTTTCAGAGGATAAGATTTGTCTATCAATTTTTCTGAAGCATTAAATGGGACATACTCGGTATAAGCAGACATAAATGGTTGATGATAAAAAAAATTACACCAGCAAGCAGATAGAATAGAAATAGAAGAGCTCTTTTATTATGAAAGAAAACTTTGGTGGAACGGACTGGTCCTTGTTTATCTTCAAAAATTGAAATACAGAACTTGTCCCCTGAAACCAAGAGAAAATAAAAAACACACCAAACGTTGCTCTAACGCATTTCAGAGAGTATCTCTATGAAGATAACAGCTTGGCTGTCGAAACGCGTTAGAGCAACATTTGTTGTGTTTTTTAATCTTTCTTGGTTTCAAGAGACAAATACTGTATTTCAATTTTATAAAAGAAAAAAATATTGTAACAAAATCTAGTAATAAAATTGGTATTAGTGATTGTGTAAGGAATTCTCTAGAAACATTTGATAATGGGAAGTGGCCGCGAGAATGAATCATACGGCAGATAAGCGCTCCAGACGTTTCCGCAAGCGATAATCATATTTGTACGGAAATTCGTTCTAGAATATTTTTTTTTTTTGGTGGAATGGACTGGTCCTTGGTTATCTTCAAAAATTGAAATACAAATCTTGTCCCTTGAAACCAAGAAAGATTAAAAAACACAACAAAGGTTGCACTAACGCGTTTTGACAGCCAAGCTATCATCTTCAGAAAGGATACTGAAGATTTCTCTGAAGATAGAAAGATACTGAAGATCTCTCTGAAGATAATAAATAGCTTGACTATCGAAACGTGTAAGAGCAACCTTTGTTCTGTTTTTTAATCTTTCTTGGTTTCAAGGGACAAGATTTGTATTTCAATTTTTGAAGATAACCAAGGACTAGTCCATTCCACCAAAAAAAAATTCTAGAACAAATTTTCGTTCTAGAAAACCAGAAGGGTATACATATGCGGTCGTCTTTCCCTTAGTTACTCAGTTAATTAGGTAGTCAGATAGTTAGTAGTCTGACAGTTAAGTGAATCATATTGTAGTGTTTCGAAATAAGTTTGGAAATAAAGAGTTTATAATTCATGAAGTCTTAATTATCGAAACGATAACGCCCAACAATATTAAAGAAGAAAGTTACATCTACAGGTAATGTGTATGGAAAATGAGTAATTTATAGGAAATCGATATATGAGACTCATTTAGTTCTAGGCATCACCTTTAGCTGAAACGGACAAGAAAGTCGAATCATTTTACGAAAATATCCTAGTGAAATAGTAAGCTAGAGAGGTCCTTTTCGATAGAAGATGTAAATGTTAAACTGGGTTGGTTAGGTGGTAGACTGGAACTTTCAGTCGTCCGAGGTAGTACCACCCCATGTATCACTTGAAGGTGGTGAAATGATGCTTACATTATGTTTCCGTCTTTGACACGTGAGTCGGTTTCTGATATTCCTCTTTCCTCATCCTGTCCCTTTCCTTATTTCCTTTTTTCATCTACTCTGATTTTTTTTCTAATTATTAAAAACAAAGATGATGGATTCTCTTCGTGCAAAAAATTCCGCACGTAAACTACCCTCCCGTTCGGATGTCCGGGTGGAGGGTGTACGAGAGAATCCAAAATCGACGGAAAATTTTAATGTACCACGGGCCAAGTTTCTTTCAAACAATTCATTTAAAATTCAATTCTGTAACATTCTGGGTCTAAACTCAAATCTAAACTCGGTTCATCAACACCTTCAAAATGAAAGACCCCAGGTGCTGTCTCTGACAGAAACCCAGGTCTCCCCATCCATCAATACAGTCCATTTGCTTTGCCCTAACTACGCCTAGCACACAAAATTTTGACACAAGAAAGGAATTTGTGCTTTTACGCGAAGCGACCTGTCCTGTCAACGAGAAGAAGCACTGGAATCTGCTGATCATGATGTGATTTGGATGAAAATCTGCTCCAAAAACGAAATAATATTCATTTGTTCGCTTTATTTGTCTCCAAACGATCCCTCATACAGACAGCTCTTCTCTTATCTCCCGAAACCTTTGATGATCTACAGACGAATTATCCAAAAGCTGAGGTTGTCTTTCTCGGTGACTTCAACGTACACAACATCCTCTGGTTAAGATTTTCTTCCAGAACTGACGACGCGGGAAGGGTGGCAGAGGCTTTCGCCATCACATGTGGATTATCGCAATTAGTTGAGGAACCCACAAGATTTCCTGATGTAGATACCCATCAACCTAATCTACTGGACCTTTTCCTTACAAATTCACCAAATTTGTATAAAATCTCTGTGACATCACCGCTTGGAAATTCGGATCACAAGCTTGTAGCAGCCTCTCGCTCGCTTCAAGAAGAGAATGTTTGGTGGCAGACAACTGAAATACTGATGAACTATCAAATACCCAACGTTTTGGGCCCAAAATTATTTTGGGCAGGATCCTCCAAGGGAACATTTGTGAATTTTAGAGAAGATTTTATGGGAAAACAACTAAAGTACTGATGAACTATTAAATGTCCAACTTTTTAACACCTCCTTCCCAGACGCAGTCCTGTAGGGTTTGGCACTTTAACTTTGCAAACTGGAAATAATTAAGAGACTTCTTTGCATCTTTCCCATGGCAGGAAGTCTGCTTTAACTCAGACAACCCTTCTTTAGTCGCCGAATCCATCACGGAAACTATCCTGATTGGCATGGAATGCTTAATTCCCCACTCCCAAAAGAAGTCTGCGTCCAGCAAATCTCGGTGCAGTAGAAAATGTACTCGGGCTGTCTCCTGCAAAAATCGCGCATATCGTCGTTGGTGAAATAATCCCTCAGTCGACACTCGAACCATATTTGTAGATGCACGAAAATCTGGTAAACAGGTTATTGATGAGGCAAAAGGTGATTTCGATCGTAAAATGCGCCAGAGGCTTATCACTGTCCGAACGGTTCCAGGTCCTTTTAGGGATTCGCAAAGTCGATTAAAAGAATTTAACATCTTCAAATTTTTGATCTTTGCTCGATGAAAATAGCAATATTGCTACTACCTCCAAGGAAAAGGCTAACATGTTAGCCTTAATGTTTGCTGACAATTCCAATCTTGATTCTCGAAACGCAGAACCTCCTATTCTTCTAAGGTTGGCACTTCGATGCGGCTGAAGTTGTTTTCAGACAACGCACAATCAGGAAGATTCTCCTTGAGCTGGCGACACCTCGAAAGCTTCCGGCCTTGATGGTATTCCAGCTATTGTTCTTAAGAAGTGCGCCCCAGAGTTGACTCCTGTCCTAAGCAAATTATTCACACTCTCTTACAACAAAGGTGTATTCCCTAAAATCTGAAAATCTGCTAGAGTGCAGCCTGTCCCTAAAAAGGGAAAAAGGAATCTGACTAACAACTATCGCCCTATACCTTTGTTACCCGTTATATCTAAAGTGAAGGAAAAGGTTATCAACATCAAGATTCTCAAATATCTGGAGGAAAATAGAATCATCTCCGACAGGCAATATGGTTATAGACAACAACGTTCCATTGGCAATCTACTGGCATATGTTACTCATATCTGTAACTCAGCTATGGAAAAACCTAGTGAGGCTAGGATTGTGGCATTGGATATCTCCAAAGCTTTCGACAGAGTCTCGCACCGATCTCTTCTCGCCAAATTAACATCTTATGGTCTTCCTCCTGGGCTCTGTCATTTCATATCCAGTTTTCTCGCTGACAGATCTCTTCAGCTCGTCGTCGATAGCATCTCATTCGAGACATTTGCGATTAACGCAGGGGTGCCCCAGGGGTCTGTTCTGTCTCCTACTCTACTTCTGTTACATATAAACGATTTCTTAGCTTCAGCTTCCAATTCGTTATACAGCTGCGCAGATGATAGTAACCTTGTGTCATCTTTTTTCTTCGACAAACCATTATCTATCCTTGCTTCAGATCGACTTAGGGAACAGCAGATACAGACAGAGTCTGGCACCGATCTCTTCTCGCCAGATTAACATCTTATGGTCTTCTTCCTGGGCTCTGTCATTTCATATCCAATTTTCTCGCTGACAGTTCTCTTCAGCTCGTCGTCGATAGCATCTCATTCGAGACATTTGCGATTAACGCAGGGGTGCCCCAGGGGTCTGTTCTGTCTCCTATTCTATTTTTGTTACATATAAACGATCTTTTAGCTTCAGCTTCCAATTCGTTATACAGCTGCGCAGATGATAGTAACCTTGTGTCATCTTTTTTCTTCGACAAACCATTATCTATCGTTGCTTCAGATCGACTAAGGGAACAGCAGATACAGACTGATTAATCGGGATCTCGAGATTATTCTGGAATTTGGTAAGAACAATTTGGTCGACTTCAACGCTTCAAAAACTCAGGGCGCGGTTTTCTCTAAGAAAACATCAAGGGATAATGCAACAAACATACTAATGGGACGGTAAAATCCTTCCGATGGGACCTAATCTATCTATCCTAGGAGTGAATGCGAGCACTAACTTCTCTTGGGACGATCATGTGGGCGCCATTGCCAAATCCGCCTCTCAGAAGCTAGGCTTTCATTTGAGAGCTAAAAATTACTTTACATCTCATCAGTTATTAACACTATACAAAGCTCAAGTTAGGTTAGATTAGAATACTGTTCTTCATGTTTGGAGTTCAGCCCCAAAACACACTTTAGCTCTCTTGGTTCAATTCAAAGAAGAGAGATTCGCCTAATTGATGACGAGAGTCTGACCGATTCTCTCGAAATACTAGAGCACAGGCGTAAGGTTGGTGACTTGTCTGATTTCTACAAGTACTACCATGGAAGATGCTCACAGTAACTAATAGGATTGATCCCCCCAGTGGCAAGATTCTTGAGGGGTACTAGACAGTCGGAGACAGCAAATTCCTGTGCGGTACAGCTTGACACAGTGAGGACTTCTGTCTACGGAGACCCTTTTTTCTATAGAACTTCCAAGTTGTTGTTACCGAAAGGAATTTTCCCCAAATGTTACAACTAGGCCCGTAACCAGGATTTTTTTTCGGGGGAGGGCTGCGGTCCTTCTGCTAAAACTAACTAGTCTTTGTGTGCGTCTAGGTTAGAGCTAAGAAGCCACGGTCCAATACTACTTTACTATTAATATTATTATTGTATACAAGTATACTAAAATATAAAAAAATCACTAAAACCATTTCTAGAGTCCAACTCTTCTAACATTCTGACAAAGTAATTTAATAACAACGTTGCCTATTTACCTTAATTTAATTTCTAAATAAAAACAGATGTGTGGGTAAGATGATAAAATGACATGCCTATAGAAAGTGCTCTATTTAAAGACATAGTTTGAATTCAGCTGGAGAAAAATCTTCTTTTTTTTAAATTTTTTTCAAATTTCGATTAAATTCATAATTTCAACTTTTATCTCAAATTTAAAGTTTGCACTCGAACATTTAGAATTTGGATATTCTTTCTAAATTATGGAATATTAGATGTTTTTAAGTTCAAGTTTCCCCTTACCGTCCAATTCTTTTTCTAACTGGCAATAACTTCAATTCCTACGTTTTTATTTTGGGCAATTTTGAACATTATTGTTGCTTTCTGAATTTGCAATGTCGAAGTACATTTGATTCTTCCGAATTTCGAAAAAAAGTTTTTGCTATAAAGTTATTTATCGTCTTTTTTTGTAAGTTTTACCTTTAATCTCAAAATTGCAACCTTTTTTGGAAATTTTTAATTTGAATTAGATTTTTTGCTAAATGCGAAGTATGTTAATACTTTTACTTCTTTTTCTCAAAATTCAAAGTTTAAAATCTTGGTATTTACTTCAAACACACAAATATTTTTTCAAACATCAATTCTTTCTAGAAACCTGAAAATGTTGCCAAAATTTTTGTGAAAAATGTCTGATATCGAAATTCTGAACTTAATTTGAGTTTTTTGAATTTGGAATTTTAATTTGAAATGTCTAGAAAAGTTTACATTTAGAGTGAGCAAACTGGTTCTAGAAAAAGTTTAATTACGACCGTGGTTATACTTAAAAATAACCAGAATTTATTGTTAAACAATTTCGAAAATATAAACATTTTTAAAAATTTTGAATTTCCGAACAAAATTACGATATGTTAATTCTTAATGTGACCTGTTCAAACTCGAAATTTTTGGTTTTTTAAACTCGAAATTATAGAAATAAGTTGACATTTAGAATTACCCTCCAAATTCGAAGAAAAAAGAAGCGATAATTTTTGAAAGAAAAAGGTTTAAAGTCAAAATTTTCTAAAAAAAAATTTCTTATTTTCAAAAGATAAAATCTATTAACAAAAACTAATAACACTCAACATTTTGTATTGAAACGAAATTTAAAAAATAAACTTTAATATTTCCTGAAACTTTTAGGGTTTTCTCAAAATGGCCAGGAGATTTTCTATAAATTCAATGTCTAGAAAGAAAGTCAAAATATTTTGAAGAAGTCTGAATTTTGAATTAGTGCTTATGTAAAAATTTTGAAAAATAAACTCATTAAGCTCATTTTTTTTTTCAAAATTTCGACTTTAATCTTGACGTTTTTAAACTCGTGGTAAATAGTTGTACAAATTTTATAAATCAAGTTTTTCTAAAAATATGAATTTAAAAGTGATTAAAAGTACAACAACTTCTTAATTAAAGTTGAAATTTGATAACAAAGATAGAAATGTAATTAAAAGTACAATAAATTCTTAATTAAAGTTGAAATTTGATAACTAAGATAGAAATTTCAATATTTTTTTGGAAGTTTTCACTTGGAATTCGAATTTTGGAGAAAAAAGTCGAATTTTCGAAATCGTATCATGAAATCAACTTCATGACAAAACACTTCGAAAATTTCTATTATGAAGTTAAAACTTTTTGAAAAAATTAAAAATTTCGAATTAAACTAATGGATTAAAATTATTAAAAAATTCCTAAATATTTCAATTTAAAAATGCTCAAGTTTTCTGTAAAACTCGAAATTTATAAAAAGAATCGACATTTTAGACATTTCTTTAAAGTTCAATCGCCATGTTAGAAAAATTATGGAACAAATTCATAAAAATAACTTATTAAAAAATGTCTTCTCAAAATAATGGCTTATAAGATATTTTGATTTTTTCGTAAAGGGCCTAACATTCAAAATTTTATTCAAAAACCGAATTGAAAATTTAAATTTTTAAATTCCAAAACTGTAAAACTATTATTACAAAATCCAAGTTTTTCTCAAAATTTGGTGATAAATCTCAAAAAATCGCTTGTATAAATTTCCAATTCTTCTCAAAATGTGATTTTTTTTTTAAATAGAGAGTTTAAGCTTGAAAAACTATTTTAATAAAATTCAAAACGTAATTTTTTAAATTCTAAAACTGTAAAACTATTATTACCAAATCCAAATTTTTCTCCAAATTTAGTGTTAAATCTCGAAAAATCGCTTGTATAAATTTCTAGTTCTTTCCAAAATTTGAATTATTTTTCAAAATAGGGAGTTTAGGCTTGAAAAACTTGCAAATTCAACATTATTTTAATAAAATTCAAAACGTAAGACTGAAATTTCAAATAAAAAAAAGAAATTTCAAGAAAAGTTTAAATTTTCCTAGAAACGAAATCTCAGATTTAAATGTCAAAATATTGGAAAAAAAATCGAATGAGTTTAAGGTAAAAATTTCAAGATTTAGGGCGAAAATTCGAGAATGAACTCGAAATTTTAAGAACTTCATTTGAAAATATTACACTCCTTCTGAATATCCTGAGTATAACCTAAAATCTATTATTTTTTTTAATTTCGACTGAGATATCAAATTTTTTTTTGTTAATTGTGCGATTTGGCCTGTTAATGCCTTTTTTTTAGGGTATTTTACCTTTTTGGTGTCTTCTTTAGCTTTTCGTTTCCGCCTAATTTAACATTTTGCTCACCTTTTTACCTTACTGGATTATGCTCAAAATCCGATCTCTAATAATAAGAAATGGCGCCAAATTTGAAAAATAAAACATCCTTGCATTTTAATATGAAAAAAAATTAGCCATTAAAAATGGTTTTTAAAAAGGTCGCACATCTGGAAAGTTCAGTTCTATCTAGTGTGAAGCCAAAAAATTTCGGGGAGGGGGGTGCTGGAGCCCCCTAGCTCCCCCCTGGTTACGGGCCTGGTTACAACCTATCCTTGTTTAAGAAGGCGGTTTATCGCCATCTATCCTTGTTTCTGCATCCTACTCGCAGTGCTTTGAAGTCATAGTGGGGTCGCCCTTTGCGAGTGGATTAAACCTTTAAAAAAATGGACTATAAACCATACATTGGACCAAAGAGCTACTTTCGACTAGATGAAAAATTGACCTTCATTGACAATTAGGCTAGAAATCAATTCAAAACGATGACTACCCTTCTGAGAACAAACATCTTACCTTGTTTAAGTAACTGAGTAACTGAAAGTATTGATCCATATGAAACGGTATGGTAATTGCACCAGAAACAACAATAACGATGACAATTATAATATCCCAACAAGTGACGTATACTGCTCTTTGATCTTGCATTCTTACAGAAGAGTTTGGATCTATTGTTAAATCATTTATCAAACCATAGAGCGTATGAGAACCTGAAATTATTGATTCGGTTATTTTTTTGTTCACTCAATCCACTAGTAAATCTTGCAGTACAAAAATCTTTTGACAAAATCCAAAATTTTTTATTTCCTATCCGAGAGCGTTAGTATTATTACGAGGTTAAATCAAATATGAACCGGAATTTGTTTTTTAAAATTTATTGTTACAAGACATATATCAAAGTTATTGACTATTTTTCTACATAATCTCCTGATTTTGTTAGGCATTTTTCCCAACGGATTAGGAGTATTTTAAGGCCATCACCATAAAAAGAAGGGAAGGCGTGTTTGCAGCCAATTGCGCTCAAATGTCTCAACAGCAGCATCATCTTGGAATCGCTCACCTCCTAGAGCTTCTTTCAGTGGCACAAACATATAATAATCGCATGGTGGTAAGGAGGGTGTTCTAATGTTGCCCAATGCATTTTTGATGTGTCAGATTGATTAAGTGGGGGCAGGCATTGTCTTGAAGCAAAATCACATTTCTGACCGAAAATACGCGCCTCTTCCGCCGATATGCACGTTTTGCTTCATCCAATAGCTGACAGTAGTAGGCAGCATTAACCGTACGATGTCATGCAGAAAATCGACATGCACAACAACGTTAATCTTGTCAGCGGTCATACTGGCCCAAGGACGACGGGTATGGGGTTCATTTTCAACTTGAGTTCGTCCTTTCAAAAATTTTTTTGTGGCACTTGAGCCTTCTTCAAACAAGCATCCCCCAACTGTGCTGCTTCTAGTCTACGAAGAATTTCGGCGGGCTTTACACCTTCAACGGCAAGAAATTTAATCATAATGCGATGCGGAACGTGCGGATGAACCTCTTGCGCACTCATTGTATCTACAACTGACAAACGGCGAGGGCGGAACTCGCGACTGTCAACTGTGTACATAAGCCTCGGATATATTCTCCCAGGATAGTTGACACTTATCTCAGAGAGAAATATACAGAATAAAGTGTCTATCGTAAACGCACCCTTAATAACATCTGACAAAAATTTAAAGAAAAACTATAGAAAATCAATTTACTTGGTAAACTATTTTAATTTTAGTAATACATTTTTTGGCATCATCAGGTATCGTTAAAATGGGATAACTTACCAATAGTTGAACCCCAAAATAATCCCCTAGCGCCTGCACGCAATAAGAAATGTTTTCTAACACCTCAGTTTGCATCTGTATCTTCATGGAAGCTGCATCGTTACGTTGAGTTGTACCATCCACTGTAGTACCTTTTGTTGGAGGATCTTCCAGTTGGAATCAGCTTTGACACTCTGGCAGCTTTCAAAACTGGAACCATCTCGTTGAATTTCGTTTGTGGGTCAGTTAGGTTCTTCATGTCGTGGGTCAATGACTTAATGGTCGCTTTTATCAGGTAGGCGTAAGCACAATAAGTAACTTCTTGGGCCATGATGAAGAAATATAGTATATAGTACGATATGTACCATTGGAGAAATAGGTAAACACTTCCTTTGGCTTCCATGGCGTTTCACCAAACCGCCATGTCCAGAAAAATGACGCAATCAAATAATAAGAACGTAACAGCAATTAGATTCATCAAATTCTTTCTATGTCTTTCGTTGTTGCGCAATGGCATTATAATTTAGATCTAAAAATATGACTTTTTTCTAAGTATTTAAATTAGAAACCGAAACAAGTTTCGGTTTTGGTTCTGGTTTCTGGCAGTTGGAGTTTTGGTTCTGGTTTCGGGTCATTTCTCGAAATTTAAAAAATTCAGACATTTTTCGAAATTTTGGAATTTTTTGAAAATCCCAATTTTGTTAAAATTCTGGCTTTTTTGAAAAATATACCTAATATTTGGATTTTTTTTAAACTTTCTTTTGAAGATTTCTGTTTTTACTAAACTAGTTTTTTGGAAATTCATACATTTTTGAAAATTTTGTTCTCAACTGTTTCAAATTTTATATGTGTTTTGACAAAGTTTTGAAATTTTTTATTTTGACAAATTTTAAAAAATTTCGACTTTTTTCACATTTTTGAACTTATTTTCGAATATTTTGACCTTTTTTCAAAATTCCCATCCTGTTATTGAGAATGTATATGTTCCCTAAAACTTTAACTAAAAATTTCATCTCTTTTGCAAATCTAACTGTTTTTAAATTTGATTGTTTAAAACATTTTCATTCTTTTAAAAAAATTCTTCCGTAATGTTTCAAATTTTTAAAATATTTTGACTCTATCTTGAAGTTTTAAATTTTTGAAAAATTTCGACTGTTTTCACATTTTCGAACCTATTTTTGAATATTTTGGCATCTTTTTAAAAATCCCCATCTTGTTATAGAAACTTTGTTTCTGTTTTTACCAAACAGTGTTTTGGAAATTCATACATTTTTGAAAATTTTCTTCTCAATGTTTCAAATTTTTTAAGTATTTTGACGACGTTTTGGAATTTTTGACAAATTTCGACTTTCTTCACATTTTCGAACTTATTTCTAAATATTTTGGCCTTTTTTCAAAATTCCCATCTTGTTATTAAAAATATGTACTCCAAAATAATTCCCTAGCGTCTGCACGCAATAAGAAATGTTTTCTAGCACCTCAGTTTGCGTCTGTATCCTGATGGAAGCTGTATCGGTACGTTGAGTCGTAGTACCTTTCGTTGGAGGACTCCCATTTGGAATCAGCTTTGTAACTCTGGCGACTTCTTCAAAATCCCAAAACACTGTCGCAAGAACCTTTCCAGCTGAGAGGCGAGTTTTTGCCTTGATGGGTGCACTTTCCCCCTTTCTTTTCCACTCCATGCTTGCTTGTTTAGATTAAGGGGTGTAATGGTGGACCCAAGTCTCATCACAGGTAAGGATACGTTGCAAAAAACCATCACCATCACGTTGAAAACGTCCAAATTGGCGCTGTCAAATCTCCAGACGTTATTATTTCTGTTCCTCAGTCAAAAGAGGAGGTACCCACCTGGCAGAAATTTTTCGTAACCCCAGCTCTTCTGTAATGATGGTTTGAACACTCCCAAAGCTCTGAGCTGCAATTTCATCAACAGTTAAACGGCGATCACCTTCCAAAAGGTATTAAACAGCGTTAATCTTGTCAACCTGATCCCAGGACGACGAACATGGGGTTCATTCTCAACTTTAATTCGTCATTTCAAAAATTTTTTGTGCCATTCATACACTTGAGTTTTCTTCAAACAAGTATCCTCAAACTGTGCTGCTAATCTACGAAGAATTTCGGCGAGCTTTATACCTTTAACGGTAAGAAATTTTATAATAATGCGCTGCGCAATGTGCGGATGAACCTCTTGCTCACTCTTTGTATTTACAACTGGAGAAATAGGTAAACACTTCCTTTGGCTTCCATGGCGTTTAACCAAACCGCCATGTCCAGAAAAATGACGCAACCAAATAATAAGAACTTAACAGCAATTAGAGTCATCAAATTCTTTCTATGTATTTCGTTGTTGCGCAATGGCATTATAATTTGGATCTAAAAATATGACTTTTTTCTAAGTATTTAAATTAGAGACCGAAACAAATTTCGGTTTTGGTTCTGGTTTCGGGCAATTTGGATTTTGGTTCTGGTGTCGGGTAATTTCTCTTACCTTTAACGGTAAGAAATTTTATAATAATGCGCTGCGCAACGTGCGGATGAACCTCTTGCTCACTCTTTGTATTTACAACTAGAGAAATAGGTAAACACTTCCTTTGGTTTCCATGGCGTTTAACCAAACCGCCATGTTCAGAAAAATGACGCCACCAAATAATAGGAACGTAACAGCAATTAGATTTATCAAATTCTTTCTATGTCTTTCATTGTTGCGCAATGTCATTATAATTTGGATCTAAAAATATGACTTTTTTCTAGGTATTTAAATTAGAGACCGAAACAAGTTTCGGTTTTGGTTCTGGTTTCGGGCAATTTGGGTTTTGGTTTTGGTTTCGGGCAATTTGGGTTTTGGTTCTGGTTTCGGGTAATTTCTCTTACCTGTAACGGTAAGAAATTTTATAATAATGCGCTGCGCAACGTGCGGAGAAACCTCTTGCTCACTCATTGTATTTACGACTGACGAACGGCAAGAACGGAATTTGCTTGAGCGTGATATCCCCACCTAACACGTCTAAGAGTATGCGCACGTTCCCGACGCCCTCATGGCGACATTACAGAAATTCCTGTTCTAATTTGATTTATCCCTCGTAGCTTAAACATTTTGTGGAAATGTAATTTTTCAATTTTTCAATTTCAATTTTTCAATTTCAAAACAATATGTTATTATTAACAATAAGTAAAATTTGAAATATTGCAGGTTATTTTAAATCGTTGAGGTCGCTGACAAAAAATAGCAGAAAGCAGAAAACGGCATTGAACGAGGTGATGAAATAAAATCTATATACAGTCAACTTTGGATATAACGGAACCATCCAGGGTATCTTTAAATACTTCGTTATAGCCGAGTGTTCGTTATAAGCGAACACATACTTTTTTGTGGAGCTTTTAATCATAATTTTGTTTCCAAAAATTGAAACACAGAACTTGTCCCCAGGGAACAAGTTCTGTGTTTCAATTTTTGAAGACTAACCAAGGACCAGTCCGTTCCATCAAACATAATTTTGTTTGTTATAGGCGGTCGTTCATTACATGTAGAATTCGTTATATCCGAAGTTGACTATACGTCACTCACCAAGGGCTAATGCAATTAAATACCCATAAATGCAGGACAAAAGGGACGTTTTCAGTTGATATTTCGAGTCATTGTTTAAGTATCTAATCGGGCATAAGGCCAAAGAGGCGGGAGGTATAAATTATTGGTTCTAGATAGCAGAAAATTTCTTCTGACGAAAATATCGCCCTGAACTTAATCATTATTACAATGGTGTAAATTATTGTCTACTCGTATGAACTTGTTTAGTTTGTTTGATGTTAAATCTATAAAACAAACTGAATATGTTTATCTAACCGATGTCCCTTTTTATTTATTTAGTTGATGGATACACAAAATAATCATAATTTTTTCCTCCAATGTACATTTCATCGGAGATTGAACAATTAATATATTGAAAAAACAATCAAATGCTGAAAACAATTTGATTGAGCTCAGGGATATGTTACGTTATTATGGTTTCCGGTGTGTTTTAATTATTAATTTTTTGATAAACACATGGAATAATTATCTATAAGGTTAATTAGAGGACAACATTTACTAGATGGACGCTTAATAATTTGAGAATTACCAAAACATTAATTTAAATATTCTCTGTAGCTTCCTTTTTTTAAGTTTAATCCACTCGCAAAGGGTAACCCCATTATGCTTTCAAAGCACTACGAGTAGGATACAGAAACAAGGATAGATGGCATTCTTTAACAAGGATAGGTTGTAATTTTTGGGGAAAATCCTTTCGGTAACAAGTTCCATAACTTGGAAGTTCTATAGAAAAAAAAATTCACAGATTTCAGCAATCCTTGCAACCAACGGAGACATTGGAAATGATAACACCAAATAGAAACATAATTAACACTTTATTTAACATACAAGGTTATACAGGGTATTTACAAATTTCAAAGAAAACGCTTGGCAGTTGATTCGGAATAATAAATAAATACGAATTACGAAAAAAATAAATAAAAAATGTTTACTTTTCGAATTGTAGACTTTTAAAGTTGTTATAAAAGATAATTTAATTATTAATTTCATAACCTCTTTACCGATCGTGTTGAAATATGAAACCTTTATTTATTTAGATTATTAAAGCTAGAATATTAGTGACGTCGACCCTTGTGTTATCCGACACCCCTTGAAATTCGCCACGACAATTATCTGTGCATCTTCGAAGTAGTAAATAATAATAATTACATAAAATATGTATTGATTTACAACAATACGTATTACGTTTAGTTTTTATTTTTTTATAACTGATTAAAATGTCGTTAAGGCGGGGGTCTGGTAAATCGAATTGTAGGATTTTGGTCTTGGATTTAAATGTCCCGTTAAGGGGGGTAAGGAGACTGGAGACGGAAGGGGTCTCGGAGGGGAATTGGCTAAGAAGTTCGTTCAACATCGTCCGAATGCAAATTGTCAATCATTGATAAATTCGAAACTGTTGCTAATTTATCGTTTTTGTG
Organism: Dastarcus helophoroides; assembly: GCA_028583605.1. Taxonomy (NCBI): domain Eukaryota; kingdom Metazoa; phylum Arthropoda; class Insecta; order Coleoptera; family Bothrideridae; genus Dastarcus; species Dastarcus helophoroides. The sequence goes on from CM053334.1 coordinate 9,498,325, forward strand.
ATATTCGATCCAATCAGACTCTCGGAGACAACTTGCTTGTTATGTTGCCGACAGCGGTTGGTTTATTTAGTATAGTATTCATATTTGTTGTAAACCTATATTTAGAACACTTGTGAATAGAAAATTATATCTTTCAAGTCGACGACGTTCAGTAAAAATGAGAAAAAATAACTTTCTGAAAAGGTAAAAAATATTGCACCTAATGTATACCAATTTCATATAAAAATAAACAATGTGAGCTGCTTTGAGTCGAAAGTTAGAGCTAAACATCCGTATACAAGTTATTGTTTTCAATATTTCGAAAATCTAGAAACAAAATAATTTTTCACATACCTAGATTATTATTAGTCTGATTCTCTGAATAGGTTGTTTTCTTTCTGCTGTAATTTCGGTTTTATTGATTACTCAGGAAAAGGGAATACACACAATCTATTCGCCATTAATTGTATTTTTTGCAGGTACCAAAATTTTTGCTAGCACCATTATGGCACTATCTAACAAAATGAAGTTTTGACATAAAAACTATTTTTCTTAACTGTATTAAATGATAAAAGAATTTTTTGACTCGATTTGATTTTTTGTAGCGTTAATGTGGTTGGTTGGGATTAATTAGAATGAATCATCATAGCCTTTTAGATTTAAAAATAAAATAGATCCAAACAATGTGTCAATACTTTAAAAATCATTTATTTTTATGTGCATTGTATTCGGAAAATAGTGCAGATTCCAAAAATGTAATGATATTTAAAAATCAAAGTTGGTCAATGGCGTAGCATGGATTTTTACCTCTCGGGGCCAACCTTAAATTGGCCCCCTCACTAGTTTCACAATTTCGAAATTAAATTCTAAAATTTCCAGAAATAACTTAAATATTTCAGATTTAATTTAATTCAAGCCTACAGTTTTTGATCTTTATTAACTTTCTACTTAAAATTGGAGATCTAAAATTTTGACTTTTCTTCAAAATGAGTTTTCAACTTTGAAATTTGAAATCTCAAAATAATAGAAAAAAAAGGAAATTAAAATTTTAAAATCGAATTTTGAAGAAAGATATATAAAATGTCTAATTCAATGTCAACAATTTGAAAAGAAATAAAAATGTTTATTTTCCATTAAAGAAACTTCAAATTTTAAAAATAAAGCTAAAAATCGGAAATTGCCAGTTTACATTTACCAATTATTAAAAATTTTAAATCAAAATTTCGAAATTTATTTAGAAATTTGGACTTTTAAAAAACATTTCAATTATTTTCTCGCAATTTTAAATTTATTCTGAAAGGTTCCATTTTTCCTTCAAATTTATAAAAATATATTATTAAGGATTAAATAGCAACAAAAAATTTAAAATTTATAAAGCTGAATTTTAAAATTTGTAAAAAAAATTATTGAAATTTTGAAAAACGTCATTAAATAGAATCAAATTACTCATGATTTTTGTAAAGTTGTTTTTTCAAAATTCTTACTCTTTCTGTAATTTTAAGAGTGCCTACAATAAAAAATCTACATTGAATATTTTGAGAAAAATCGAAAAATTGAGAAAGATTTCTAATTTTATAAATTAAAATTTCTTGAATTTTCAACTTGTCCGTCTAAATTCTATTTAAAGTTTAAACTTGCGAAAAAATGTTAATTGATAACATAACAACAAGAATCAAAGAGAGGAAAACTTAACTAAATAAAATCTGGAGGTTAAAGTTGAAGTTGTTAAATTAAATATAAAAAAATTGACACCCCATATATGTGACGCCCGGGGCCATGGCCCCCTTTGCCCCCCCCCACACGCTACGTCCAGGAAGTTGGTATCATTTTTGAGAAACTGACAGCAGTAGAGATATCATTTACAAATATTGAGTGCGGCAATATTGAATATTTATCTTCATAAATAAAGAATAAAATATAGGGTGTCTGTAACACCCGATATAATTCATTTGTTTGGCCTAAATGGTGTTTGATGTTTATTTTATAAATCAAATTGATAAAAGCTCTGTAGAAAGTGTTTCTCAGTTAACTTATCAAGATGGCAATGAAAGGTAAAAAAATCTTTTTAAAACTCAAAAGTCAAAAAGATTTAAATTTAGTAAAACAAGCAGTAAAATAAGGCATATTTTAGTAACTTGGACAGCAATCAGAAACACAAATTTGAAGGAAGTTCAAAAGATATGGACATTTTAAATCAATCGGACTGTTCTTTGTTATCAATGACTTCCGTTGATGGGTACATATTAAAATATACAATATTATAGATGTCATACAAACAATTTTTATTGCAGTAGCGACTCAGATTTTTCTGATATTGAAATGCCATATCTTACAAAATTGCAAGGTTCCATGTCTGAAGATAAAGTTGAAGGATCTCGAATTTTTAATATAAAATTACTCATAGCACAATTGCAAAAATTTGGACAACATTCAACTAGTTTCAGCTGCAACTCTTCTAACATGGAGTTCATTACGGAAAAAAGAAGCGGGTTTTATTCTGCGTTGCATTTTAAATGCAATATGTGCAATAGTCTAGATGTCATTAAGTCGCAGTCACAAAATGACAATAATATGGACATTAATAGAGCAGCTGTATGTTTTAATTGCAATATTATGTGCCTATTAAAGAGTAACTATTTTAGGTTTTTGGTAATTTAAGTACAGGTCAAAGTTTTTCACAAATGGAAGAACGATGTGCAATAATGAATATGCCAAATATGAGTAGGCAAACTTACTTTAAATTGCAGTCAGAAATGAAATGGAAAATGCCATTTCTGATTAAATTAAATTAGCTAAAAGTAGAGGGGAAGCAAATAAAAACGGTATTCCTCAATTGACAGTCATTGTCGATGGTTTTTGTGCCAAAAGGTCTTATAGGAGTAATTATAGTTCATTGTCTGGAGTCGTAAGTCGAATGTTAGATTTTTTATTAAAATAAATAAGGACCAATTTTTAGGCTTGTATAATTGGTTTCTATACGGGAAAAATATTATATATAGGAATCAGAAATGCATTTTGCATAATATGCACTAGAGCTGAAAATAAAAATATCACGGCCCCAAACCATATTTGCTATAAAAACTGGTCAGGTTCTGCTAATGCAATGGAAGCCGATATAATTGCAGATGGCTTCAAACAAAGTTTACCAATGCATAATGTAATATACACTCGAATAATAGGTGCATATTAGTTCATTAATTTTATACTATTCATAAATTATTGTCGATAACCTTCGATACTGAAACTCAATTATTCTTGTTTTATGTTATTTATACAAGTGCAAATTTTTCTAATACTGTTTATCTCAGGAGATGGAGACAGCAGTGCTCAGAACCGATTGCGAAAAATACGCCCATATGGTATTAACACAACTACAGAAAAAATTGAATGTGCAAATCATATCCGCAAAAATTTTAATATTCAACTAAAAGAATTATTCAGCAAAAAGAAAACTTCTAGGGGAATTATTCCAAATATAATTTTTCAAGTTTTTAAAAACAATTTAACCAGAATAAAAGTTGCTGTAAGTTCTGCTATAAAGAAGAGAGGCAATGAAGATATTTCTCATAGCGAAAAAGTTAAAAAATTTACAACAGATCTTAAGAATTTGCCACACCACATATTTGGTAACCATCAGAACTGCCATAACACAAGCACACGATGCGAAGATCTAAAAATGTGTGGACTGTGGGAAGACTTTAATAATTTAATAAATGGCAAATTAATTAATCACGTAAACAGTCTAGTATATAATGTTAATAATAATCATGCAGAATTGTATAATTCCATAATCGCAAAATTTATTGGTCGCAAGCGTTGCAATTTCATCCAAAGAAATTCCTATGAAGCCAAATGCGAGGCAGCAGCAGTTTCATTTAATAATAAATCTAAATTTATTAGCAACATCAACAAATCCATAACCAATAGAAGTCCTGGGAAATATGCTAAAAAGTTTGAAACAAAAATGTCGAAAAGCCGTGCAAATGTTTCATGCAAAAAATCATTAAGATATACAAAGAAAATAAAATCAACGGGTCCAGGTTTTCATTACGGGATTAAAGAAATAACAAATGATTTAGACAAAGAATCCTATGATGCAGCAAAAAACGAGTTCCTAAACAATCTAAAAGAATCTTCTGTTAATTTAAATCTTATGACACTTGGGCAGAAAAATAATATTAAATGGTTTAGTGAGAGGCGAAAGAGAATATCTGCTTCAACATTTGGCAGAATATGTAAAATAAATAAAGGTCTTAAGGCAAATATAGTAAAAGATATTTTATATTCTTCATTTTCGGGCAATGTGTCTACTAGGTGGGGACAAGACCATGAGAAAATTGCGTTACAGGAAGTTGCTGCAATAATGAAACTTGATATAAAAGAATGCGGTCTCTTTGCTCATAAAGATTATTTTTTCTTAGGAGCATCTCCAGATGGAATAATGAAGGATGGTGGAATAATTGAAATTAAATGTCCATTTGTAACCAAAAATGTAACTCAGCAAAAATTAATTAACTTTTGCAAAATTGGCCCAAATGGACAATTAATTCTAAAAGAGACCCATGATTATTATTATCAAGTTCAAGGCCAGATGGAAATAACCGATAGAAATTTTTGTATATTTGCCATTTGGACAACAAAAGGTATGTCTACAGAAATTATAATAAGAAATAGGGATTTCTGGAATTTAAATATGCTGCCCAAATTGAAAAGCTTCTATTTCGAACATTTGCTTCCGGAAATAGTTGACTCTCGCGTTTCCAGGAATTTGCCAATTAGAGGCTCAAAGGAAGATGAGTAATGATTTTGATTAGAAATTACTATATTAATCGAAAAAATCCTCCGCGCGCAAGGTCAATAAAAGATACATATATTTGCTTTTGGAATTAGACCGAATCAAGAAATTACAAAAGTGTTTGACATTTCAAATGCCATCGTAAGGCGCTTCCTTAGGAATAGGAAAAAAAATCAATTTGAACCCTTCAAAGAGAGAAAGTCTCCCAAGTAAAAGTGATACAAAAAAGTATATGAACAGCACAGAACAGCTCAGTACAACACTCAGCATTTCAATCATACCAGAGGCGAAATCTATCTACAGACACTGTAGCATAAAAATCTAAAATTTTAAAGAGAATAGCACGGTAACTTACTGTGATATGAATCATTCCAGAAATGAAACTCATATGACGTGAAAAGGAGCAATTTTATACACTTTTCACCTGAGGGTCACCCGGAAAAAATTTATTTTCCAGGATCTCATTTCCAGATAAAGGGGAGGAGATATCACTCGATGTTGTTGATATCATTCAGAAACTTCTAAATTTCAATGGATCCGCCTAATATCATCCTGGTACAGTAATGGGTACTATTAGAAACTGAAATATAAAGAGACTAATACTGATTGTGAGTACTGGACAAGAAGGAGCAAAGTAGTTTGAGCAAGAGTCGTACAGTTTGACTAAACTAGAAGATTCTCATCCGCATCTACAAATTTCTAACTCTAACCAAGTTACTTTCAACTATCTACTCAAATTGTTTTTATAAAAATTGTATTTACTATTTTTTCCATAAATGCAGCTGAATTATCATTTTCCAGTGTAATACTTTTATTAGGTATAGGTAAAGGTTTAGGGTAAAGTTTAACAGGATAGTTTTGACATTTAAAATCATAACAACTTTTGTATAAAAATAACCTTAGTAAAATGGTCATTTACCTAAGGTAACCCTTAGGAGAATATTTAAAAATACGTATCAGATAATCTGGTTTATTTAAAAACTTTTATCTCTCTTGTTTGCTTTAAGACTAATCTCGTATTAATAAAAAAAATAAATTTATTATCGCTTAAATTACAACTTACACCTTGGTAACAAGAAATATTTACGTAAGGGCTATCAAACAATATCTTTGGGGATACTTTTTTCAACCTCCTTCAAGGAGCAGAAAATTTTTAAAAATTGTTGAGAAATTCCATATGCATTAGTAGAACGTTTTAGGAAAATTGGACTATTGTACTGTTTTTGGTTTTCATATTTTTTTGGAAGCTTTAAAGGGATGAACATACTAAGGTCATTTTATGCAAAACGTGTTCTTTTTAGCTGAAGATTCATCAGAATCATTTACGCTACTTCTTTTGAAAACAACCTATCTACCAAGTACTACATATTCACGAGCTGCAAATATTTATAAACAATTTTACTCTTTCAAACAAATGTTTTCATTTTGTTTATTATTATTACATCTACCGCGCTTAGATAAAGAAATATGAGCTGGGAACCCGAACGTATTCGTTCGTTGATGACGTATTTGGGAAGGGGCAATATTTTCTCTCGATCGTGTCACGTCCGTCTCCGTTCCCTACCTCACCTGAATGGTGGCAACTGAAATACAAGCGCAAATTTTTACGCCAACAGTGCTCTCCCATTTTACAAATGGTGCCTTTATTTTTCAACCTTTTGTTTTCAAATTTAAAGAACTTATAAAGCAAGGATATCGAATTCGTCCTCTGGAAGTACTTTTTCCAAGTTCGCTTTAGTTTCCGAGATATTAGCTTCCGAAAGTAAACAAAAAAAGGAACAAATTGTATGCCCATTTATTAGAATATTAGAAAAAATATCAAAAATCTGCTTCCAGAGCCCGAATTCCCCAACATTTTTAAACATCACTGCCAAATTTCATGGAATTCTAAGCCATAGTATTGACGTAGTTTGTAAAATGGCAAGCGAAGAATTTCGACGTTTTACGAGTACCAGACCGCCGCCTTAAGGCTGACTGTGTTGAAAGTGTTTGCAGATGTGTCTTACATCACATGAATTTTATGGCCCTTCACAGTTTGTTTGAACCACGTGGTTGGATAAGTAGTACATTTTAGAAATTTGTCATTCCGACAAGCGGTTCCTAGATATTCTGTCATCCCTATTTTTTCCAAGTTTAAGAATCATTTTATTGACACTAAATGTGTCTTCTTTCCTTTTTGAAAGGCAACGTTACAATGAATAGACCGCAGGGTGCTCGTAAGTGGTAATTGTCTTGAAAGTGGCCTTTTCTTCTTGGGATAAAAGTATTTTGTTTTCAGTTTCCTCTTGATCCTAACATTTATTGCCCCGGTCATGTAATTGTTCTTCCTGACAAAAATGTATGGTCTTTGAATTGCATGTCATATTTTTGTTTCTTTCAATGGACTTTTAAATGACCAGCTGCATTCAACCCAATTTGGTTTCTTGTAAATGAAGATATTTTTTTCTGATTTCAATGGAATTTCTAATTACTCCCAAAATAAACTTGTTTCAGTTAATAAATCTATTTAGATTATTTCGCATTGAAATCAGGATAATCGAAAAAATATTAGAGGGCAGTTGAATGGCAAATTTATCAGTCTTAAAAATTGAGGTTGGTTCTGTGATTTGGTTTATTATATTCCAGATCACACGTGAAATCGTTTAGATGTGATTTTATTCATATGTTACATTACTTCAAACTTTTTTAAAGAAAATTACAATTTTTTAACTAATGCTGAAGTAATGATGTTCGCTTGACACCCAGGATTTAACAATGCTGGACATTGCTTAAAGTTACTGCACCTATTTCTAATTTAAACTAGAGCTGTACTGGTTGTACTGATTGCCATTTTCGCTTTGCATGATCGTTTCAATGTTTCCGCTCTTATGGGAATAATAAATAAAATTAATTCCCTTTTTTGCCGAAAGCTCTAAAACCTTTATTACAGTTAATTAGTTGTCTTAGACCGGGTTGTGTGGTTCTTCTAAATTAAAAAAAGTTTAGGACGGTTGTGACCTGTTCTTTTATTTTAAAGCGGTCTTGCAGCAACTCTATTGCATAATTAATAATAATAATTAGCTGATAATGACAATGATTCAATAACGTCACATGAATCTCCTTCCACAGAATCGCAAGGATAATGAAAGTTCTTAATATCAAAAATACGCTTATCGTAATAAACTGACCACTTAAATGAATCTAAAAACAAAAATGGGAAGCGATGAGGGCTTTAAATTAGCAACAGATATAGCATTTAATTACCTCGAGTCGTTTAATAATGACAGAGTGAGTCTGATTGAATTAGTAAATTTCAATTTATGTCAATTAAAATTTTATCGGATATTCAAATGAAAAAGTCATCAAGTGTGCCCTAAGTTTTTTAGAAGAGAACGTAGCGAACCCGGCATTCGATTACTATATTTTGGTTAATCCGTCAAGGGTCATTTTGACGTCTTATTTATCTAGAGAGGTTAAAATTTTCTAACCTAAAGAAAATCGTCTAGAAATCTGTTTTATTCTTATTTTTATTCTTCTTTACAAAATTATGCGTTTATGCTTTCAAAATAATTATAAACACAAATTTTGGACTTTTTCGAAATTTAATAATTTTTTCCACAATTTCCAATTTTTTAAATTTTTACAGTTAACTTGCAATTCTTGTGTTTTTTCTTAAAACTTCGGATTTCAAACGGATTCAAAATTTGGACATCAGTCTTGCGAGTCTAACCCAAGATATTGCATTAAAAAAATAAATATAGAGTATTTTCTTGAAATTATGACTTTTTCACAAAATTCCTCAACCTTTCAAAATGTCATTTATTTTTCTTAAACTGTCAATAAATATTTACGTTTTGTTTAAAATGTTCATGTTAATTAATAAATTCTAAATATTTTTAAAGATTTTGACTTATTTTCGAAATTGTGACCTCAGTCTAAAAAATTCTTAAAATTATAAATATATAAACTCGAAAACTCAAGATTTTTTATCGAAATTTTGTAATGTCAACAATTTTTTCGAAATTTAAGATCCCCTTTTTTTAATAAATCATGAGTGATGGGTTTCCTCAAATTTTAAAATCCCAAAATTCAAACTTTACTTTCTACTCTTATTTCCAACAGCAATAAAGGTTTCAACCAGTGTTAAAGCTTTAATTTTTTATTTTTAAGGTTTTAAATTTAATCTAGACTCTTTTTTTAAGAACACAAGTCAATTATTTAAAATCTTGACTTTAAATGAAATATTTTAATTTTTTTCAAATGATTTTGATTTAGTTGCAAAATTTTATCTTTAACCTCAAAATGTTGACATATGTTTTGAAATTTTAGAACATTATGGATTCTTTGAAATCCTGGAATATTTTCCTAAAATTGTCTATTTTTTTTACTGTTTTTCTCGTAACTTTTCTGAATTCAAAATTTTGGCCTCATTTAGCTATTTTTTTTATTTTCGACCTTAATGTCGTATTCGACTTGAGATTTCGAGTGAAAACTTGAATATTTCTTTCGACTTTTTTCTATTTTTAAGGTTATTTTTGCAATGTTTATCTTTTCTAAATTTACAGTTTCCATTAGCCAAGTTTCTTCTCAAAGATTATTTTTTAAATTGAAATATACTCGTATAACCAGATAGACTACGAAATAATTTAAATCAAAATAATATTAAGGCATCTATCTATACTCATGGCTCTTGAAAGAAATATTTTAGTACAAAGCGAAAACAATGAAATATTAAAATATATTTAATCTACAAGCAATCATTTGTCAACTTTATTGTAAAAGTAATTTACATTTATCTGAGCCCTAAAAATTATAAGTGTAGATATTTTACCACATTCGTTTACTGAATACTTCAAGGTTTTTAAGACAGTACGTGAATTGGATTTAGGGTAAGAGTTTACAGCATAATAATGGAATTATAACCCCTCAATTAAGGGCCGCTGATTTGGGTAGCCCGTGTAAACTTCAGGACTTTTGCCCGTCTTTACATGCTCACGATACCGCCTATTATGTTCAGTTTTTGTTAGCGGTGTTTTCGTACTTAACTCATTAGATTCTCTATTTTCAATCTCTCGTAAACGTTTTTTACGCTCTCGATATGTCTTACACTTTTCGCTATTTTTCATACTCTTAATATCCATAGCTGATAGCCTTATCCAATGAAACGTCACTGGATTAAACGAATATGGTGCACTGCGGTGAATTGTAAACTTAACATTCTCCCATAGTTTTCACGCCGGCCTCTCGACGCCGAGAGCGCTCGACTGGCGAGTATGTCAGAGCGAGCGACACCGTATACTCTCAAGCTTGAACGAAAACCCGAAACTTCACCCCATATCATAACATAAACATTTCCAATGTTAAAATCAGAGTAGATGAAAAACGGAAATAAAGAAAAGGACAGGATGAGGAAAGAAGAACAACAGAAACCGACTCACGTGTCAGAGACGGAAACATGATGTAAGGCATAATTTCACCGCCTCCTAGTGATACGTATGGTGGTACTCCTCGGACGACTGAAAGTTCCAGCCTACCACCTACTAAAGTTCCAGTCTGCCACCTACTTTGAAACATACTTTAAAGAGTAATGTTATTTTCATTCATGTTCTGTTGGCTTTTTCTTCGCTAGTTACTCCTTCCACAATTCTAGATGTTCATTAACCTTCAAAACAATTAGCAGTCTCTTATAGATTGCCAAACATAGATCCAACGCAATCGTTTTTTGGGGCAATCCCTAAGAGATTGCCAATCCTTAACAGAAGGTTACTGAAAATCCAAAATTGTGGAAGGAGACCAAAGAAAAAGCCAATTAAATGGTTTTAATTTTATTTCAAACAAAAATCTCTGCTTTTTAATAGAACGGACTGGTCCTTGGTTATCATCAAAAATTGTCCCCGGAAACCAAAAAAGATTAAAAAACACAACAAAAGTTGCTCTAACGCGTTTCGATAACCTAGCTATCATCATCAGTATCTGTATTTCAACTTTTCTCGAAATTTGAAACTTAAAGTACAGAATATACTTCTTTCGGGATTGGACCGTGTCAAAGAACTACTAAAAGTGTTCGACGTTTCGCCCACCATCGTAGGGGGCTTCTTCAGGAACAAAGAAAGAAAAATAGATGAAAAGAGGAATATGAGAGTTTCGCCTCTGGTATGGTGGACATACTGAGTTACCGTGCTCTTCTGCCTAAACTTTCTTTTGTACCAAGTTTCAATTCAAAAGAGTTTCGCCTGTGGTATGGTGGACATACTGAGTTACCGTGCTTTTCTGTCTAAACTTTCTTATCCTTTGTACCAATTTTCAATTCAGAAGAGTTTCGCCTCTGGTATGGTGGACATACTGAGTTACCGTGCTCTGATGTTTTGAAATTGGCCTTTTTTATTTTTTATTTTTATTTTTCTTTTTTGCATATTCCCTCATATTCCTCTTTTCATCTATTTTTCTTTCTTTGTTCCTGAAGAAGCCCCCTACGATGGTGGGCGAAACGTGAACACTTTTAGTAGTTCTTTGACACGGTCCAATCCCGGAAGAAGTATATCCTGTACTGACTCTGGCCGTGGAAGCCTTCGTTATCATATTTTGAAACTTAAAGCTTGGAAATTTTCCGTAAGTTTTTTTCTAGAAATTCTAACGCTTTTTGATTATTATTAAAATCCAAATTTTTCTTTGCTATGATTTTGATTCAAAGTTTCAAGAAGATAATTAAAAAAAAAGTTTGTTACGGTTATTTCGTCATTTATCCTTTTTTCATCAAATTTTAACTTTTAACTAACAACTTTTGTCGAAATTGTGTAGAATTAAATCAATATATTTCTTATACATTTCGAGTTTTTTTATTGACTTAAACCCTTTCCTATCCGCGCACATGGCTTTACGTCTACTAGTAAGACATTTATGCTGTGTCATGACACTATTAGTTATAGTGTCATGATGCTATGTGCACTCTACATTGAGTCTGAGGAAAAACTGAGAGAGGGCTTTCTGTGCACGAAAGTTCTTGGATTTCGAACAACACTACTTCCTCATAGCTACGCCACTGATGAGATTTAAATATTAGGAGCAGTGGCGGCTGACGTATAAGCTCTGTGGAACTGCGGCACCCCCAATTTACGAGTTTTTTTCTCAAAATTTTCCGAACTCTTTTCATTACACAATATTTTGTAGAAATTTTAAATTTTCTTTGATTTCTTTTTATAGAAATGTTAGATTTTTTCCACGTATCCTCCTAATGCACAGACCAATAGGGTTGAATATTTATTAGATTCGAAGTTTGAAAAGCAAAGACCGGTTTCGATCTTGTTAGAACTCGTCAGTTTGCTATATTCAACTCGAATGCTAACACATGTTCCGACAAGTAATTACTAAAGAACCAACGAACGTCAAGCGTGACGAAATCTAACAAGATCGAAACCGGTCTTTGGTTTCCAAACATCGAATCTAATAAATGTTCAAACCTATTAATCTGTGCATTAGAATCCTTGTCTTCTGGGAACTTTCCTAGAGAGCAACCGCTTCGCTAGATGGCAGAGTTCCAACTGTTGGTAGTTCAGTTACCTATGATTCACTATACACGCCTGGAGGGCTGCATGAATTTGCAGTTTAGATTGTATTCTACTTGCATTCTTGAAGTTACGACATTTAAAAACTTATTTTATTTTTAATTTTGATCAAAATCACATTTTTAAAAACTAATTTTTGTAAAAGTTTTAAGGAAGAAATCAATATTTCGAGCAGGAATTAAAATCATAAGCGAAAAACTCAAATGTCTTCGAAAATGTTTTTTTTCAATTTATTTAATATTTCTTCGGCTCAGTTTGGAAATATTTAAATTTTTATGGTTTGTTGACAATTTTCTGAACAATTTTTGAAATGCGACTACGTGATATTTAAATTTATTGAAAACGTCACTTCGTGACAGTTTACAAATTAAGAGGTTAGTTTAATTTACATAGAATAGGAATAATGATAAAAAAACATAATTTTTCCGGTCAATAAGGGTCTACCATGAAGTCTTTGAAAATGTCAACATTTTGAGCAAATAATTACAATTTCAAGAAAAAATCTAAATCCAACTCATCTCGCATTTTACCATTTCTCTAGAAATTAATTTTATACGGCATCTTCGAATTTTTCCCTCAAATCAAATTTTTTTTAGGAAATTTCGATTTTTTTCTGCAAAAATTCCATTTTTTCTAAATATTTTATTAAAAGAAATTTTCCCGAAATTTCCATTTTTTCTGAAAGTGTTGTTCTTAAAATTTCTTCTAGAAATTCCAACTTCTCCAGATTTTTCTTTGTATTTCTCTAATTTGCTTCAAAAATGTCAAGTTTTTTCACGACTTTGACAATTTAAAGTTCATTTTTTTTATTTTGCAGTTTTGATAAAAAATGTTTGGAAAAAACTCTGAAAGCTCTATAAAAATTTTAATATTTTGGGAAATACAAAAAATTTCGATTCATTGGGCAAAACGAAAAATTTTGATTTCTTTGTAAAGGTTTGATGGAACGGACTGGTCCTTGGTTATCTTCAAAAATTGAAACACAGAACTTGTGCCCTGAAACCAAGAAAGATTTAAAAAAAAAAGATTAAAAAACACAACAAAGGGTGCTCTAAAGCGTTTCGGTATTTTAAATTTTTTTTCAAATTTCGATTTTTTCTCTAAGAAATGTTGTTTTTTTTTTCTAGGCAATTTGTGTTTTCTCTAAACATTTTATGAAAAGAATTTGTTTGAAAGTTCGACTTTTCCTGGATGTTTTGTCTTTAAAATATGTTTTCTTGTAGAAATTTTGATTTCTCTTTAATTTGTTTTGGAAATTTAAAAGTTTTTTAACAAAATTTTAATATTTTGAAGTTCATTTTATTTTGCAATTTTGATAAGAAACTGAAAATTATTAAGTATAAGTTTGGGAAAAATAAACTTCAAATCTGCATAAAAATAAGAAAACTCTGGGAAAAATATTAAAATTTCAAAAAAAAATGAAACTTGTAAATTTAAACTTTTTTTACAATTGGATATTTCCCTAAAAAATTATTATTACTGTAGAACCAAAGAAAATTCTAAATCGGATTTCTTTGTAAAGATATTTTAAATTTTTTTTTAATTTTGATTTTTTCTCTAAGGAATTTTTTTTTCCTGTGCAATTTGTGTTTTTCTCTAAACATTTTATAAAAAGAATTTTTTTGAAATTTGGACTTATTCTGGATATTTTGTCTTTAAAATATATTTTCTTGTAGAAATTTTGATTTCTCTTTAATTTGTTTTGGAAATTTAAAAGTTTTTTAGCAAAATTTTAACATCTTAAAGTTCATTTTATTTTATAATTTTGATAAGAAACTGAAAATTATTAAATATAAGTTTAGGGAAAATAAACTTCAAATCTGCATAAAAATAAGAAAATTTTGGAAAAAATATTGAAATTTCAAAAAAAATGAAACTTGTAAATTTCAACTTTTTTTACAATTTGATATTTCTTTAAAAAATTACTACTACTGTAGAGCGAAAGAAAATTCTGAATCGGATTTCTTTGTAAAGATATTTCAAATTTTTTTTCAAATTTCGATTTTTTCTCTAAGAAATTTTGTTTTTTTCCTATGCAATTTGGGTTTTTTCTAAACATTTTATGCAAAGACTTTTTTTGAAATTTCGACTTTTTCTGGAGATTTTGTCTTTAAAATATGTTTTCTTGTAGAAATTTTGATTTCTCTTTAATTTGTTTTGGAAATTTAAAAGTTTTTTAACAAAATTTTAATACTTGAAAGTTCAATTTATTTTGTAATTTTAATAAGAAACTGAAAATTATTAAGTATAAATTTAGGGAAAATAATCTTCAAATCTGCATAAAAATAGGAAAACTTTCGAAAAAATATTGAAATTTCAAAAAAAAATGAAACTTGTAAATTTCAACTTTTTTACAATTTGATATTTCTCTAAAAAATTACAACTAGTGTAGGACCAAAGAAAATTCTGAATCGGAATTTTCAATTTTTCTAGAAGTGTTAAATTGACTCTTGAAATTCTCAAGTTCGACTTTAAAATTCAAATTTCGATAAAAAAAATCGAAATTTAAAGATTAAACTCAAAATTTCAACAGAAAGCAGATTGTATTTCTAGAAGTTGACATTTCTTATTAGTAAAAATTGAAATACAGAACTTGTCCCCTGAAACCAAGAAAGATTAAAAAACACAACAAAGGTTGCTCTAACGCGTTTCGACAGCCAAGCTGTCATCTCTCTAGTTTCTCTCTGAAGAAGACAGCTTGGCTGTCGAAACGCGTTAGAGCAACCTTTGTTGTGTTTTTAATCTTTCTTGGTTTCAGGGGACAAGTTCTGTATTTCAATTTTTAAAGATAACCAAGGACCATCAAAATTTCTTATTAGTAAACAACATTTAAAAAAAAATAATTAAAGAAAAATATTTGTTTTTTTAATAAACTAATTGTCAAAAATATTCCTATAATTTCGACTTTTAAAGTGGGAATTATTGAAATTTTTGAGAAAAAGAGTCAACATTTCTAGAAGAGTCTCAAAATTTCGAAATTAAATTAGTCTAAATGTTGAAAAAAATTCATTAAGAATTTACTGTTCTAATTTATTTTTGGTTCTAGTAATTTTGAAGTTCCAGGGAAATTTCAAACATTAAATATTCCAGCTTGAAGCCAATTTCTTGTGATTAAAATCCAAAAATGTTGGCAATTTATTTGTACATAAAATGCAAGTTTTATTTGGAAAAATTGTTTCAAAACTTTGCACAAATTTAAAAACAGAAATTTCTGCTATTAATTTTTTAAAATCGAAGTGTTGTTTCGAAATTTTTCTCAAAAAATGTAAATTTAAAAAGAAAAATATTATCACTTTTAGAAAATAAAGCTAAAGTTATCAGAAAAGTCGAACTTTAAAAAAAAAGGTAAATCTGAAAAAATTTTGAAATTTTCATAGAACGTCAAATTTTTAAAAGAAAATAAGGATTGCGAAGAAATTTTCAATTTTTAAAATGGTCGACATTTTCAATAGTTTTGGAAATGTGAATAAAAGACGAATTTTTGGAAAAATATCGACATTTAAAATAAATTGCAGAGTTTTTAATTCAATTTTCCAAGGAGCTGAATTGTTTGAATATTTAAGAAAACTCAAAATTATTGAAAAATTCGTAATTATTGAAAAAGTTGAAATTTTGAAAGGCAAAAATTTTGAAAAAAGTCGAAATTTTCAATAGTTCAAGTTAAAAAAAATCTTTTCTTTTAAGTTGAAGATTTAATTGGAAATGTTTTAAAAAATGTATGAATAAAATTTTAAAAAAAGTTTGTACTATTCAAAAAAAGTCGTTTTTAAAAAGTCGAAATTTTGAAAAAAAACAAGTTGAAGTTTTAAAATGGAGTCGAAATTTTACGAAATATTAGTCAAAAATGTCAATAAAAGATTTTAAGAAGTGACTGACTTAAAAAAAAAACAATTTTCACATGAAGCATCGATAGTTTGCAAAAAATGTCAAAATTTTGAAAATAGTTGAAATTAAAAAAAACGTCGAAATTTTTCCGAAAATTTTGAATTTTGTTTATATTTGTTTTTTAGAAAATTATAATTTTTTTATTGAAAATTTCGATTCTTAATAATTTCGACTGGTTTTTATTTAAATGTCAACTATTTTTCAAAATTTCGACTTTTTTTGCAAAGTTTCGATTACTTTTTTATTTTTTTGTTGAAAATTTCGCTACTTGTTAATTTTAGAAATTCTTTCAAAATTTCGATTTTTTTGAAGCTTTTGAAATTTTATGAAATGGAACATTTTAAATTTTCTAAAAATTTTAAATTTTGGAAAGTGACTAAGATTTTAAAAAATTCGAACATTTGAAGAAGGTCGGAATTTTCAATAAAGTGAGAATTAAAATAAAAGTCGAAAATTTTAAAAAAGTGCAGATTTAAGAAAATGTTAAAATGTTCAATAAAGAAAGTCGAAATTTGTTGACAAGGCAAAAATTTTAAAAATCTTTCAAATTTCCAAAAGAGGTCAAAATTTTGCAAAAGAAGAAATTTTCAAAAAGAAAAGGTCGATATTTACAGTCGAAGTTAAAAAAATATTAAAATTTGCAAAAGATTTGAGAATTTTTATCGAATTTACGAAATAATTCGAAATTTTAAAACAGTTTCAATTTTGAATAGTTAGGGAATTTGCACTCAACTTTTCAATAAAAATCAAAATTTTTGAAACCAAAGTATTAAAAACAAATGAAAATTATCACATAGATCGAGGTTTTCAAAAATCGAAATATTGAAAATTTTGGAAAAAGTTTAAGTTTTTGGTAGTTAAAATTTTGAATCAAAGTGGAACAATTTTTTAAAAAGTTGAAATTTTAGGTAAAAAAATTTAAAATTTTGAAAAAATGTCAAGCATTTCATAAAATTTCAAAATTTCCAAAAAAATCGAAATTTTGAAAGAATTTCGAAAATTAAGAAGTAGCGAAATTTTCAACAAATAAAAATGAAAAAAATAATCGAAACCTTGCAAAAAAAGTCCAAGTTTTAAAAAATAATTGACATTTAAATAAAAACCAATCGAAATTATTAAGAATTGAAATGTTCAATAAAAAAATTATAATTGTCCAAAAAAAAATTATAAACAAAGATGAAATTTGGAAAAAAGACGAAAATGTAAAAAGCCAAAAGTCCAATTTGAAAAAAATTACATTTTCAGTAAAAGTAAGAATTTTCAAATGGTAAAAATTAAAAAAAAAATGTAATAATTAATTTTCATCAAAAAATTACAAAAAAAAACAGAACACCGAAAAATCTAAATACGGAAAATACGGAAATTTTTAAAAGAGTATTTACAGTTTTTCAGAAAAGTCAACACTTAAAAATAAAATAAGGTCGAGATTACAATCTAAATTTTGCAATACAGTCGAAATTTGGAAAAAACAACCTTTCAAAAAACGCGACATTATCAGAAGTTTTCATTGTCAAGTTTTCACAGAAATCTAAAATTTTCGAAATGTAACGTTTTGAAAATATCGAAATTTTTAGTCGAAATCTTAATTTTAAAACTCAGCAGCACCCTCATTAGTTTTGGCCACCAGCCACCACTGATTAGGAGAAATTTGAAAGTTTGTTTAAAAGGTTTTAATTTCTAATCTGATAAAACTTCGAGAAAACAATTTATAAATAAAAATATGTCGTAATTTTGACTTTAAACTTTAACTTTAAGCTTTCTAGAATCTCGGAAATTTTAAAGCCCAATATTGAAGGGTTTATTAGAATTTTTAGTTACAAGAGATTTTTAGTTTTTTAATTCTGGATTTAATTTTACATTTAAAGTAAAAACAAAATCAAAGGCTGACTCCATGATTTATTGTTTATCTATCTTAATTGTAACAATATCACCAGATATGTAGTCACTGTATTTGCCATCTAAAAAAAAATTGTATAATTAGATTGAATTAGATTTGTCATAAATTTTACGTCAAAATTGTTTAAAATGCACTCACTGCTGTTAAAATAGTTCTATCAAGCGTAAAAAATCCACAAGAGACGAATTTCAATTGGACTAAGCTCAGGCGAGTAGCCAAGATTTTTATCTGAAATCAAATTGAATGTCAACTACCTACAGCTACTAACTCATTGAATAATTGCCTGTTGTCTTGACTCATCCGGTAATTTTCGCTTCATTAGTATGCACACTAAATTATTTAGTTTGCTATACTGAAAATTAAAAAAATATCAGTATGATCAACTTCGCCTCGTTTTCCTTGTAACCTCATTGGTGCATTGATGAGAGGGCTCAACTATAATCAACAATCGTGCGAGATGCGTGAACAACCATGCTATTTGCAGGACCACCAGTAGTGTTCTCTTGTTGGTGTGGGTGAGTTCCGTGATGAAAAAATACGGGGTGGCCACCAGGTGAAGCAAGCAGCTCAACATAACCAGCTGAAATAAATAACCTGAACAATGCGAGCATTCCCAAATTAACTAGTGTTGTTGCAACGTTGCTTTTGCGATTATACTGGATTCGTTGGATTAGTTTTGATAAGCCCTCCAAGTAAAACAAGATTCTTATTAATTTGAAATTATGCAAAAGCAACTTTGTATAGTTTTACGTAATTTTGCAAGCTGATAGAGTTGCTTTCCCTAAACTTTCAGTATCTCTCTGAAGATGATAGTTTGGCTATGGAAACGCGTTAGAGCGTTGTCTTTTTTAATCTTTCTTGGTTTCAGGAGACAAGATTTGTGTTTCAATTTCTAAACTTTCTATTCAAATGGCAATCAAAATTGGGGTTAACTGCTCTAGCAGACAGCAGATACCGAGAATACGATATGTGACGTGAATGAGTAGAGTTGAGAGTAGTGGTGGCGATGGGTCCGTGGTTAGGAGCCTGGCACGTAACGTGAAAGCCCAGGGTTCGACTCCCAGTCGCTGATCACATATTTTTAACTCTACTACACTGATTTTGGTGGAAAGCACTGGTTCTTGGTTATCTTCAAAAATTGAAATACAAAATTTGTTGTATTTCAATTTCTACCACACTGCTTAGCTTAGAAATTTCTGATCATTCCTAACTCAAAAAAGAAAATTTGTGCTTTTTTCTTATTTTAAATATATCGAGTCTTTTTCAAAAACACAACTATTTTGAGGACAGTTTTTTTGAAAATTTTAACTTGCTAAGAATCGATTTTAAAAAAAATGTCCTTTTTAAGAAAAAGCTAAATTTTTTTTTAGTTTAGATTTTTTCGAAAATTTTGGCTTTTTTAATAATTTTGTTTTTTAATTTTGACTTTTTTTTCAAAATTTCGTCTTCATCTTTCTTTTCCTCTTGCTCTTTCCTTTTTCTCTTCCCCTTCCTCTTCTTCTTCCTTCTCCTCTTCTTCTTCCTCTTTCTCTATATTTTCCTCTTTCTCTACTTCTTTCTCTTTCTATCCATCTTTCTCTACCTCTTCTTTTCCACTTTCTTTTTCTCCCTCTTCCTTGTCCTCCTTCTATTTCTCTTTCTTTATTTTTTCTTCTTTCTTTTCCTCTTCCTCTTCCTCTTCCTCTTATTCTCCCTCTTTCTCTTCCTCTTCCTCTGTTTCTTTCTCTTCTTCCTTCTCTTTCTCTTCTTCTTCTTCATCCTCTTCTTTTTCCTCTTCGTCTTCCTCTTCCTCTTCCTATTCCTATTCCTTTTCTCCTCTTCTTCCTCTTCCTCTTCCTCTTCCTCTTCCTCTTCCTCTTCCTCTTCCTCTTCCTCTTCCTCTTCCTCTTCCTCTTCCTCTTCCTCTTCCTCTTCCTCTTCCTCTTCCTCTTCCTCTTCCCTTCCTCTTCCCTTCCTCCTCTTCCTCTTCCTCTTCCTCTTCCTCTTCATCTTCATCTTCATCTTCATCTTCATCTTCATCTTCATCTTCATCTTCATCTTCATCTTCATCTTCATCTTCATCTTCATCTTCATCTTCATCTTCATCTTCATCTTCATCTTCATCTTCATCTTCATCTTCATCTTCATCTTCATCTTCATCTTCATCTTCATCTTCATCTTCATCTTCATCTTCATCTTCATCTTCATCTTCCTCTTCCTCTTCCTCTTCCTCTTCCTCTTCCTCTTCCTCTTCCTCTTCCTCTTCTCTTCCTCTTCCTCTTCCTCTTCCTCTTTCTCTTTCTCTTTCTCTTCTCTTCTCTTTCTCTTTCTCTTTCTTCTCTTTCTCTTTCTCTTTCTCTTTCTCATTTTCTCTTTCTCTTTCTTTCTTTTCCTCTTCTCTTTCCTCTTCGTTTTCCCTTTCCCTTTCTTTTTTCCCTTTCTCTTCTTCTTTTCCTTCCTTCTCCGCTTCTTCTCTCTGTTCCTCTTGCTTTTGCTCTTCCTCTTCCTCTTTCCTTTCCTTTCCTTTCTCTTTCCTCTTTCCTCTTTCCTTTTCTCTTCTCTTTCTCTTCTCTTTTCTCTTCCTCTTTCTCTTTCTCTTTCTTTTCTCCCTTCCTCTTTCTCTTTCCTCTTCCTCTTCTCTTCCTCTTCCTCTTCCTTTTCCTCTTTCTCTCTTCTCTTTCTCTTCTCTTCTCTTCTTTTCCTCTTTCTCTTCCTCTTCTCTTTCTTCCTTCTTTCTCTTTTCTTTCTCTTTCTCTCTTCTCTTTCTCTTCTTCTCTTTCTCTTTCTCTTTCTCTTCTCTTTCTCTTTCCTCTTTCCCTCTTCTCTTCTTTCTTCTTTTCCTCTTTCTCTTTTCCTTTCCTTCTTTCCTCTTTCTCTTTTCTCTCTCTTCTTTCCTTCTCTCTTTCCTTTCTCTTTTCTCTCTTTCTCTTTCTTCTCTTTCTCTTTCTCTTTCTCTTTCTTCCTTTCTCTTTCTTTCTTTTCCTACTTTCTCTTCCCTTCTCTCTCTTTCTTTTCTTTCTTCTCTTTCCTTCTCTTTCTCTTCTTTTCTCTTTTCTCTTTTTTTCCTTCTCTCTTTCTTCTTTTCTTTTTCTCTTTTTCTCTCTCTTTCTTTCTCTTTTCTTTCTCTTTCCTTTCCTCCTCTTTCTCTCTTTCTCTCTTTTCTTTTTTCCTCCTTCTCTTTCTCTTTCTTTTTCCTTCCTCCTTCTTTCCTCTTTCCTTCTCTTTCTCTCTTCTCTTCCTCTTCCTCCCTCTCTTCTCTTCCTTTCCTTTCTCTTCTCTTCCCTCCCTCTCTCTCCTCTCTCTTTCTTTTTTTTTCTCTCTTTTCTTTCTCTCCCTCCTCTTCCTTCTCTCTCTCTTTTCCTTTTCTTCTTCTCTCTCTTTCTTCTCTCCCTTCTTTTCCTTTTCTCTTTTCTTCCTCTCTTCCTTTCACCTCATCCTCTTTCCTTCTTCTTCTTCTCTTCCATTCTTTCTCTCTTTCTGTTCTTTCCTCTTTTTTTCTTTCCTCTTTCTCTTTCGTTTCCTTTTCCTATGAACTTACTCTGAACTTGTCCCCTGACACCAGAGTTGGTTTCAGGGGACAAGATTTGTACTTCAATTGCTACTACACTGTTCAGCTTAGAAATTTCTGATCATTCCTAACTCAAAAAGACATCTCAGTGGGAACGTAACTTAAACCAAATGAAAGCTAAGCTTTAAATTGTGAAAATAATGTGTCCAAAAAAATATTAGGTCTTTTAACTAGATCCTGTGATAGATAAAATTTAAGGAATTACTTCAGTTATTTTCGTTGACAAAATATTTGTAAACTTCCTTGGTTTCAGGGGGCAAGATTTGTATTCCAATTTTTAAAGATAACCAAGGACCAGTCCATTCCACCAAAAAAAAAATATGTTGACTTTTCACTAAGTGTTATACTTACCACTACAGATACTCCATAATAATCATTTAGAGAGGTCACACCTTTATATAAGTGTTCCAAAACATCTAAATACGATTTAATATTGATGCTAATATTAACTAAAAATAACAATCAGGTAACATTTTAAATTGCCAAAAACTATCCATCCCTACCACTAGCAACAGTTTCAGAGTTCGCTTTTAATTTTGTATTCATTAAGAATTCAACTGGGGACATTTTGTACACCTGAAAAGAGGACACCAAACTGACACTTTGATAAATATAGTCAGTCAGCTGCTCATTCAAAGCTGTAATTCTCGTTTTGAAAAAGTAGGCGTAATTCCAGTAGCTTATTTCGTGGGCCATCACCACCATATACATAACGTAAAAAGTCAGGTAACATCTGGCGAAATGTCCTGCCAAATCTCTTTGGCTCATCATATGCATCCAAATACTAAAGTCGTAGGCCAAAATGCACAAAAACAGGACCAGTGTCGCGATTATACACTGGGAGCTTTTTCTTTGCTTTTTGGAGTCTTTCGCTGGAAGGATGAAATTGATCTGAAAGAAACCAGATATTTTTCGTTTTACGCTGTGTTCGACGCCCTACGTAATTCAAGTTGTTCATTACTTCGAAGAGTTGGTCGATTTTGAATGGAATAAGTAATATTCCCCAAAACACTATCAGGATTATGACGCTCTCGTCCCCACACATGACGTATCTTCCTTTAAAGTCTGTCATCCTGGCGGAATGTTCGGAAGCCCGCGTTGAAATCAGAAATCATACCGGCTATGGTTACAGCCACTAAAAAAAAGCGGAATAAGTAGGAAGAAAGAAATCTCTTATTATTAAGTTATTCAAAAAGTGTCAGTGAATTACAGTTTTTAATAAAAAAAAATGTTAGCTTTTTTATTAGAGGCGTTCCTATCCTACCAGTGCCGGTGTTGTATTGCCAGGTATTGTGGGTTAAATGAGTTAGGTTCAAATAAACTTGTGTTAGGCTGACCACAAAATTTGAAAGTTGTAAAGGAAAGATTTTCGCAGTTTCCATATTTATGGGCAGTGGAATCTCGTTGACCAGAAAAAGATTTGCAATTCACCTAAATAATACGTATAAATAGTAACACGAAACTGAGTATTCAAAATTAATTATTAAAAACAAAGTTCACTTACTGAAAGAAAGAGAAAAAAATATTTTAACATTTTTAAAAAATCTATGCAGTGCTGGGTTACGAATAAGCTATACAAGCTATAGCTTACACCCCCTCGAACTTGGGGGGTCCCCAAATGAAGATCTTTTTTCAGTCGTCGATAAAATTGTTAATGTAACTCTTTTTTTTGTTCTCGCAACACTGGCCTTAATCTCAAATAGCTTAGGGCCTTATCAAGTTTAAATTCAGTCCTAAATCCATGAGTACAAGAGTACAGAGTTCCGAGATAGAAAACTGTTCTCTTAATAGAGTTGCTTCTACAATCTATCCGTTAGGTTTCAGTAACTTTCAAATTTCGGCAAACGATAAGCTTTATCTGCTGGATTATTCTAGAACCCGGAAGCGAAAACTATATACGGAGGTCGCCTTTCCCACGATTCAGTTAGAAGAAGTCAGTATAGTTAATTGGTGAGTTAGTAGTTAGAAGTCAATAAGTAAGTTCAATATTCAGTTGTAGTGTTCCGAGTTTGGTTTGGAAATGAAGTTGTTATAATTCACGGCGTAAGAATCATTCGAACCGATAGGCCGCAACAATATACATACCCAAAATAATGGCCAGAGCATAACTGTACCAAATATATCTCAAAGATGAAGTCAGAATGTAAGAATTCTTTTGCTTTCTGTACGAAATTGGGCAAAGCCCAAATATTCTGGTGACGCTAATTATGGGCTGCAAATAAACGAACACCTCCTTGGATATAGTTATAGTTTTACGATTCATCGCTGAGGTAAAAGCTACAAAGAAGTTCAAATTATGAAGTAGATTCTGATACCACAAAATCAATGTTAAACTGAATTAATAAAATGAAGTTGAAAAATAAACGCTAAAGTTGAAAAATAAATGCTGAAGTTGAAAAATAAACGCTGAGTTTAAAAAATAAACGCTGAATTTAAAAAATAAACGCTGACATTGAAAAATAAACGCTGAAGTTGAAAAATAAATGCTGAAGTTGCAAAATAAACTGAATTCGCCAAATAAAAGCAGAAATCTTGACAAGCTAAAATTATAGTAATAAAAACACCGAAATTACAAAGTACTGGCTGAAATTGCGATTTAATAATCGAAACCTTGAAGTAAGTGCTGAAACTGCGTCGTAAACGCGGAAATAGTGAAACAAAACATTCGATTGTTAGACTTGTAACTTTTTGATTATTTCGAAAGCTACCTTTCAATATATCCGTCTATTTAGCGGTAATTTATTACAAACATAGGTCTTGTCCCGACGTTAATGAATTTATAATTTGTTTTCCCAATTTCAATGTTAAAACCTCCCCGTACGTGTAACCTGTCAGTTATTGTTTTAACGTGTATGCCCTTGTTGATTATTTAAAGGATTGAATGGATGGATGTCCATTAGTATTTTAAAAATAATACAAGCGCAAAACAAAGGTGTCTACAGGCGAACTTGACCCTCGAGTTCAACAAAAACGATCCATTGGTAGTACTTTTGAGCAGTCAATCAAAACACTGATATCTAGATTACTCGATGTTAAATTCTGTTAACAATATAACACTTACGTCGTGATTTCTTTTTCCTAATTAAGGAGAAAAACGTATCTGGATTGAAAGCTATTCTACATTAATCTTACATTAAAATCATTTGTATCTTTTTTAGTCAGAAAAAATCGTTGGTAAAACTAAAAGCGTATGTATATCCCGAAGTTTGCTGTCCCAGTCATTATGTCATTAAATTTAACTACGAATTCAGAAGACTTACTAAAGACAAAAACTCGAAAAAAAATCGATCTTTAAAAAAAAAGGTAAATCAATTCGTAAACTCTCCCTAACTAGACGCTCTTGGTCCGCAACAAATTCTCTTAATAACGATTGTAGTATCTCTCTGAAGATGATAGCTTGGCTACCGAAACGCGTTAGAGCAACCTTTGCTGTGTTTTTTAATCTTTCTTGGTTTCAGGGGACAAGATATTTTATTTCAACGATTGTTTATAGCTTCATAGGTCAACAGAAACTTATCACGTTACCAGGTGCAGTTAATTAGACTGACGAAAGCGAATATCCCAAATAAGCAACAAATCCTCTTAGGTAGTATGGAAAAAAAGTATCATTATATAACACAAAAGTCAACATTTTCAATGCCAAAATTTTCAATGTTAAAATTTTTAAAAAAACTAAAAATTTTCATTTGACAAAAGTTACAAAAATGTTTAAAATTAAGAGAAAAACGAAATTTTCGAAAAAGGTGAAAATTATATTAAAAAAAAAGTAGCCAAAAATTTTGAGAAAAAGAGAAAATTTTGAATAACACAAAATTTCAAAAAAATGAAAATTTTTAAATTAAATTTTGCATCCAAATATTTAACCGTTGACATTTTCAAATAGTCAAACCTATTATCTAAATCTTAGTACTTTAAAGTCTTTAAAAAAATATAATTCGTCACACAAAAAATCGAAATTTACAAAAACATTAAAACTTAAAAGGTGTGGAAGTTTTAAAAATCTGAGTTCTACAAAAAATGAAAATTTAAAACACGTCAAAGTCGAACAATTTTTAAAATCGAAGTTTAAAAAAATGTAAATGTTGAGATATTAAAATTAAAACTTAATCAAATATTTCCAAAAGAAGTCGAATTTTTTAACAAAAAACAAAAAGAATAAATAAACTTCTCAAAGAATCAAAATGTTAAAATTTCAACAAAAATTTAAAATTCCAAATAAAGTTGAAATTGTGAATAATAGTTAATTTGTTTTAAAACAAAAAAAATGAGAATATCAAAGAAATTAGAATAAAATAGAAGGAAGAGAAAGAGGAAGAGGAAAAGAAAGAGAAAGTGAAAAGGAAGAGAAAGAGAGAGGAAGAGTAAAAGGAAGAGAAAGAGGAAGAAGAAGAGAACGAGAAAGAGAAAGAGAAATGAGAAAGAGAAAGGAAGTGAAAAGATGAGAGAGAAAAGAGGGGAAGAAGAAAAGGAGAGAAAGAGGAAGAAGAAGAGAACGAGAAAAAAAAAGAAGCGAAAGAGGAAAGAAAAGGAAGAGAAAGAGAGAAAAGGAGGAAGGGAAGAAAACGAAGGAGAGAGAAAGAGAGGAAAGAAAGGGAAGAGAGAAGAGCGAAGAGAGGAAGGAAGAAAGAGAAAAGGAAAGAGAGAAGCGAAGAAAGAGAAGAGAAAGAGGAAAAGGAAAGAGAGAAGGGAAGAAGGAAAAAGAGAAAGAAAAGGAAGAGGAAAGGAAAGGAGAAAGAAGAGGAAGAGGAAAAAGAAGAGGAAGAGGAAAAGAGAAAGGAGAAAGAGGAAGAAAGAGAAGAAAGAGGAGAAAGCAGAAAGGAAGAAGGAAAAGAAGGAAAAGAAGAGCGAAGAGAAGAGAGAGAAGGAAAGAAGGAAGGAAGAGAAGAGAAAAGGAAGAGAAAAAAGAAAGAGGAAGAAGGAAGAAAAAAAAGAGAGAAAGAGAAGAGAAGAAAGAGGAAAAGAGGAAAAAAGGAAGAGAAGAGGAAGAGAAAGGAAGAAGAAAGAGGAAGAGAAGAAGAAAAAGAGAAGAGAAGAAAAAGAAGGAAGACAGAAAGAAGAGAGAGAGAAAAGAAGAGGAAAGAGAAGAAAAAGAAGGGAAGAAAGAGGGAGAGAAGAAGAAGAAAAAGAGAAAAGAGAAAAGAGAAAGAAAAAAGAAAAAGGAAAGAAGAGAGAAAGAGAAGGACGAAAAAGGAAGAGAAGAGAAAGAGGAAAAGGAAGGAGAAGAAAGAGAGAAAAGGAAAAAAAGGAAAAGAAAGAGAAGGAAGAGTAAGAGAAGAGGAAAAGAAGAGAAAAAGGAAAAAGAAGAGAAAAAGAGAAGAAGAGGAAAAGAAAAGAAAGAAAGAAGAGAAAGAGAGGAGGAGAGAAGGGAAGAGAAAGAGAGAAGAGAAAGAAAGGAAAGGAAAAGGAAAGAAGAGAAGAAGAAAAGAAGAAGGAAGAGGAAGAAAAGAGAAGAGAAGAAAAGAGGAAGAGAAAGAAGAAGGAAGAGAAGGAAGAGGAGAGAAAGGGAAAGAAAAGAAAGAGAAAAGAGAAAAGAGAAGAGGAAGAGAGAGAAAGAGGAAAAGGAAGAAGAAAGAAGGAAAGAGAAGAGAAAAAGAGGAAGGGAAGGAAGAGGAATAGAAAGAAGAAGATGAACAGAAAGAGGAAGAGGGAGAGGAAGAGGAAAAGGAAAAGAAGAAGGAAGAGAGAAAAAGAGAAGAGAAAGAGAAAGAAGAGAAAGAGGAAGAGGAAGGAAGAGGGAGGAAAGAGGAAAGAAGAGAAAGAGAAAAAGAAAGAAAGGAGGAAGAGAGAGAAGAAGAAAAGAAGAAGGAAAGAGAAAAGGAAGAGGAGAAAGGAAGGGAAGGGAAGAGGAAAAGAAAGAAGAGAAAGGAAAGAAAGGAAAGAGGAAAGAGAGAGAGAAAAGGAAGAGAGAGAGGAAGAGAAAGAGAGGAGAATAAGAGGAAGAGAGAAAGAGAAGAGAAGAGAAGGAAGAGAAGAGAAGAGGAAGAGGAAAGAGGAAGGAGGAAGAGATAAGAGGAAGAGGAAAGAGAAAGAGAAAGAGGAAAAAAGGGGAAGAGAAGAGAAAGAAGGAAGAAAGGAAGGGGAAGAGGAAGAGAAAGAGAAAAAGAAAGAGAAAAGAAAGAAGAAAGAAGAGGAGAAAGAAGGAAAGAAAGAAGAGGAGGAAGGGAAAGAGGAAAAGAAAAGAAAAAGAGAAGAGAAAGGAAAGGAAAGGAAGAGAAAGAAAAGGAAGAGAGAAGAGAAGAGAACAGAGAAAAGGAAAAGAACAAAAGGAAAGAAAGAAAAGAGTGGGAAGAGACAGAGGAAAAGGAAGAGGAAAGAAAGAAAGAGGAAAAGGAAAAGAAAGGAGAAGGAAGGAAAAAGAAGAAGGAAAGAAAAAAAAGAGAAAGAGGAAAGGGAAAGAAAAGAAAAAGAGGAAAGAAGAAGAGGAACAAGGAAAGAAAAGAAAAAGAGAAAGAGGAAGAGAGAGGAAGAGGAAGAGGAAGAGAAGAGGAAGAGGAGAGGGAGAAGAGAGAGGAGAGGAGGAAGAGGAGAGAGAGAGGAGAGGAATAGGAATAGAAAGGAAGAGGAAGAGGAAGAGAAAGAGAAGAGAAGAAAGAGGAAAGGAAAGAGAAAGAAAAGAGAAGAGGAAAGAAAGAGAAAGAGAAAGAGGAAGAGGAAGGAGAGAGAGAGAAGAAAGAGGAAGAGGATAAAATGAAAAAGAGGAAAATAAAAGAAATTAAAATAAAGAAAGAAAAAGAGAAAGGAATAGAACTTAAAATGTAGGGAAAATTCAAAATTAAAAAAAATCAACAGAAAATATAGAAAAAGAAATGAGAATAAGACTAGTAAATGAAAAGTAAAAAGTGAGAAAAAGTAAAATGAATAATTAAAATAATTTAAAAAATGTGAAGTTAAAAGAAAAGAAAAAGAGGAGAAAGAGAAGAGAAAAGGAAAGAGGAAAAGAAAGAAAAGAAAAGAGGAAAAGAAGAGGAGAAGGAAAGAAAAGAAAGAAACGAAAAAGAAGAGAAAGAGGAAAGGAAAAGAAAGAAAAGAAAAGAGGAGAGAAGAGGAGAAGGAGAAAGGAAGAGGAAAGAAGGGAAGAGGAGAAGAAGGGAAAGGAAGAAGGAGAAGAGAAGAGGGAGGGGAAGAGGGAGAGGAGAGGAGAGGGAGAGGGAGAGGGAGAGGGAAGAGGAGATAGGAGAGAGGAAGAGGAAGAGGAAGAGGAGAGGAAGGGAATGAGGAAGAGGAAGAGGAAGAGGAAGAGGAAGGAAAGAGGAAAAGAAAGAGAAAGAGAAAGAAAGAAGAAAGAGGAAGAGAAGAGGAAGAGGAAGAGGAAGAGGAAGAGGAAGAGAGAAAGAGAAAGAGAAAAGAAGGAAGAGGAATAAAAATGAAAAGAGGAAAATAAAAAGAAATTAAAATAAATAGAAGAAGAAGAAGAAAAAGAACAGGAAATAGAACTTAAAATTTAGGGAAAAATTCAAAATTTTCAAAAAAATCTATATTTTCTAGAAAGTTAAATTTGACATATCGTTTTTCAAAAAGTTGGGCTTTCAAAAAGTCAAAATTTTGAATAATTTAAATATACCATTTAAAAAATGTTGAAGTTAAAAAAAGTCAAAATATTCAAAAGAGAACGAAATTTTCAAAAATTCAAAATTTCGAGAAAAAGACGCAAAAAGTTCAAAAATTTCAAAAAAGGCATAATTTGTAAGACAGTGAATATTTTAAGAAAACGAAAATAATAAGATTTAAATTGTACAAAAGTTCGAAAATTTCAAAAATATCGATTTTTAAAAAAAATATATTTCCTAAAACAAAGTGGTAAAAGAAAACAATTAGAAATAGTAGAAAAGGTTATGGTTTAAAAAAAAATCGAAATATTCAGAAGACAAGATTTAATTGAATAAATATTAAAAATTTGAAAAAAGATCAAACTAAAAAAAACAAAATTTTGAAATTATTAACGGCTTTAAAATAAAGTGAAAAACAAACTAAATATTTAAAAAGTTTAAAATTTTCAAGAAAAATGGATTTTCTAATAGTTAAAATTTTCAAAAAAGTCTAATTCTTCAAAAAACTGTGCAAATTTAGAAAATCTTTAAATAGTGTCGAAATTTTCAAAAAAAAAAATCAATATTCAAAGAGATTTCAAAAGGTTTAAATTTGTAGAAAAACCGAAATTTTGAAAAAAAAATCAAAATTAAAAAAACAAAATTATTAAAAAAGCCAAATTTTTCAAAAAGTCTAAATTAAAAACATTTTAACCTTTTCTTAAAAAGGTCAATTTTGTTTAAAAAATCGATTTTTAAAAAGTTAAAATTTTCAAAAAACTGTCCTCAAAAAAATTGTGTTTTTGAAAAAGAGTCGATATATTTAAAATAGGTTGAGATTCAGAAAAAGGCACAAATTTTCAAAAATATTGAAATTAAAAAGTTTAAGTTTTTAGTTAAGTCAAAATTAAAATGTCTGATTTTTAAAAAGGCGATTTTCAGTTTTTTCTAAATAAAACTAAGACGAATTGAAATTCGATGGTTTTCTCAGCGGAATATTAGGCATTAAATTATGCACTACTTTGCTTACTTAAGCTTTCTTATATTTCTAATAGTTTACGAGATCCCTATAGTGGAAATCAAATATGGTTCAACCTGTAGAATTTAGTAAAGGAATTTTTCTGGAAAAATTTGATAAAGGAAAGCGACCGCGATAATGAATCAAACGGCAGATAAGCGCTCCAGAAATCTCCGCAAACGATAATTCATATCTGCTCGTTCCTTCTAGAACCCGGAACGGGATCTACAAATAGACGGCCCGGTCGGCTTTCTCTCAGTCAGTCAGTCAGTTTGTTAGTTAGTTAACGAATAAGTTACTTAATTAAACAGTGAGTTAATTGGTCAGTTGGAGTGTACCGGAATCAGTTTTGAAATAAAATGGTTACAATTCAGGAAGTATTAATCATTCGAACCGATAACGCGTAACCATGTAAACAATATCTAAAAAATGTCCATTTTATAATGCCAGTTGTAAAAAAGAATCGATTTTGTTTAAGTAAACGTTTTCGGAAGAAAGCACATTTAATAAAAACGTCGCCGTTTTAAAAAAAAATAGAAAATTTGACAATAAGTCTAAATTCTGAAAAATAAAATTGAGTTAATTTGAATTAATATATGCGCCCAGACAGCAAGATCAAATTATACAAAACATGTATAAGACCAATCATGACACATGGCACAAGAAGAAACCAACAAGACCAAGAGTATGCTGAGAGTAGCGGAGATGAAAACTATAGCGGGAACGACCAGAACACACAGTAAGAAACACACAAATTAGAGAGCAGTACGGTACAGGATATCGTGGGTAGCCAAAGAAGGAGACAATGGCACGCTCACGTAAACAGAATGAGAGATTACCACCCATCACACTGGAAGGAAAACCAATAGCTACCCGTTGCACCGGTAGACCACCTAAAAGATGGAAGGATAGTTGGCAGTCAACATTCCAGGAACTACAACAGAGGTATAACCAGAATTAACAGATCCCACGATCTCTAAGAAGAAGAACAAGAAGAAGAAGACGAAGAAGAAGAAAATCGAATAATAAAAAAGTTAATACTTATTGCAACTGTTTTTTTATGGTTTCAACTCAAGGATTAATAATTTGCCTGCAAATACATTTCAATTATGTGAAAGCAAATTGGAGTTTGTTACGTTACATATACAAAAGATCGACTTTCGAGCACAGTAGTATATTGGTAAAAAAACATAAATTCAAAAAAATAAATTATGTAACAAGTGTACGAAAATTATTAACCTGTCAGACAAAAAACAGGTATTCTAAAAAAATAAATAACGACGCATCGACAAAATTAATGTTCTAGGCTCAAACAACCGATGCGCCTATTTAATTTCGGAGCATATCAAACATCATCTGTAAGCAATTATGTTGGGGTTTATAAAAAATATACCACGAACGAATTCCCAACACATTCCAAATATTTACCTAATTTCTCAGCATGAGTATAGTGTAGTTACAAAAATTCCCAATTGCCCATTTGTCATGAAGAAGATTCATGGGTAAACAACACAAAGTTTCAAAAATTTCCGTTGGCATCACTTATTTTCTGATTCACAAAACTTGAAACGCTTGTTATGATCATTTTTTGAGTATTAACCACTTGGACCCATTTCTTTTCAAAATATTCCGCACTGTTCACGATTTCACATTAACTTTCTTCGGCAATTTGCTATCGCTATCGGCCGATTTTAACGCAAAAAAAGAATCATTCAACTAGTAACTGAGACACCATGTACTTACAGGAATACCCAAATAACTATTTATTTCAAACTATTTCAAGGCTGTGGCGCATCTATGAAGAAGATTCACGGGTAAAAAATACGTGGTTTTAATCCATGGGCATCACTTATTTTGTTTATTGATTCACAAAACTTGAAGCGTTTGTTATGGTCATTTCTTGAGGATTTGACACTTGAACCCATTTCTTTTCAAAATATTCCGCATTGTTCACGATTTCACATTAACTTTCTTCGGCAATTCGCTATCGCTTTAGACCGATTTTTATGTAACAAAGAAGAACCATTTAACTAGAAACTGAGACACCATGTAGACGCCAGGTTAGCTCATTAGTTTCGACATTGTTAACTACCATAAAAACAGCTAAAAAAATTACTTAGGTGCAATTAATTTTTTGAGGAAAATTTCGGATTGACGCAATGGTTTATGGTAGAGCACACCACGTTTGGTTGGGGTGTGCGATAATCTTATTCGAAAATATTATATTTCTACAGGAATTCGCTAATATTTTATTACAAAGAAATGCAAAGACTAATTTTGTTAAAAAAGAATAGAAATACGAGTGAAAATCAAAGTAAATATTTCATGGATGGTTCTGTTAAAAATTTCATTTTTATGTTCCTCGTGGGGGTTTTAAACTTTATAATCCTTTAGCACTTTTAAGCCATAAAAGTTTCTTCAATTCTTTGTTTGCTTTTAGTTTCAATTTTTAATAAGGAAAAGTAATTTAATATGCTTCGCAGTAAAGAGCTGAAATCGTAGTAAACATTGATTTATTATTTATAAATCTAGCTTATATATTTTCATGTTGATCTGTTTATAATAAAGCCTCGAACATATTTTTTAGATTTGTATTTCATTATGTGTCTATGCTTACCAACAAGAAAGTCATACCAATCGAAGGTGAACTTGCATAAAAGAAAAGTATAATAATTAAAAATATCTGACAATGATATTATTTTTGATGATGCCTTCCTAACATTTAAGCTTTTTTTACATCGTTTAACTGTAAAGGTATTTTTTTGAAATTTTGTTTTTCAGTTAACTTGAATGTTTCCTAGAAAAAGTTTATTTAAGAGGCTTAATGTACAGATTATGTGATAAAAAAAACATCGCGGTTAAGTGCTAAAGTGGAAGTAAACAGTGATATATCATTTATGAAATCTTATAACAACATTTCATGTCGTAGAGATGTATTGAAAAGCTTTCAATACAACGACGAATATGCAGAATTTACCTAACATTAAAACTGGCCCGGATTTGTCATTTGGACAAGAAAAGAATGATTGGCTTCAGGCACGTAGCCAGGATTTTCGTTCGGGGGGGTCCAACCCCCCCCCCCACTCTTCAGAAAATATAAGAACATACATCAATTACTTTTACGCATTCGTTTCTTTTATTTTATTTTTTTTTATTTTGTTAATTAGTAAAGGTGAAGAATAAAATCTAGTGACCTTAAGGCCGCCATATTTGGCAATAATTTTAGGTTGTGGAGAACTTTATTTCGAACAACTTTTATTCGAAACATTTTTCGATATTTTGAACGATACGCCTACCAAAGACCGATTCCCGCTTAGTGACTCACCCTGTATAAATTTGACAAATAAAAACGTGAAACTTACCAAGGAAAAATTTCCTAATATCTATTTTGAGTTTACGTATTTAACTTATCACCGATCAAGAATAGACTTTTTTTTTGAAGTAAAAATTACAAGAGAGTAGAAAGAATATTAATTTGAAAAAAAATTATCACGGAATGTTGACTTTTTCTTCTTTAAATCCCGAGATTAAAGTCAAAATTTCGACTTTAATGTGAAAATTTCAAAAAAAAAACGTCGAAATTTGGTATTTAAAGCCGGAATTTCTAAAAAAAGTTGAAATGTCAATTTTTAAATCGAAAATCTTACAAAGGCGTAGAAAGGACATCGATTTAAAAAAAAATGTTGTGTTTAGAAATTTCGACTTTTTTCTCAAACTTCGACTTTTTTCTCAAATTTAGACTTTTTTCTTAAAATTTCGACTCTTTTTGGAAATTTTGAATTTTTTTTAAAAATGTCCACTTTTTCGAAATGTTACAAAGGCGTAGAAAAGACATCGATTAAAAAAATGTCATTTTAAGAAATTTCAACTTTTTTTTCTCAAATTTCGATTTTAAGCTCGAAATTTCGACTTTTTTCTCGAAATTAAGATTTTTTTCTTAAATTTAGAATTTAATTCTCAAAATTTCGACTTTTTTCTCGAAATGTTGACTTTTTTCTCAAAATTTGATTTTTTTTTTCGAAATTTTGCCTTTTTCTCGAAATTTCGTTTGTTTTTCTATCAAATTTCGACTTCCTTCTCGAAATTTTGGCCTTAATATCGAAATTTCGACATTTCTCTCAAAATTTCGACTTTATACTCAAAATTTCGACCTTTTTTTATCGAAATTTCGACTTTTTTCGCAAATCTCGACTTTTTTCTCGAAATTTCGTCTTTTTGCTCAAAATATTTTGAAATTTCTACTTTTTCTCGAAATTTCGACGTTCTTCTTAAATTTCGAATTTTTGCTCGAAATATTTCGAAATTTCGACTTTTTGTCGAAATTTCGACGTTATTTTCAAATTTCGAATTTTTCGTCGAAATTTCGGCCTTAATCTGAAAAGTTCGACTTTTTTCCCGAAATTTTGTTTTTTTTTCTCAATTTTAGACTTTTTTCTCAAACATCGACTTTTTTCTCGAAATTTTATCCTTAATATCGAAATTTCGACATTTTTCTCGAAATTTAGGCTTTAAACTCAAAATGTCGATTATTTTTCTAGAAATTTCGACTTCTTTCTCAAATTTCGACTTTTTTCTCGGAACTTCGACTTACGTTTTTCTCAAACTTCGACTTTTTTGCTAGAAAATTCGACTTTTCTCGAAATTTCGACTGTTTTCTCGAAATTTCGACCTTAATCTGAAAAGTTCGACTTTTTTCTCGAAATTTCGTTTTTTTTCTCAATTTTCGACTTTTTTCTCAAATATCGACTTTTTTCTCAAAATTTTGACCTTAATATAGAAATTTCGACATTTCTCTCAAAATTTCGACTTTATACTCAAAATTTTGACCTTTTGTTATCGAAATTTTGACCTTTTTTTATCAAAATTTCGATTTTTTTTCTCAATTTTAGACTTTTTTCTCAAATATCGACTTTTTTCTCGAAATTTTAACCTTAATATCGAAATCTCGACATTTTTCTCGAAATCTCGGCTTTAAACTCAAAATGTCTACTATTTTTCTAGAAATTTCGACTTTTTTCTCAAATTTCAACTTTTTTCTCGGAATTTCGACTTACGTTTTTCTCAAACTTTGACTTTTTTCTCGAAATTTCTACCTTTTTCCCGAAATTTCGACTTTTTTGTTCAAATTCCGACTTTTTTTTCGAAATTTTCATCTTAATCACGAAGTTTCGATTTTTTCTCAAATTTTCAACTTTTATCTCGAAATTTCTAAAAAAAAGATCAAAATTTGCTAACTAAAAATAGCAATTATTGAACACACCCTACTACAAACTGTCAAGATTGTTGGGAAAGAAGAGTGGTGGGACGCAACTGTCATCTGCCTAATTTGATCATAGTGTAGAAATTTTGACTTATTCGAATTAAATTTTGATATTAAAGTCGAAATTTCGACATTAGTCTCGGAATTTTAAGAAGAAAGTAGAAATATCAAGAAAAAAGTCGAATTTTTGAAAAAAAATATCGAAATTTTGAGTGTTAAGTCGAAATTTCGAGTTTAAAGCCGAAATTTCGAGAAAAAAATTGAAATTTAAAAAAGAACCGAATTTTTGACAAAAAAAGTCGAAATCCCTAAACATTTTTTTTTATAATCAGTGTCCTTTTTACGCTTTTGTAAAATGTCTAAATTTCTAAATATAACTTTTTTTAATCAATGCCTTCCTATGCTTTTGTAAAATGTCGACTTTAAACTCAAAATTTTCCTTCCAAAATTCGCTCCTTTTCAAAATTTCGCCATTTTCCTTAATGTATGTTTTTTCTGAAAAATTTGACCTTTTTAAATTTGACTTTCAAGAAATTGCAGCTCGTGTATTAAGATTCGCATTATTCTTGAGATTTCAGATTGTCATTTCTAAATTCTATGTTTCTGAAATTTCGATTTTTGTCCGAGAAAGAATATTGTGTGAAATTACCACTTTTTTCAAAATTCAACTTCTTGTGGAACTTGCAACTTTTTTTTTCTAAAATTTGACTTAGAAATTTTGATATTTTTCGAATGTTTGAGGCTTTTCGATTTTTCCGAAATATTACTTTCTTAGTATAATTTTGATTTTAAAGTTTTCTTCCAAAACTGGTTTTCTTCTTGGAATTGTCACCCTTTTTTTTCTACATTTTGACTGTATTTTTCAAAAATCGTTTATTTTTTCAAATTATTTTTATTACTATTTAGCTTTTTTGAAAATTTCTTTGAAATTTGACTTTTGGAAGTTTTAGCTTGGTTTGCACAATTCGTCTAATTTTCAATATTTTGACTTGTACTTCAAAATTATGTTCATGGAAATTTGAACTCGAAATTAGATTTTTTCTCTAAATAACACCTTTTTAAAATTCGTTTTTTTTTTTCAAAATTGTATCGAATTTTTAATATAAAGCTAACAATTCCGAGAGAGTTTCTTGTAAATTTCAAGAATGTCAAAATTTGAATAAGGGAAATATTCTGATCTTTAGAAATTGCTTTTTTTTCAAATGCTGTCTTTTTCACAAAATTCGACTTTTGGAAATTTTGAAATTGTGTTTTTAAAATTTCAAATTTTTTTTAAATATTCGAAAGGTTTCGATTTCTATTTTAAAGTCGATTTTCCAACTATCAAGTTATTTTTCGAAATTTATACCCCCAGTTCATGTAATAATGTAGTTAAATGTTTACTAATACTCAACCGAAAGGTTTTTTACAAATTATATCTTTTTTGGTTTATCGATTTTTCAAGATAATTAATGCGTCCCATTGAAGCAAATTCATGGTTAATGGAGGACCAGATATTAAAGACACATTAATCAAATAAATATAAATTATGAGAATTATAATTATTATAAAATTTTAACTGATGCAATTTAAATCTTTTTTATGTGTTTCTTTTTCTGAGTATAAGGCAAAAAAAATGGCAATAACACCAAAAATGGCAAAATAACCCAAAAACTGTCAAAAAGGATAACCCCATTATGCTTTCAAGGCTCTGCGAGTAGGATGCAGAAACAAGGATAGATGGCGATGAACCGCCTTCTTAAACAAGGATAGGTTGTAATTTTTAGGGAAAAGTTCCTTTCGGTAACAAGTTCCATAACTTGGAAGTTCTATAGAAAAAAGAGTCTCCGTAGACAGAAGTCCTCACTGTGTCAAGCTGGACAGCGCATGGAAAAGGTGTCTCTGACTGTCTTGTATGTCTCAAGAATCTTGCCTTTGAGGGGATCAATCCTATTAGTTCCTGCGAGCATCTTCCATGACAGAACTTGTAGAAAAGAGACAAGTCACCAACCATACGCCTGTGCTCTAGTGTTTCGATGGGTCAGACTCTCGTTATCAATTAGGCGAATCGCTCTTCTTTGAACTGAATCCAAGAGAGCTAAAGTGGGTTTTGGGACTGAACTCTAAACATGAGAACAGTATTCTAGTGTTGGCCTAACTTGAGCTTTATACAGTGTTAATAACTGATAAGATATGAAGTACTTTTAGCTCTAAAAAGAAACCCTAGCTTCTGAGAGGCGGATTTGGCAATGGCGCGCACATGATCGTCCCAAGTAAAGTTAGTGCTCGCATTCACTCCTAGGATAGATAGATTAGATCCTACCGAAAGAATTTTACCGTACATTAGTATATTTGTTGCATTATCCCTTGATGTTTTCTTAGAGAAAACCGCGGCCTGAGTTTTTAAAGCAAAATCGACCAAATTGTTCTTACCCCATTCCAGAATAATCTCTAAATCCCGTATCTGCTGTTTCCTTAGTCTATCTGAAGCAGCGATAGATAATGGTTTGTCGGAGAAAAAAGATGACACTAGGTTACTATCATCTGCGTAGCTGTATATAGGATTGGAAGTTGAAGCTAAGAGATCGTTTATGTATAACAAAAATAAAGTAGGAGACAGAACAGACCCCTGAGGCACCCCTGCGTTATTCGCAAATGTCTCGGATGAGATGCCGTCGACGACGCTCTGAAGAGATCTGTTAGCGAAAAAATTGGATATTAAATGACAGAGTCCGGGAAGAAGACCATAAGATGTTAATTTGGCGAGAAGAGATCGGTGCCAGACTCTGTCAAAAGCCTTTAAGATATCCAACGCCACAATCCTAGCCTCACCATGTTTTTCCATAGCTGAGTTACAGATATGAGTAATGCCAGTAGATCGCCAGTGGAACGTTGTTGTCTAAAATCATATTGCCTGTCGGAGATGATTCTATTTTTCTCCAGATATTTGAGAATCTCGATGTTGATAACCTTTTTCATCACTTTAGATATAACGGGTAACAAAAATATAAGGCAATAGTTGTTAGCCAGATTCCTTTTTCCCTTTTTAGGGACAGGCTGCACTCTAGCAGATTTCCAGATGTAAGGGAATACACCTTTGTTGTAGGAGAGTGTGAACAATTTGTTTAGGACAGGAGTCAACTCTGGGGCTAAGAACAATAGCGGGAATACCATCAAGGCCAGAAGCTTTAGAGATGTCGAGCTCAAGCAGAATCTTCCCGATTGTGCGTTGTCTGAAAACAACTTCAGGCATCGAAGTGCCCAGCTTAGCGTTTCGAGAATCAAGATTGGAATTTTCAGCAAACATTAAGGCTAACATGTCAGAGTTTTCCTTGGAGGTAGTAGCAATATTGCTATTTTCATCGAGTAAAGGTGGAAAATTTGAAGATGTAAAATTCTTTCCAATCGACTTTGCAAATCGCCAAAAGGACCTGGAACCGTTCGGACAGTTGACAAGCCTCTGGCGCATTTTACGATCGAAATCACCTTTTGCCTCGTCAATAACCTGTTTACAAAAATTTCGTGCATCTACAAATATCGTCCGAGTCTCGACTGAAGGATTTTTTCGCCAACGACGACATGCGCGATTTTTGCAGGAGACAGCCCGAGCACATTTTTTACTGAACCAAGATTTACTGGAGGCAGACTTCTTTTGGTAGTGGGAAATTGAGCATTCCATACCAATCAGGATAGTTTCCGTGATGGATTCGGCGGCTAAGGAAGGGTTTGTCTGAGTTAAAGCAGACTTCCTGCCCTTTGAAAAATGCAAAGAAGTCTCCTAATTCTTCCCAGTTTGCAGAGTTAAAGTGCCAAACCCTACGGGACTGCGTCTGGGAAGGAGATGGTATATGAAGCGAGCGAGAGGCTGCTACAAGCTTGTGATCCGAATTTCCAAGCGGTGATGTCACAGAGATTTTATACGAATTTGGTGAATTTGTAAGGAAAAGGTCGAGTAGATTAGGTCGATGGGTATGTACATCAGGAATTCTTGTGGGTTCCTCAACTAACTGCGACAGTCCACAAGTGATAGCGAAAGTCTCTGCCATCCTTCCCGCGTCGTGAGTTCGGGAAGAAAACCTTAACCAAGGGATGTTGTGTACGTTGAAGTCACCGAGAAAGATAACCTCAGCTTTTGGATAATTCGTTTGTAGGTAATCAAAGGTTACGGAGAGATAAGAGAAAAGCTGTCTATGGGGGATTGTTTGGAGACAAATAAAGTAAACAAATGAAGATTACTTCGTTTTTGGAGCAGATTTTCAGCTAAATCACATCATGATCAGCAGATTCCAGTGCTTCTTCTCGTTGACAGGACAGGTCGCTTTGCGTAAAAGCACAAACTCCCCTCTTGTGTCAAAATTTTGTGTGCAAGTCGTAGTTAGGGCAAAGCAAATGGACTGTATTGATGGATGGGGATACTTGGGTTTCTGTCAGAGACAGCACATGGAATCTTTCATTTTGAAGCTGTTAATGAACCGAGTTTAGATTTGAGTTTAGACCCCGAATGTTACAGAATTGAATTTTGAATAAATTGTTTGAAAGAAACTTGACCCGTGGTACATTAAAATTTTTCGTCCATTTTGGATTCCCTCGTACATTCTCCACCCGGACATCCGAACGGGATGGTAGTTTACGTCCGTAATTTTTTACACGAAGAGAATCCATCATCTTTGTTTTTAATAATTAGAAGAAAAAATCAGAGTTGATGAAAAAAGGAAATAAGGAAAAGGACAGGATGGGAAAAGAAGAAAAGCAGAAACCGACTCACGTGTCAGAGAAGGAAATATGCCTCCTAGTGGGGTGGTACTACCTTGGACGACTGAAAGTTCCAGTCTATCACCTACTAAAAAAATCGAAAAAACTCCAAAAATGGCAAAATAGCCCAAAAATTGTCAAAAATGGCAAGTATAGCATCAAATGGCAAATGCCACAACTTTCGACTTCTACATATGACACTTGTTTGGATTTTATCCATGTTTTTTTTAAACCAATAGGTGGCTGTAGTTGGGATTTTGGAGTCACATGAAGTTGTCCGCTGATTCTTTAGTATCTACTTGCCGGAACATTTGTCCATCTCCGTGGCCAGTAATTTTTTCCTATTAGTTTTATTCAGATCCCGAACTTCTGCTCCATATGTTATAATACTCTTAACGACTGAGTTGTAAATGCTTATTTTGATTTCTCGCCTGATATTTCTTTCCCAAAGTATGAAATTGAGTGCTCCAATAGTTTTTCTACCCTTTGTTATTCTTCCTTCAGTTTCTTGCTTATTGAAGATGACTCCCAAATATCTAGCTTTATCCACGTTTTTCATTGTTCCATGTTCCAAAGGTAGGTTGCTATTTTTATCACTGCCCACTCTTAGGTATTCACATTTGTTCAGGTTAATTGTAAGTCCATCTAGAGTATACTCTTCGTTTGGCTTTCTAACCCTATAGCTCAAATCTTGTTCGTCCTCTGCAATCACTATCTGGTCGTCTGCAAAGTACAGGGATGTAGAGTGTCCTCCCCCACACAAAGTCCCATGTTTTTACATTTACGTATTCAGCCTTTCAAGCATTGGTGTATGCATATTTTAAACAATATAGGAGGCAAATAACATCATTGTCTCAATCCCTTTGTCGTTTTAAAGGACTCTGTCAGTGATGTTCCGATTTTGATTGCTGCATAGTTTTGTTTATAGTAAAGTTGAACAGTCCCAATTAATTATGATCTTATATCCAGTTTTTTCATTGCTTTCCATAATTTATTGGGATACTGGCACATCATCATAAGCTTTTTCTAGGTCTATGAAGCTATATGGATCTATTTCGCTGAGTTCTCCTTTCTAAAGCTGTTTTTTGAGTAAAAAGGTTATCTATCGCAGACCTTCACGTTCGGAATCCTTCTTGTTCCTCTGGTTGTTTATCTTCAATTTCCTCTTCTATTAGATTTCTAAGGTTGAGATGACTGCTATTCCTCGGTAGTTCTTTGAACCTTTTTGTGGATGGTTGATATTGTAACGAAATGTAAATTGTAGAATTTAGTGCATAAGAGAAGTTTTTAGAAAGATCTGATAAGGGGAAAGCGGCAGCGATAACGAAACAAACGGCAGATAAACGTTCCCGAAATTTCGGCAAATGATGAGCCTTATCTGCTAGATTGTTCTAAAACGTGGAGGCCAAAACTATATAAAACGGTCAGCTCTCCCTCGAGTTAGTTAGTTAGAGTCGGTGTAGTTAGGTAGTGAGTTAGAAGTCAATAAGTGAGTTAATTGTTCAGTTGCAGTGATCCGAGTTGAGTTTGATAATAAAGTGGGTATTATTCAATTCACGTGTTAATCAATTCGAACCGATAAGCGCGTAACAATATGTATGAAGTTTTCCATTCAAGTCGGTGTTTCTTCGCCATTTAGGCATCTTTCCAATAAAGATTTTAGCATTGTTATGTTTTTTAGGTCCATATTTTATGAATTTCGGGTATATCTCTCCTAGCTCAGGAGATTTTCTTAACTTTGTGCCTTTCACGGCCTACTATTGGGGCTCTATATGAGTTAAATTATGTATTTGATGCTGTTCTCCTAGAATTCGTCACGTTTCTCTTCCAAAAGCTCTTTGAAGTGGTGTATCCAGTCATCATTTGTTTAATTTTATAATAAAATATTTTAAATTTTCTCAGCTTTTTTCTAAAACTTCAAAAAGTATCTCTTACTGTTTTGATAACGAAGGCTTCCACGGCCAGAGTCAGTACAGGATATACTTCTTCCGGGATTGGACCGTGTCAAAGAACTACTAAAAGTGTTCGACGTTTCGCCCACCATCGTAGGGGACTTCTTCAGGAACAAAGAAAGAAAAATAGATGAAAAGAGGAATATGAGGGAATATGCAAAAAAGAAAAAGGCCAATTTCAAAACATCAGAGCACGGTAACTCAGTATGTCCACCATATCAGAGGCGAAACTCTTCTGAATTGAAAATTGGTACAAAGGATAAGAAAGGTTAGGCAGAAGAGCACGGTAACTCAGTATGTCCACCATACCAGAGGCGAAACTCTTCTGAATTGAAACTTGGTACAAAGGATAAGAAAGTTTAGACAGAAGAGCACGGTAACTCAGTATGTCCACCAGAGGCGAAACTCTTCTGACAGGAAAGAGGGAAAGGGAAACTATATACCACGCGTCTGTGCGATCACTTCCGAAGATTTCCGATGGTTGGTTTCCAGATGGAGGAAAGCATGTAACCTTCGTCTCTGTTGATGTTATTGGGGAATTTTTGGATTTCGATGGCCTCGCGTATCTTCCTATTATAGTAATTTGTTTTAGTGTTTTCTTTATTGAAGTAACATACTTTCAAAGTTTCGAAACAAAATACATATTTACACCACAAAATAATAGACCGTGAGTGAAATATATGTTTTTTAAATTACAAAATTGTTATTCATGTGGATATAGCTTTAGATAAGTCAAAATTTCTAGAAAAAAAAAAACGCGAATCTTGAGAAATGGGTCCAAATCTTAGGAAGATTGTATTTTTGGAAAAAGAATTCAGAAAATTGAATTTTCAAAAGAATTGCAATATTAAAATATGAATTTTTAAAAGGTCAAAAATTCGGGAAAAAATCGAAATATGGGAAAAAGTCAAGAAGCGAAAAAATTTAAAAAAAGTTGAATTTATAATTTTCTAAAAAAAGGTCAAACCTTAAAAAATCTCGATGCTTGCCAGAGAAAATTAGATTTTAAGAAGAACTAATATTCCTTCGAAGCTTCCAAACAAAATCGATAAAAAAGAAAATTTGAATTTTTTTTTTCATATCATTTGCCCGTTTTTGTTTTCAAAATTTCACCCTTTCTTAAAAATACAGGTTCA
The DNA here is from genome assembly GCA_028583605.1 of Dastarcus helophoroides. Classification (NCBI taxonomy): domain Eukaryota; kingdom Metazoa; phylum Arthropoda; class Insecta; order Coleoptera; family Bothrideridae; genus Dastarcus; species Dastarcus helophoroides. Next base: position 9,541,592 of record CM053334.1, read on the forward strand.
GATTTAGGATTTTATATTTCCTTTTTGATTTCCACTTGGATTACGTTTATGAAAATTTTGAAATGTTTGACCAAAATTTAGAAAAAAAAAGACGCTGGATATTAAAAGTTGAGATGAGCTTTATATAAATTTCGATTTTTTTTTCTCAGCTTGACTCGAAATTTTGAGATTGTCTTTTGAATATATTAAAAATTCAAGTCTTAAACTAAAAGAGTCGACTTCAACATAATTTTTCGTTAAATATCAGCTCTGTTCTGTAAATTTTATTTTTCTAGAAATTTAGAAATTTTGTGTGAAAAATTGAAGGTTATAAGTACATAGATATTCCGAGAGAAAAGAATTTTGAAGTTCTTGAATTTGTTCCAGATTTCCACTTACAATGTGTATTTTTCTGTTGATTGTTTTTAAAATTCCTTGTTTAATATTCGAAGTTTCAAGGGAAAAGTCTAATAAATTATTTTAAAACAGAAAATTAACTATGAAAACTAAAATTTAGAGAGTAAACCTAAAAATAGGATCATTTTTTGTCTTCAACAATTTTGAGTTTTTATTTACGAAATTAATTTTTCTGGAATTTGAACTATATTTCAAAATTTAGTCATTTTTCAAAATTTTGCATTTTTGCTTAGAACTTTAACATTTCCCTTTTTTTCGGGCAATTTAAAGTTTAAATTTGGATGTTTCATAAACTTAGATTTCGTTAAGCTTCGCGGTTTAAATGTACTCAAAATTTTAATGTATTCTAGATTTATGTTACAACTTGATTTTCTAATAAATTTCAACATTTTAAAAGTCAATCTTTAAACAATTTTGTTTCTATTTGGAAATAACCATACAATGAGTGATATAATTCTTAAGAAATTTTGAAGTTGATTTCGAAAATGGTCGTAATTTTTACAACATATCCTTTTAATTTTTAGAATATAAGTATTTTAAATATTTAAGCTTTTATTTACACTTAATTAGAAATTTTGAATTTTCTTTTTAGAATTTAAACTTGGAGATAGAATTTGAACTTTCAAAAAAGGTCTAAATTTAAAAAAAAAGGAAAATTTCTCGTTCAAAACTAAATTTCTAACAACATGATTTAAAATTTGAAGAGAAAGTTTCCTTAATTTTTCGTTCGATTCAAAATTTTGTGAATTATGTGATTTCTCTATTCTTTTATTTTTATTATTTTTCAGTGTCGAATTTTTAACATTAGTATCGAAACTTCCCTAGTGTCTCCAAAAAGATGGTCGCAACCTTTGTGTCAAAATCCGCACATGTGGCTACAATTCCTTTAGAAGATCGAAGGATAGTAAATGCGGATTGGTGGAAACCACAAAGTATTTCTAGGCTAGGAAAAAACAACCCACATCGTCGAATCATCATTCACCAAGTCAATGCGAGTGTCCACACTGCTCGACAAACAATTGAGTTTTTGCAGCCACAAAACATCGAATGGCTTGATCATCTTCCATATAGCCCCGCCCTAAGTCCAAATGATTTTTTCACATTTCCAACCATCAAGAATTCATTGCGTGGAAAAGGGTTTTAATCACCTAAAGATGTTTGTTTTCCAAATGAACAATTCGAACATATCCACTGAAGAGTGTAATATGTGCTTTAACAATTGGTTTGGGCGAATTCAAAAGTGCATCAACAGCAATGGCAAATATTTTGAAAAAGAATAAGTAGCTGAGACTTGAACATTGTTTTTTGCTAAGGCTAAATGCAACACTAAAAAGACAGCCCTCTATTTTCGTTATGATTATTCTATTACAGTTTCTGAATTATTAATCTTCGTTGAAACTTCTTTTGAGATATTTAAAATGTGTTTAATACAAACCCTATGGTAAAATAAAAATATATTTCATAAATAAAAGTCTCTAATTATTAACGTATTTGACTAGTGCTTCTGTACATTGATATAATATTAAATCACATTTTATTTTCTATAAATAAAAATAAACTCTTATGACAATTTTACATTTCTTCTTAAAGTATATAAACTAATATAAAGAGACATCGTGTTTTAAAAGGTACTGCGAAGCATTATCATAGCAGAAAGCAAAAGAGTAACTGCCATTACTGAAATTTTGGAACTGCCGCCTTTTTGATACTTCAGCCCTTGCTGGTTTGGTTCATCTACTTCATTGGACATTTGATTTCCGGCTGCTGGGTACCAGGTGGTTGATGGCGTGGTGGTTTTTACGACATTGTTTGCTCCGTAGTTCTTACTTTGCTCAATTGTGTTCAAATTAGTTTCCACTGCTAAAAATAAAAAAATATGCTGTTAGTAATAAGAAAAGGCAACTAAAAAGAATGATGACATACTGGCTGTAACAGACTCAATTTTTCTTTATTTATGAAAATAATTTCGTTAAACTTGCTACACTCGATCTAATCAAAAAAAAGTGAATTTTTGAGTATGTCAAAAATTCACGTTTGATGATGTTCACGGTGATCTGTTGGGCACTTCTGCTTTGTCCTTCTACGTCTTTTCATCTTGAAATTTCGAGTTCTTTCTCCAAATTAATGTTAAACTCAAAATTTTAAGTTTAACCACAGATTTTTAACTGAATTTTAGTAGATAAATGAATTAAGTCAAAATTTCAAGAATTGAAATACCAATCTTGTGCTCTGAAACTAAGAAAGATTAAGAAACACAACAAAGGGATCGAAATTTCAAGGAAAATCTGATCCCTCTATAAAGCATGGTGCTATATCTGTAAGACCCTTCCTCTTTCCCTTAAAAACGATATTTTGGTTAGTCTAGTGCAGGGGTCGACAAACCGCGGTTCGGGAGCCGCATACGGCTCTTTTAAAAGAAAATTGCGGCTCTTTAAATTCCCCTAAAAAAATAAATAAAAGCTGGGGTGGACAGACTATGCAGACACTCATCAAACAAGTGACCTGGAGAAGTCGAAATTTCCAAAAATACTTTTCTAAGAATTTTTACGTTTTACTTAAATTTTAACAAAAAGTTATGATTTCAAGAAGTATTTTTCTGAAATTTTTGATTGATTTATATTAACATTTTGAAAAAACACATGAAATTTGAAATTTCTAGGAAAAGACCAACTTGGGGGGTCGAAATTTCTGAAAAATATATTTCTTATGATTTTTATTTTTTTATTTGTAAATTTTTTACAAACTTGAGATTTCGTGAATTACTTTATGAATATAAAATATATAAAAAGTCAAAAAAATCTAAATTTACAGGAACGGCAAATATCAAAGTCCGAAATAAAAGAAAAAGCCGAATTTTGATAAAAAGAAATTTCGGAAAAATGAAGAAAAAGAAAGAGACTTTAAAAAATTGAGAAAAAAGAAGAGATTCCACAAAAATTGAGAAAAAGAGAGAGATTTCGAAAGATATAAATTTATCAAAAGCTTTCAACAAAAGGTACAAAACGTAGAATTTCGACAATAGATTGAAACCCAGGACAAATTGAAAACCTGAAACTTTTAAACAAATTTGAATTTTTTGAAATATAGTAAAATTTCGAAAAGAGAAATTGTAAAAATTTAGTGGAACCTTGTTGATCTTTAAAAAGTCGAAGTTTTTCAGTGAAGAAGAAAAAAGTCTAATTTTAGGAAGACTTTTATAGAAAAAGTTTAGAACAGCTCGAATTGTCCATAAAAAATTGCAATTTTTCAGAGAAAGCTAAATTTTCAGAATAAATTTTTAATTTCGAGAAGAATAACTAAAAAAAAACCCCAAGTTTTCAGATAAATTCAAATTTTAAGGAAACTGGTAAAATACTTTCGAAAGAAAATTCCAAGAAAATTTCGAGAAGTGTAAACTTTAAAAAAGAGTTAAAATTTCCCAGAAAAAACCGAATTTTGAGAAAAAGGAAAAGATTTGGAAAAAGTTGAGAAAAATGAAGAGATTAATACAAGATTTGCCAAATTGGGAAAAAGGGAGAAATTTCGAAAAAAATGAATTTATCGACAGTTCTCAAGAAGGAAAATTTTAGAAAAAAACGTCGAATTTTAACAATAGATTGAAACCTAAAACAAATTTAAAACCTCAAATTTGTAGACAATTTTGAATTTTTTGAAAAATTGCAAAATTTCGAAAAGAGAAATTATAAGATTAAACTGGAAGCTTAGAAAAAAAGTTGAAATTTAAAAAGGTCAAAGTCTTACAGAGAAGAAGAAAAGGCTCAAGTTTTAGGAAAAATTTCAAGGAAAAAGTCTAAATTTAAGAAAAGCTCGAGAAATTTCGAGAAGTGTTGAACTTTAAAAAAAGGTCAAAACTTTTCAGAACAAACCGAATTTTAGAGAAAAAGTAAGAGATTTGGAAAAAATTTAAAAAATGAAGAGATTAATACAATGATTTGCCAAATTGGGAAAAAGGGAGAAATTTCGAAAAAAATGAATTTATCGAAAGTTCTCAAGAAGGAAAATTTTAGAAAAAAAACGTCGAATTTTAACAATAGATTGAAACCTAAAACAAATTTAAAACCTCAAATTTGTAGACAATTTTGAATTTTTTGAAAAATTGCAAAATTTCGAAAAGAGAAATTGTAAAAATTAAGTGGAACCTTGTTGATCTTTAAAAAGTCGAAGTTTTTCAGTGAAGAAGAAAAAAGTCTAATTTTCGGAAGAATTTCATGGAAAAAGTTTAGAACAGCTCGAAATATCCATAAAAAAATTGCAATTTTCCAGAGAAAGCTAAATTTTCAATTTCGAGAACAAGACGAACTAAAAAAAACTCCAAATTTTCGGATAAATTCGATTTTTAAAAAAATTGGTAAAATACTTTCGAAAGAAAATTCCAAGAAAATTTCGAGAAGTGTTGAACTTTAAAAAAAGTTAAAATTTCCCAGAAAAAACCGAATTTTGAGAAAAAGGAAGAGATTTGGAAAAAATTTAAAAAATGAAGAGATTAATACAATGATTTGCCAAATTGGGAAAAAGGGAGAAATTTCGAAAAAAATGAATTTATCGAAAGTTCTCAAGAAGGAAAATTTTAGAAAAAAACGTCGAATTTTAACAATAGATTGAAACCTAAAACAAATTTAAAACCTCAAATTTGTAGACAATTTTGAATTTTTTGAAAAATTGCAAAATTTCGAAAAGAGAAATTATAAGAGTAAACTGGAAGCTTAGAAAAAAAGTTGAAATTTAAAAAGGTCAAAGTCTTACAGAGAAGAAGAAAAGGCTCAAGTTTTAGGAAAAATTTCAAGGAAAAAGTCTAAATTTAAGAAAAGCTCGAGAAATTTCGAGAAGTGTTGAACTTTAAAAAAAGGTCAAAACTTTTCAGAACAAACCGAATTTTGAGAAAAAGTAAGAGATTTGGAAAAAATTTAAAAAAATGAAGAGATTAATACAATGATTTGCCAAATTGGGAAAAAGGGAGAAATTTCGAAAAAAATGAATTTATCGAAAGTTCTCAAGAAGGAAAATTTTAGAAAAAAACGTCGAATTTTAACAATAGATTGAAACCTAAAACAAATTTAAAACCTCAAATTTGTAGACAATTTTGTTTTTTTTTTGAAAAATTGCAAAATTTCGAAAAGAGAAATTATAAGAGTAAACTGGAAGCTTAGAAAAAAAGTTGAAATTTAAAAAGGTCAAAGTCTTACAGAGAAGAAGAAAAGGCTCAAGTTTTAGGAAAAATTTCAAGGAAAAAGTCTAAATTTAAGAAAAGCTCGAGAAATTTCGAGAAGTGTTGAACTTTAAAAAAAGGTCAAAACTTTTCAGAACAAACCGAATTTTGAGAAAAAGTAAGAGATTTGGAAAAAATTTAAAAAAATGAAGAGATTAATACAATGATTTGCCAAATTGGGAAAAAGGGAGAAATTTCGAAAAAAATGAATTTATCGAAAGTTCTCAAGAAGGAAAATTTTAGAAAAAAACGTCGAATTTTAACAATAGATTGAAACCTAAAACAAATTTAAAACCTCAAATTTGTAGACAATTTTGAATTTTTTGAAAAATTGCAAAATTTCGAAAAGAGAAATTATAAGAGTAAACTGGAAGCTTAGAAAAAAAGTTGAAATTTTCAAAAGGTCAAAGTCCTTACAGAGAAGAAGAAAAGGCTCACGTTTAGAAAAATTTCAAGGGAAAAGAGTCTAACTTTAGAAACTGCCTCCAGAAACTTTCGACAAAAGTTGAACAGTTTCAAGAAAGGTCAAACTTTTCAGGAATAAAACCTGAAATTTTGAGAAAAAATGTAGGACGATTTGAAACAATTTTAAGATATTACATAAATTTCGAGAAGTGTTGAACTTTAAAAAAAGTTAAAATTTCCCAGAACAACCCGAATTTTAAGAAAAAGGAAGAGATTTGGAAAAAATTGAGAAAAATGAAGAGATTAATACAATGATTTGCCAAATTGGGAAAAAGGGAGAAATTTCGAAAAAAATGAATTTATCGAAAGTTCTCAAGAAGGAAAATTTTAGAAAAAAACGTCGAATTTTAACAATAGATTGAAACCTAAAACAAATTTAAAACCTCAAATTTGTAGACAATTTTGAATTTTTTGAAAAATTGCAAAATTTCGAAAAGAGAAATTATAAGAGTAAACTGGAAGCTTAGAAAAAAAGTTGAAATTTAAAAAGGTCAAAGTCTTACAGAGAAGAAGAAAAGGCTCAAGTTTTAGGAAAAATTTCAAGGAAAAAGTCTAAATTTAAGAAAAGCTCGAAACTTTGACAACAAATTTACAATTTTCCAGAGAAAGTTAAATTTTGGGAATAAATTTAAAATTTAGAAAAGAGGACAATTTAAAAAAAACCAAATTTTCAGATTAATTTAAATTTTGAGAAAATGTGTACAATAATTTCGAAAAAAAAATTGCAAGAAAATTTCGAGAAGTGTTTAACTTTAAAAAAAGATCAAAATCTCCCATAAAAAACCAAATTTTCCTAAAAAGTAAGATTTTTCGAAAAATTGAGAAAAATTATGAGATTAAAAAAATGAATTTGTCTAAAGTTTTCAAATAAGGGCAAAATTTCAAAAAGAAGTCGAATTTCGACAATAGATTAAAAGTCAAAACAAATTTAAGACCTTGAAATTTTTATATAAAAAAGAAATTGTAAAAATAAACTGGAAGATTAAAAAAGTGTCGGTCGTTAAAAAAGTTGATAAAAATTTTGATAAAAATTTGCAATTTTCCAGTGAAAATTAAATTTTGATAATAAATTTGGAATTTCAAAAACAAGACGAATTAAAAAACCCCAAATTTTCAGATAAATCGAATTTTGAGAAAATTGGTAAAATAATTTCGAAAGGAAAGAGAATGTCGATAAAACTTTCAATTTCGAGAAGTGTTAAACTTTAAAAAAAAAGGTCAAAATTTCCTAGAGAAAGTCAAATTTTAAGAAAAAAAGTTAAATTTTGAGATTTGAATTTCGTTCGAAATTGATGTTTCCGGAAAAATTCGAATTTAAAAACAAAAAGATTTCGAAAAATATGAATTTGTTAAAAATTTTATAAAAAAAACATCGAATTTTGATAATAGATTGAAACCCAGAACAAATTTAAAAACCTGAAATTTTTAGACAAATTGGAATTTTGTGAAAAATTGTAAAATCTCAAAAAGAGAAATTGTAAAAAACTCAAAGCTTAGAAAAAATTTTCGAATTTTAAGAAGTTAAGAAGTTTTTCAGAGAAGAAGAAAATATGTAATTTGCAATTTTCCACAGAAAGTTAAATTTTGAGAATAAATTTGAAATTTCGAGAACAGGACGATTAAAAAAAAGTTCAAAACAGTTGATGTACTCGGAAAAATTCCAATTTAAAAAAAAGAGATTTTGAAAAATATCAATTTGTCAAAAATTCTCAAAAAAGCAAAATTTTATTAAAAAAAACATTGAATTTTGATAATAGATTGAAACCCAGAACAAATTTAAAAACCTGAAATTTTTAGACAAATTGGAATTTTGTGGAAAATTGTAAAATCTCGAAAAGAGAAATTGTAAAAAACTCGAATTTTAAGAAGTCGAAGTTTTTCAAAGAAGAAAAAAATATGTAACTTGCAATTTTCCACAGAAAGTTAAATTTTGAGAATAAATTTGAAATTTCGAGAACAGGAATGATTAAAAAAAAAGTTCAAATTTTCAGAAAAATTCGAATTTTATAAAAATTGGTAAAATAATTTCTAAATAACCATAAATGTCGATAAAACTTCTAGTTTCGAGAAAAATGTCGAACTTTAAAAAAGGTCAAAGTTTTCCAGAGAAAGTCAAATTTTAAGAACAAAATCAAATTTTTTAAGTCAAACATTTTGAAAATAGGCGAATTTCGTCAGCTTGCAGAAACACAATAAAATATCGAATTTTCAGTTAAAAGTTGGAATTTCGAGAAACACCTAATTTTGGGAAACAGGTCAAAATTTCCAGAAAATAAATAAACGTTTAAATGTTCAGCAGAAGTCAATATATGGGGGAAATGGTGAAATTTGGAAAAGGGACGTTATTTAAAAATTCCGAGAAAAAGTGGTAATTTAGAATAAAGTCAAAAAAATGTAATTTGGAAAAAAGTCAAATTTAAGAATAGATCTAAATTTCGAAAAAGAAAACTTTGACGAATAGGTCGAAATCTTCAAAAACTCTTTTATTTAAAATCTCCAAATTATTACTTCAAAAAATTATTACTTTTTTTTTATTAAGAATCGACAAAAGATGTATTTTCGAAAAATAAGTCTTTTAGTCAGTCGAATTAGAAAAAAGTAAACATTTTTACAGATTGTCAACTTTGAGAACAAAGGAAGATTTAGGGAAAACAAATCTAATTTTAGGAGTAAAATACATAGTTAAGCAAAGACGAATACAGAGAAGAGTTAAAAAAAAGTCGAATTTGCGAGAAAAAGGCAAATTTTGAAATAAAGCTCTAAATTTTGAGAAATAAAGGATCTTTTGGTCTGAATATGTTTTCGTTTGACTACATGAGTCAAAAGGGTCTCTCTCTGTCCCATTTTTTGTCTGGTGTATCTGATTTAATTTTGAAATAAAATGTAAAATCAGAAAAATTTGTGGCTCTTTGAAATTCACGAAACCAATTTTTTTATTACAATTGGCTCTTTTGACTTAAAAGTTTGCCGACCCCTGGTCTAGTGGGACTCTGTAAATGGAACAACAATTCCAGAAGATCTGGGAAAAGTGGATAACAATCTCTTTAAATTAGAAGAATTTAGATTTCGGTGTACAGTGGACTGGGCAATTGTCCAGGGTTTTATAAAAATACAGCAACCCTGGGAAAAATTTACTTATTCTATTTATGGGCATAAATTACGTTACCACCATACCTGGCGTCTGTTGTATGGTGGCCCAAGTGCTCCTAGTGGCCCATTCCGGCAGAGGTGTCGGTGTTGGCGTGTGCCCGTAAGACTGACTTGAGTACGAAGCCTCAGACTGTGTATTTGGCGTCACAGACCAACCATTAGACCTTCCATAAGAAGAAGGTCGGCTTCTAGTCCCGAGCTGCTGCCTCGGATAACTAGAAGACGAAGGACCATCGACATTTGCACTCGAAGATGGCATCCATGGCGTTGTCGCTGACTTTGACGTCGAAGGAAACGGAGAGAGAATTTCCTTTGGCGCCACCTCTTGAACTGTACTCCACGGGTGCACCTCACTGGAAGATGAAGAGATACCCACAAGGGGGTCGTTCAAAGAGGATGAATCTGTAGTTAACGTTGTACAATCACCAGAATTGGGTCTAGAACAAATCGCGGGGATGGTTAAAGTCCCACAACTATCTTAGAAACTTACATGTAGTTAGCGCATTGGTCCTGTAGGAACCTCAGGGCTTTATCCAGTAAATGCTCGGCGAATTTTGATGCTGGACCTTCCCTGTACCCTCGGTCACATATCAAAGTTGTTTTTTGTTGGACGCATGTCTTGAATTGGTCATGGGAGCTAAAACCAGATTGCTAATGTAAAAATGTTTTAATAATAGAATGCCGCTATTAAAAGAAATAAATACGTCCTTAGTTACATCGCAACCTCATTTCTCCTCAAAACAATGTAACCCAACCTAACCCAACATCTTTTTTCCTTAAAACAATGGAGAAAATCATAGATGTTCACATTAGAGGCAAAGTTCTAACAAAGGCACCACTTCACAAGAACCAATTTGCTTGTCAATGAGGCAAATCCACCGAGATAGCCTCACATAATCTTATAAAGAGGATCGAAAAGACACTCACAGCAAAATAAATTGCTCTTTGTGTATTCATCGATATAGAGGGTGCTTCGACACCACCTCATACGAATCCATAAAAAGAGCTGCACAAAACAAGGGCTTTGAAACAACAACTGAGTGGATTCTATACATGCTTAGAGGAAGAAGAATTAAAGCAAAGTTAGGAGGAGACACAGCAGGGGTGTCTGCGGTAAAGAGCTGTCCTCAAGAAGAAGTATTATCGCCCCTACTATGGTCTATTGTTATAGACGATCTCCTTCTAAAGTTACACAACTCAGGAAAACGTAGGGATATGCAGATGACATTGTCTTCACTATAAGGGGAAAGCATGACAGAGTTATACCAAACCTGATGCTCTAAATATCATCAACAATTGTTGCTGGAAGGGCGGCCTAAGAGTCGACCTAAGCAAAACAGTTATTATTCCATTCACTAAAAGAAGGAAGTTCTTATTACACAACCCAGGCTTTCAAACGCAGGGATATGCAGATGACATTGTCGTCACTGTAAGGGAAAAGCTTGACAGAGTTATATCAAACCTGATGCTCTAAATATCATCAACTAGTGCTGGAGGGATGGTCCAAGAGTCAACCCAAGCAAAACAGTTATTATTCCACTCACTAAAAGAAGGAAGTTTTCATTAACAGCTCCTATTATGAACGGAGTACAAATTGACTTCTCAAGTGAACAAAATACCTAGGTTTAATGCTAGAGTAGACTTGGAACACACATCTGACAAAGGTGTAAACGTGCAACAGTGGTAAACTGGAACTGGACTCTTTGGAAGAACCTGGGGACTGAACCCCAAAATACTGGTCTTACCTGACGGTTATCAGACTAATGGTTACGTACACCTCGTTAGTATGGTGGCCAAAAGCAAAAGAAAAGACACCACAAGATCAACTTGCAAAAGTACAACGTTTAGCATGTCTTGGAATTACTTCTCCAACTAATACTGCAAGGAAAAGTTTGCGGTAAGAGAGGACCAAGACGAAAACATGGCCACGACTGGATTGTTGCGCGCAGCCAAACTAGTCGCCAACATTCGGAGCGAATAGGCGCTGCAAGAAGAAGGAATTACAGAAGCAATGAAAACCTGTCCAACTGCAACTCTGAATTTCCCCCTTATATATCTACAGGTACAAAAGGAGGTAACTCTGGAGGCTTTAGGACTGGTTAAGGCAGTAGATCTGAAGAAAGGAGACTATCGGACACATAAAGATTCTCAAAGAAATTAGTCATCGGCGACGATAACCAATACAAACCAGGTTGATACAATACAAACCAGGTTGGAGTTCGCACTCGTTTGAAGTGATCATAAATGACCGCCATATGAGTGGGATGGACCACACGCATCTGGTACACTGATGGGGCAAAAACAGCAGAAGGAGTTGAGGTCGACGTATATGACCCAAGATATGGCCTTAGATCAAACTCCCACAATCTTCCAGGCAGAAGTATACATGCCATAGAACTATGCATACGGGAATGTCTATCGAAGGATTTACTAGGAGCAAGGATCTATATTTGTTCAGATAGTCAAGCGGCGCTTAAGGTTCTGAGTAGCTTTACTGTCAAATCCATACTAATGTGGGACTGTCTACAACTACTACAACAGTAACTTAACCCAATCCAACCAAATTCAATTTAGCCTAACTTAACCAAATCCAACCTAATCCAATTCAACTTAACCTAACCTACCTAATCTAACACAACCCAACACAACACAACCCAACCCAACCCAACTCAACCTAACCTATCCTATCCTAACCTAACCTAACTTAACCTAACCTAACTTAACCAAACCTAACCTAACTTAAACTAACCCAACCTAACCCAACCTAACCTAACCTAACTTAACCTGACCTAAAATAACCTAACTTAAATTAATCTAACCAAGCCTAATCTAACCTAACCAAACCTAACCTAACCTAACCTATTCTAACCAAACCTAACCTAACCTAACTTAACCTAACCTAACCTAATCTAACCCAATGCAACCCAACCTAATCAAACCCAACCTAATCAAACCCAACCCAACCCAAACAAACCCAATCCAACCCAACCCAACTCAACCTAATCTAACCTAACCTAACCTAACCTCACCTAACCTAACCTAATCTAACCTTACCTAACCTAACCTAACCTAATCTAACCTAACCTTACCTAACCTAGTCTAACCTAACCTAACCTAACCAAACCTAACCTAACCTAACCTAACCTAACCTAACCTAATCTAACCTAACCTAATCTAATCTAACCCAACCCAGCCCAACCCAACATAACCTAACCAAACCCAACCCAACCTAACCCAACCTAACTTAACTTAACCTAACCTAACCTAACCTAACCTAACCTAACCTAACCTAACCTAACCTAACCTAACCTAACCTAACCTAACCTAACCTAACCTTACCTAACCTAACCTAACCTAACCTAACCAAACCTAACCTAACCTAACCTAACCTAACCTAACCTAATCTAATCTAATCTAACCTAACCTAATCTAATCTAACCCAGCCCAACCCAACCCAACCCAACATAACCTAACCAAACCCAACCCAACCTAACCCAACCTAACTTAACCTAATCTAATCTAATCTAACCTAACCTAACCTATCCTAATCCAATCCAACCTAACCTCACTTAATCAAATCCAACCTACCCTAACCCAATCTAACTGTCTACAACTACTACAACAGTAACTAAACTCAATCCAACCAAATTCAATTTAGCCTAACTTAACCAAATCCAAAATAATCCAATTCAACCTAACCTAACCTACCTAATCTAACCCAACCCAACACAACACAACCCAACCCAAACCAACCCAACCAAACAGAACCCAACTCGACCCAATCCAACCCAACCCAACCCAACCCAACTCAACCTAACCTAACCTAACCTAACCTAACCTAACCTAACCTAACCTAACCTAACTTAACCTAACCTTACCTAACCTTACCTAACCTAACCTAACCTAGCCTAACCTAACCTAACCTAACCTAACCTAACCTAACCAAACCTAACCTAACCTAACCTAACCTAACCTAATCTAACCCAACCCATCCCATTTCAACCCAACCCAGCCTAACCAAACCCAACCCAACCCAATCCAACCCAATTCAACCCATCCCAACCTAACCTAACCTAACCTAACCTAACCTAACCAAACATAACCTAACCTAACCTAACCAAACCTAACCTAATCTAACCTAACCTAACCTAACCTAACCTAATCTTACTCAACCCATCCCATTTCAACCCAACCCAACCCAACCCAACCTAACCCAACCCAACCCAACCTAACCCAACCTAACTTAACCTAATCTAACCTAACCTAACCTAACCTAAACTAACCTAACCTAACCCAACCTAACCTAACTCAACCTATCCTAACCCACCCTAACTTAACCTAACCTAACTTAACCAAACCTAACCTAACCTAACTTAACCTAACCCAACTTAACCCAATCCAATCTATCCAAACTTAAACGAACCTAACCTAACCTAATCCAATCCAACCTAACCTAACCCAATCCAACCTAACCTCACTTAATCAAATCCAACCCACCCTAACCCAATCCAACCTAACCTCACCTAACCAAATCCAACCCAACCTAGCTCAATTCAATCTTACCTAATCCAATCCAGTCCAACCTAACCGAATTAAATTTAACCTTACTTAATCCAATCCAGTCCAACCTAACCGAATTAAATTCTACCTAATCTATCGCGATCTAACCTCACCTAATCTAACCTAACCTAACCTAACCCAACCTAACCTAACCAAACCTAACCTAACCTAACCTAACCTAACCTAATCTAATCTAATCTAACCTAACCTAATCTAATCCAACCCATCCCATTTCAACCCAACCCAACCCAACATAACCTAACCAAACCCAACCCAACCTAACCCAACCTAACTTAACCTAATCTAACCTAACCTAACCTAACCTGACCTAACCTAAACTAACCTAACCTAACCTAACCTAACCTTACCTAACCTAACCTAACCTAAACTAACCTAAACTAACCTAAACTAACCTAACCTAACCTAACCTAACTCAACCTATTCTTACTCACCCTAACTTAACCGAACCTAACTTAACCAAACCTAACCTAACTTAACTTAACCTAACCTAACCCTAACCTAACCCAACCTAACCCAATTCAATCTAACCAAACTTAAACGAACCTAACCTAACCTATCCTAATCCAATCCAACCTAACCTCACTTAATCAAATTCAACCCACCCTAACCCAATCAAACTGTCTACAACTATAACAACAGTAACTTAACCCAATCCATCCAAATTCAATTTAGCCTAACTTAACCAAATCCAACCTAATTCAATTCAACCTAACCTAACCTACCTAATCTAACCCAACCCAACACAACACAACCCAACCCAAACCAACCCAACCAAACAGAACCCAACTCGACCCAATCCAACCCAACCCAACCCAACCCAACCCAACTCAACCTAACCTAACCTAACCTAACCTAACCTAACCTAACCTAACCTAACCTAACCTAACTTAACCTAACCTTACCTAACCTTACCTAACCTAACCTAACCTAGCCTAACCTAACCTAACCTAACCTAACCTAACCTAACCAAACCTAACCTAACCTAACCTAACCTAATCTAACCCAACCCATCCCATTTCAACCCAACCCAGCCTAACCAAACCCAACCCAACCCAATCCAACCCAATTCAACCCATCCCAACCTAACCTAACCTAACCTAACCTAACCTAACCTAACCAAACATAACCTAACCTAACCTAACCAAACCTAACCTAATCTAACCTAACCTAACCTAACCTAACCTAATCTTACTCAACCCATCCCATTTCAACCCAACCCAACCCAACCTAACAAAACCCAACCCAACCTAACCCAACCTAACTTAACCTAATTTAACCGAACCTAACCTAACCTAACCTTACCTAACCTAACCTAACCTAACTCAACCTATCCTAACCTACCCTAACTTAACCTAACCTAACTCAACCAAACCTAACCTATCCTAACTTAACCTAACCCAACCTAACCCAATCCAATATAACCAAACTTAAACCAACCTAACCTAACCGAATCCAACTTAACCTAACCCAATCCAACCTAACCAAATCCAACCCAACCTAACCCAATCTAACCTAACCTCATCTAACCAAATCCAACCCAACCTAACTCAATTCAACCTAACCTAATCCAATCCAGTCCAAGCTAACCGAATTAAATTCACCCTAACCTAATCCAATCCAGATCAACCTAACCGAATTAAATTCAACCTAATCTATCTCGATCTAACCTCACCTAACCCAATCCTAATGCAACCTAACCTAACCGTAAAAACTTGACAAAAGGTGAATTTTTGAGAAATAAGTTTAATCTTCCAGTAAATGGAATTAGAAAAAAGTAAACATTACACAGTTGGCTGCCCGCAACAAGCTAACCTTGATGTGGGTGCCAGCACACATAGGTATTGAAGGAAATGAGATTGTCGATCTTTCAATAAGTCGAATTAGAAAAAAGTAAACATTTTCACAAATTGCCGAGTTTTGAGAAGAAAAGAAGATTTGGTGTATAAGTCTAATTTTAGGAACAAAATAGATATAAAAAAGAAGACTAATATAGAGAAGAGTTAAAAAAGTGGAAATTGCGAAAAAAAGGCAAATTTTGAAGTAAACGTGAAAATTTTGAGAAATAAAAGGTCTTTTTGGCTAAATATATTTTCATTTGACTACATGAGTCAGAGGGGCGTCTGTCCCATATTTTGTCACATTTATATGATTTTTTTTTAAAGTTTAATCCACTCGCAAAGGGTAACCCCATTATGCTTTCAAAGCACTGCGAGTAGGATGCGGAAACAAGGATAGATGGCGATGAACCGCCTTCTTAAACAAGGATAGGTTGTAATTTTTGGGGAAAATTCCTTTCGGTAAGAAGTTCCATAACTTGGAAGTTCTATAGAAAAAAGAGTCTCCGTAGACAGAAGTCCTCACTGTGTCAAGCTGGACCGCACGGGAATTTGCTGTCTCCGACTGTCTAGTACGCCTCAAGAATCTTGCCCTCTCTCTGTCTCATATTTTGTCTGATTTATGTGATTTAATTTTGCCTCGAATACCAAATCGCTTCAATAATTGAGTCGTGAAAAGCGGACAAACATGCAGACAAACACACTTTCTGTAAAATCCAAAATAAAAATGTGTGGCTCTTTGCAATTCACGAAATCAATTTTTTTTATTGCGGCTGGCTCTGGTTTAAAAGTTTCCCGACCCTTGGCCTAGCCAGAGAAGATTCGATAATCATATTCTTGGTTCTTTGATGGATACTCACCAGCATAAGGCTGATTTTGAAATGTCCCTTTGAGAAACTTGATCAACCAAAAGATTGTAATGGTTACCACAATTTGTCCTTTCTGTTATTGTACTTTTGATGCAGGACGCATGTTGTAAGTATTCTGAAAAGTTAAAAACATATTCTTCAGAATACTGATCAATATTTGAATATTAGATTGCGAAAGAAGCTCACCGTCTTGGTAATTTCTATCCATACAGAGCTGGTGGATGTTTCCAATGGGACTTTCCACTGCGCTGTTGAAGAGTTTTCTTTGCTCTTCCTGGAAGCATTGCTCTGTGTACTCCTTCAGGCAGTCGACGAATTCATTCCAGGTTTTACAACCGATTTCTATGTCGTTCATGTTGTCGGGGAACACCAGTCGTTCCTCCCTGACTAAGGGATCGGCCAGCTTGATGCATTCTGTTTTGGAACAATCCATTCTGGCACGAAGAAACTCCGGCAACGTTGACACTATGGCTAACCATGTTAGCCACATCTGAAATGTTTATAGATGATCATTTAATTAATAACGAATGTTTAAAATCGCATCAATTAACTATTTATGTTGTACATTGTATTTAATATAAATTTTATGGTGTTCGCCACATAAATTATGCCCATTTGTACCGGGTGGCCAACTAAGAAAGGACACCGGCTATATCTCAGCAACAAACCATCCCACAGTTTTGAAAAAAAATTTCAATGAGAAAAGTGGCCCTGAAAAATTGCTGGAAAATATTTTTGAGGTTCTAAAATGACCGCTAGGTGGCGTAATACGTGAAGCTAAACAGAAAATTAGGATTTTCTCGAAATTTTCTTAATTAAAGTATATTTAAAATGCATGCATTGTAATCCTAGAACAGTTTCAATATGTTTCTGTTCTACACTCTTTCTTCTATTTCTAAAAATAAAGTGGTGAGGAGACATCGAAAAAAAATTTTTTTAAATATTATTTACTTCAGTTAGCCTCAATAAAATTTAACAAATTTAGTCTCTATAGAAAGAGTGTTATTTAGTCTATCGAAAGCACTTTCATATGTTTTTTTAAAATTATTGTCGTTGCTACAGCGCGTTATATAAAATAATAACAAATTTCGCCGTTTTTCTAAAAAAAATTAAATAGGAAGATATGTCAATTTTGATATCTTAAAATAGAGAATTGAAAGCCCTAGATATCAGTGAAAACCGCAACTCGATATCTTTTATCTAACCGGAGATATTGGCGAATAAAATTTCAGTAACGTAAAAGCTTGATGACGTTTACCATTGAGCAGTGGCGGCTCGTGCTGCAGCACCTCCAGTTCCACTTTCGAGTTTTTTCTTAAAAAGTTTGGTCTTTTTTGAAGACTTTTCCTTAAACACTTTTTTATAGAAATTTTAAATTTTCTCCGACTTCTTTTATAGAAACTTCACCTTTCTTTTATGTTACGATCTGCTAAAATCTATTTTATTTCTAATTTTGATGAAAAAACGCATTTTTAAGAACTAACTTTTGTAAAACTTTTGGGAAAGAAATCAGTATTTCGAGAAAGAATTGAATTTTGAAAAAAAAAGGTTAAATGTCCCTAAAAATTTTGAAAAGATAATGAAAATTTCAAGAAACAATCTGTATCCAACTCTTCTCGCATTTTGATTTCTCTGAAAAAAAAATAATACCAAATCTTCGGGTTTTTACCTGATTTCGCAATTTCTACTGTATTGTGGAAAAATTTTTAGTTTTTTCTAATATTTTTATTTTTTTTTGTTGGGAAAATTTATATTTTTCTAAATATATTATATAAATAAATTTTCTCGAAATTTCTACTTTTCCAGCAAATTTTGTTCTTAAAATTTTTTCTGGAAATTTCAACTTCTGATTTTTTATGTTCCTTTAATTTGTTTTAAAAATGTTAGGTTTTTTACGGGATTTTGACATTTTAAAGTTCATTTTATAATTTTGAATAACAACTTTAAAAAAAATCGTCACATTTTTATAAAAATGTCAAGATTTTGGAAAGAAACGAAAAAGTGTTAGGAAAATTTTCCATTGCTTCCGCATTTTGATTTTTTTTTAAATGAAGGTAACAGCCGATGGATTATTTTCCTTAAATTTCGTTTTTTTTTTGCTACAGATATTTCAATTTTTTTCTCGAGATATCGATTTTCTTTCAACGAAAATTCGAATCTTTTAAAATTTTGACCTTCTTCAGGATTATGACTTCATTTGAAAATTTCAACTTCTCCTGATTTTTTATGTTCCTTTAATTTGCTTTAAAAATGTTAGGTTTTTTTACGGAATTTTGACATTTTAAAGTTCATTTTATAATTTTGACTAACAACTTTAAAAAAAAATCCTCACATTTCTATAAAAATGTCAAGATTTTGGAAAGAAACGAAAAAGTGTTAGGAAAATTTTCCCATTGCTTCCGCATTTTGATTTTTTTTTAAATGAAGGTAACAGCCGATGGATTATTTTCCTAAAATTTCGTTTTTTTTTTGCTACAGATATTTCAATTTTTTTCTCGAGATATCGATTTTCTTTCAACGAAAATTCGAATCTTTTAAAATTTTGACCTTTTTCAGGATTATGACTTCATTTGAAAATTTTAACTTCTCCTGATTTTTTATGTTCCTTTAATTTGCTTTAAAAATGTTAGGTTTTTTTACGGAATTTTGACATTTTAAAGTTCATTTTATAATTTTGACTAACAACTTTAAAAAAAAATCCTCACATTTCTATAAAAATGTCAAGATTTTGGAAAGAAACGAAAAAGTGTTAGGAAAATTTTCCACTGCTTCCGCATTTTGATTTTTTTTTAAATGAAGGTAATAGCCGATGGATTATTTTCCTAATATTTCGTTTTTTTTTACAGATATTTCAATTTTTCTTCGAGATATCGATTTTCTTTCAACGAAAATTCGAATCTTTTAAAATTTTGACCTTTTTCAGGATTATGACTTCATTTGAAAATTTCAATTTCTCCTGATTTTTATGTTCCTTTAATTTGCTTGAAAAATGTTAGGTTTTTTACTCTGTTAATGCTCTGTTAATAAATTGGATAAAGTCGTGGCTGTAAATTTGAAGGAAATTTTACGCCAGCGGGCATCACGCCGCTTTAAGCCGAAGCGGAAAGGTGAAAGTGATTCAACAACATGGTCTTGTTTCCGGAATCAAGGCAACTGTGACGGCAAAGAACGGAACTGTACCGTAATTATAAATAATAAGCATATTACGTACAACGTCCAATGTGTCATAATCTCATTTCGAATGGAATCAGTGGAACAAAGCTGCATCTCAATCGATTTTTTATGCCCCACATTTGTGCCAATGCACCAACGAATTATAACGTACAGGGCCTTGTAAAAGCGCATGGCGCCTCTCCAAAGGACGTATTATCATTATTTATGGTAACCTTTTTATTAGCAGTTTCGCCATCCTTATTAATATACACATCAGGAAAGCCCACTGTCCATAGGGAGAATGTTAATGAGAGATTTAACATTGAGAGCTAATAGTGGGATAGATGGGCGGCGCCTTGTATTCTCCTACACTGGTGTAAACAATTCAACGCCGAGCGCAGCGATCAGTGCTGGTGGAAATTTCAGTAGTACATCATAGCTTCTAACGTGTTTTGTTACGGGATTACTACTAGCAGGCAACAATTTTATTAAAATTTGCGTACCACATGTTGTTTGTTCCTTTAGTCCGTTGATTTAATCAACGTCTGAGGCAAAATAAAACTGATATTCTATGATAACCAAAATACACAAACGAGCTTTCTTAAACAAAATAAATAATAATTCTAATGAAGAATATAACAAAACAACTCTTTAAACATTACAATATAAGGAGTTCAAATAGGCCGCCAGACTGCGCTAAACAAAACAAAACTCTCGACGAGTTTTTTCTAACATCTAAACTGGAAGATACGAGAATGCTGCGTCAAAGTAGGGGAATACGTTCAGCGGCCGTAGAAAACTATGGAAGGGACAATTCTTAGCCTTTTACATGGACAATGAAAATTTTTCCTTATCTGTATAAATACGAAAGTGTGTTGGTCTGTTTGTCCGCTTCAGTGTTGCCAGATTTTGCGCTCTTTCTGATAGTCAACTCTCACGTATATGGCACGACTCATTTTCTATGTAAATAAATGCAAAACTTGGCACGACGACGGCGTCATCTAACGATGAGGGTCCAAACTTAATGCAACCTTGCAGGTAGGAGGTAGAGGAAATCTGACGCGTCACAACGCGATAGGGCGCAACTCCCTCTCTTCTCGGCTTCTCTGCGGTGATAGTTGCCAGATCTCCCGTATTTTACGTATTCTTCCATATTTTGGTAAATCCGTATTTGGAAAGAAATCTGTCGTATTTTAAAGAGTGCGACAGTAACACAAATTACATAAATAAGAAAGCATTCTTGATAGGCAGTACTATCTGTTGCAGAGACAATTAGAAACATTAAAACAGGTAAATTGATTCGTCAATTCAAGAAATTTAAAAACTGTATTTAATTTTAGACAGTTTTTCTGTTAAATTCTAATTATTCACTTAAATCCGCAGACGAAGTCGTGGGTAGTTATTTATATATCGCATGCGAATCGCTTAGTATCGATATATGCTGCAAAAATATACTCTGTGGCAAGTTCTTTGTATCTAGAACGAATGGCACGTTTCGTTTGTCCAATATAACTCTTAAAACAATAATCATTTAATCAGAAGCAGATCTACAGGAAGTGCAATAATATTAACAAAATCCGGACGTAATAAATAACTTCCAGATAAGCAAAAGTCGCTTCGAAATTATTAACTGAAAATATAATAAATGTAAATTGATTATTTTTCAAGGTTGTTCGATTATTAGAGCGATATCTAAATAGGAAGTTAAGCTTTTGATATGCTATTAATCAACAGTAAATACAAAAAAAAAATAAGTTTTTGCAAACAATTTTTTATTTAAATAATGGAGGTTTTAATAAAAAAAGTTAGTTCAATTTGAAACTTGTCTCAACTTTTTAATCGAAATTTTGGCCTTTAAATGAAAATATCAAAGCATTTCGAATTCAACTTAAAATTTTTCTCGAAACTTCTTCTCCTCGAACTTTTGTCTTTATAATCTCAAAATTCAGAAGAAGAAATTTCCATTTTATTATCGACTTTAAAGTCACCTTTTTCAATAATTAATAATTGTTACTTTAAATTTCGTATTGCTTTTTTCTACTTTTTCGACTTAATCACAAGCCACAGTGTTTAGTTTAGTGCTCTAGTAGATTTTAAACTTTAAATGTTCATCATTACCTTCATCGTCATTTTTTTTTCAAAGTAAAAAGTTTCAAAAGTTGAAATTTTCAGAAAAATCGAAATTTTTAAAAAAGGTCAATTCTGAAATTTCCAAAAAATCCGAAATTTGCCAAAAAAAAAAATTTTAAAAGAGCCAAAATTTTGGAGATTCGAACCTCTCTCATAAAGTACATAAAGTCAACATTTACCAGAAAGCAAAATTTTAAAAAATGATACATTTTGAAATTTTTGTTTGGTGGAACGGACAGTATCTCTCTGAAGATGATAGGTTGGCTATCGAAACGCGTTAGAGCAACATTTGTTGTGTTTCTTATCTTTCTTGGTTTTAGGGGACAAGATTTATATTTCAATTTTGAAAAAAGTCAAAATTTGAAGAATAAAACTTCAAAAAAGCTTTTAGGAGAAAGCAATGAGTTTTTAAAGAATAAGGAAGATTTGAAAAGAATTGTAAAAGGTCGAAATTTTTGAAGAAGTCAAAATTTCTAAAATTGAAAATTACAAAAGGAGTTAAATTTCTTTTACAAATATGTTCAAAAATGGTCAAAACTTTAGGAAAAGTCAACATTTTGAAAAAAGTTGGAAGTTTTGCAGAAACTTTCACTGAAAATTTCAAAGAGGGCAAAATAATAAAACAAATTGGAATTTCCAAAAACTTTCAGATTTTAAAAAAGAAGAGACAATGAAAAAGTTGGATTTTTTGAAGTCAAAATTTGAAGAGCAAAACTTCAAAAAGCTAAATTTAGGAGAAAGCGATGAATTTTTAAAAATTAGGGACGATTTGAAAAGAATTGTAAAAGATCAAAATTTAGAAAGAGCCAGAATTTTCAAAATCATTTTTAAAAAAGTCGAGATTTTGAAATAATCGAAAATTTCAAAAAAGTCGATTTTTCACGAGTTGAAATTTTGAAAGAAGTCAAAATGTCTAAAATTAAAAATTACAAAAGGGGTTTTGAAATCAAAGATTTCAAAAGAAGTTAAATTTCTTTTACAAAAATGTTCAAAAAAGGTAAAAACTTTAAGAAAAGTCAAAATCTTGAAAAAAGTTGGAAGTTTTGCAAAAACTTCTACCTAAAAGAGAGAGGGCAAAATAATAAAACAAATTAAAATCTCCAAAAACGTTCAGATTTTAAAAAAGAAAAGACAATAATGAACAAGTTGGATTTTTTTGAAGTCAAAATTCGAAGAACAAAACTTCAAAAAAGCCAAATTTAGGAGAAGCAATGAATTTCTAAAAAATAAGGAGAATTTGAAAAGAATTGTAAAAGGTCAACATTTCTGAAAAAAGTCGAGATTTTGAAATAATCGAAAATTTCAGAAAAAATCGATATTTCACGTGTCGAAATTTTTAAAGAAGTCAAAATTTCTAAAATTAAAAATTACAAAAAGAGTTAATTTTCTTTTACAAAAATGTTCAAAAAAGGTTAAAACTTTAACAAAAGTCAAAATCTAGAAAAAGTTGACAGTTCTGCAAAAACTTCCACCGAAAAGAGAGAGGGCAAAATAATAAAACAAATTGAAATCTCTAAAAACGTTCAGATTTTAAAAAAAGAAGAGATAATGAACAAGTTGGATTTTTTTGAAGTCAAAATTCGAAGAACAAAACTTCAAAAAAGCTAAATTTAGGAGAAAGCGATGAATTTTCAAAAAATAAGGAAGATTTGAAAAGAATTGTAAAAGGTCAAAATTTTGAAAGAGCCAAAATTTTTAAAAAGTCATTTTTGAAAAAAGTCGAGATTTTGAAATAATCAAAAATTTCCAAAAAAAGTCGATATTTCACGTGTCGACATTTTTAAAGAAGTCAAAATTTCTAAAATTAAAAATTACAAAAGGAGTTGAATTTCTTTCACAAAAATGTTCAAAAAAGGACAAAACTTTAAGAAAAGCCAAAATTTTGAAAAAAGTTGGAAGTTTTGCAAAAAAGAAGACAATGAAAAACTTGGATTTTTTTTGAAGACAGAATTTGAAGAACTGGAGAACAAAACTTCAAAAAAGCTAAATTTAGGAGAAAGTAATGAATTTCTAAAAAATAAGAAAGATTTGAAACAATTGTAAAAGGTCAGCATTTTGAAAGAGTCAGAATTTTCAAAAAGTCATTTTTGAAAAAAGTCGAGATTTTGAAATGATCGAAAATTTCAAAAAAGTCGGTATTTCACGTGTCGACATTTTTAAAGAAGTCAAAATTTCTAAAATTAAAAATTAAAAAAGGGTTTAAATTTCTTTTACAAAAATGTTCAAATAAGGTCAAAACTTTAAGAAAAGTCAAAATCTTGAAGAAAGTTGAAAGTTTTGCAAAAACTTTCGCCGACAATTTCAAAGAGGGCAAAATAATAAAACAAATTGAAATTTCCAAAAACGTTCAGATTTTAAAAAAGAAGAGACAATGAACAAGTTGGATTTTTTTCAAAATTCGAAGAACAAAACTTCAAAAAAGCTAAATTTAGGAAAAAGCAATGAATTTTTAAAAAATAAGGAAGATTTAAAAAGAATTGTAAAAGGTCAAAAATTTGAAAGTCAGAATTTTCAAAAAGTCATTTTTGAACAAAGTCGAGATATTGAAATAATTCAAAATTTCAAAAAAGTCGATATTTAACGAATTTTTAAAGAAGTCAAAATTTCTAAAATTAAAAATTACAAAAGGAGTTAAATTTCTTTTACAAAAATGTTCAAAAAAGGTCAAATCTTTAAAAAAAGTCAAAATCTTGAAAAAAGTTGGAAGTTTTGCAAAAGCTTTCACCGAAAAAAAAGAGGGCAAAATAATAAAACAAATTAAAATTTCCAAAAACTTTCAGATTTAAAAAAAGAAGAGATAATGAAGAAGTTGGATTTTTTTGAAGTCAAAGTTCCAAAAACAAAACTTCAAAAAAGCTAAACTTAGGAGAAGCAATGAATTTTTAAAAAATAGGGAAGATTTGAAAAAAATTGTAAAAGGTCAAAATTCAACTTAAAATTTTTCTTGAAACTTCTCCTCGAATTTTGTCTTTATAATCTCAAAATTCAGAAGAAGAAATTTCCATTTTATTATCGACTTTAAAGTCACCTTTTTCAATAATTAATAATTGTTGCTTTAAATTTCGTATTGCTAAAAAAATTCGAAAAATTTCTAAAATATTCTTAAATATTTTCAAAATTTTGACTTTTTTCTACTTTTTTGACTTAATCACAAGCCACAGTGTTTAGTTTAGTGCTCTAGTGCTCTAGTAGATTTTAAGCGTTAAATGTTCATCATCACGTTCATCGTCATTTTTTTTTGAAGGTAGAAAGTTTCAAAAGTTAAAATTTTTAGAAAAATTGAAATTTTTAAAAAAGATCAATTCTGAAATTTCCAAAAAAACCAAAATTTTCCAAACAAACAAAATTTTAATAAAGAAAAAATTTTGGAGATTTGAAGCTTTCTCCTAAAGTACATAAATTCGACATTTACCAGAAAGTAAAAATTAAAAAAAATGATACATTTTTAAATTTTTTTGGTGGAACGAACAGTATCTCTCTGAAGGTGATAGCTTGACCATCGAAACGCGTTAGAGCAACCTTTGTTGGGTTTTTTAATCTTTCTCGGTTCCAGGGGACAAGATTTGTATTTCAATTTTGAAAAAAGTTAAAATTTGAAGAACAAAACTTGAAAAGAGCTAAATTCAGGAGAAAGCAATGAATTTTTTAAAAATAAGGATTATTTGAAAAGAATTCTAAAAGGTCAAAATTTTGAAAGGGGCGGAATTTTCCAAAAGTCATTTTTGGAAAAAGGCGAGGTTTTGAAATAATCGAAAAAAAAAGGTCGATATTTCACGAGTCGAAATTTTTAAAGAAGTCAAAATTTCTTAAATTAAAAATTACAAAAGGAGTTTTGAAATCAAAAATTACAAAAAAAGTTAAATTCCTTTTAAAAAAATGTTCAGAAATGGTCAGAACTTTAAGAAAAGTCAAAATGTTGAAAAAAGTTGGAAGTTATGCAAAAACTTCGACCGAAAACAGAGAGGGCAAAATAATAAAACAAATTGAAATCTCCAGAAACGTTCAGATTTTAAAAAAGAAGAGACAATGAACAAGTTGGAAATTTTTAAAGAAATCAAAATGTCTAACACTAAAAATTACAAAAAGAGTTAACTTTCTTTTACAAAAATGTTCAAAAAAGGTCAAAACTTTAAGAAAAATCAAAATGTTGAAAAAAGTTGGAAGTTATGCAAAAACTTCCATCGAAAAGAGAGAGGGCAAAATGATAAAACAAATTAAAATCTCCAAAAACGTTCAGATTTTAAAAAAGAAGAGACAATAATGAACAAGTTGGATTTTTTTGAAGTCAAAATTCGAAGAACAAACCTTCAAAAAAGCTAAATTTAGGAGATGCAATGAATTTTTAAAAAATAAGGAGGATTTGAAAAGAATTGTAAAAGATCAACATTTTGAAAAAGTCGGAATTTTCTGTCATTTTTGAAAAAAGTCGAGATGTTGAAATAATCAAAAATTTCAAAAAAGTCGATATTTCACGTGTCGACATTTTTAAAGAAGTCAAAATTTCTTAAATTAAAAATTACTAACGGAGTTAAATTTCTTTTACAAAAATGTTCAAAAATGGTCAAAACTTTTAAAAAAATCAACATTTTGAAAGAAGTTGGAAGTTTTGCAATAACTCACTGAAAATTTCAAAGAGGGCAAAATAATAAAACAAATTGAAATTTTCAAAAACGTTCAGATTTTAAAAAAGAAGAGACAATGAACAAGTTGAATTTTTTTGAAGTCAAAATTCGAAGATTTGAAAAGAATTGTAAAAGGTCAAAATTTTGAAAGAGCCAGAATTTTCAAAAAGTCATTTTTGAAAAAAGTCGAGATTTTGAAATAATCGAAAATTTCAAAAAAGTCGATATTTCACGAGTCGAAATTTTTAAAGAAGTCAAAATGTCTAATTTTAAAAATTATAAAAAGAGTTAAATTTCTTTTACAAAAATGTTCAAAAAATGTCAAAACCTTAAGAAAAGTCAAAATCTTGAAAAAAGTTGGAAATTTTGCAAAAACTTCCACCGACAATTTCAAAGAGGGCAAAATAATAAAACAAATTGAAATTTCCAAAAACGTTCAGATTTTAAAAAAGAAGAAACAATGAAAAAGATAGATTTTTTTGAAGTCATAATTTGAAGAACAAAACTTCAAAAAAGCTAAATTTAGGAGAAGCAATAAATTTTTAAAAAATAGGAAAAATTTGAAAAGAATTGTAAAAGATCAAAATTTTGAAAGGGTCAGAATTTTCAAAAAGTAATTTTTAAAAAAAGTCAAGATTTTAAAATAATCGAAAATTCCAAAAAGTCGATATTTCACGAGTCGAAATTTTCAAAGAAGTCAAAATTTCTAAAATTAAAAATTACAAAAGGAATTAAATTTCTTTTACAAAAATGTTCAAGCAAGGTCAAAACTTTAAGAAAAGCCCAAATCTTGAAAAAAGTTGGAAGTTTTGCAAAAACTTCCACCGAAAAGAGAGAGGGCAAAATAATAAAACAAATTGAAATCTCCAGAAACGTTCAGACTTTAAAAAAGAAGAGACAATAAACAAGTTGGATTTTTTTGAAGTTAAAATTCAAAGAACAAAACTTCAAATAAGCTAAATTTAGGAAAAAGCAATGAATTTTAAGAAAATAAAAAAGATTTGAAAAGAATTTTAAAAGGTCAAAATTTTGAAAGAGTCAGAATTTTAGAAAAGTCATATTTGAACAAAGTCGAGATTTTGAAATAATCGAAAATTTCAAAACAATCGATATTTCACGTGTCGACATTTTTAAAGACGTCAAAATTTCTAAAATTAAAAATTACAAAAGGAGTTAAATTTCTTCTACAAAAATGTTCAAAAAAGGTCAGAACTTTAAGATAAGTCAAAATCTTAAAAAAAGTTGGAAGTTTTGCAAAAACTTCCACAGTTAATTTCAAAGAGGGCAAAATAACAAAACAAATTGAAATTTCCAAAAATTTTTAGATTTAAAAAAAAAAGGCAATGAAAAAGTTGGATTTTTTTGGGGTCAAAATTCGAAACACCAAACTTCAAAAAAACGAAATTTAGGAGATGAAATAATTTTTAAAAAATCAGGAAGATTTAAAAAGAATTGTAAAAGGTCAAAATTTTGAAAGAGTCAGAATTTCCAAAAAGTCATTTTTGAAAAAATCGAGATTTTGAAATAATCAAAAATTTCAAAAAGGTCGATATTTCACGAGTCGAAATTTTTAAAGAAGTCAAAATTTCTAAAATTAAAAATTACAAAAGAAGTTTTGAAATCAAAAATTTTAAAAAAAGTTAAATTCCATTTGAAAAAATGTTCAGAAATGGTCAAAACTTTAAGAAAAGTCAAAATGTTGAAAAAAGTTGGAAGTTTTGCAAAAAGGTCCAACGAAAAGAGAGAGGGCAAAATAATAAAACAAATTGAAATCTCCAAAAACGTTCAGATTTAAAAAAAGAAGAGATAATGAACAAGTTGAATTTTTTTAAGTCAAAATTCGAACAAAACTTTATAAAAGCTAAATTTAGGAGAAGCAAGAATTTTTAAAAAATAGGGAAGATTTGAAAAGAATTGTAAAAGGTCAAAATTTTGAAAGTCGGAATTTTCAAAAAGTCATTTTTGAACATAGTCGAGATTTTGAAATAATTGAAAATTTCAAAAAAGTCGATATTTCACGTGTCGACATTTTTAAAGAAGTTGAAATTTCTAATTTCTAATTGAAAATTACAAAAGGAGTTAAATTTCTCTTACAAAAATGTTCAAAAAAGGTCAAAACTTTAAGATAAGTCAAAATCTTGAAAAAAGTTGGAAGTTTTGCAAAAACTTCCACCGAAAGGAAAGAGGGCGAAATAATAAAACAAATTAAAATTTGCAAAAACGTTCAGATTTTAAAAAAGAAGATACAGTGAACAAGTTGGATTTTTTTGAAGTCAAAATTTGAAGAACAAAACTTCAAAAAGTTAAATTTAGGAGAAAGCAATGAATTTTTAAAAAATAAGGAAGATTTGAAAAGAATTGTAAAAGATTAAAATTTTGAAAGTCGGAATTTTTAAAGTCATTTTTTAAAAAAGGCGAAATTTTGAAATAATCCAAAATTTCAAAAAAGTCGATATTTCACGAATCAAAAATTTTAAAGAAGTCTAAATTTCTAAAATTAAAAATTACCAAAGTAGTTTTGAAATCAAAGATTTCAAAAGAAGTTAAATTTCTTTGACAAAAATGTTCAAAAAAGGTCAAAACTTTAAGAAAGCCAAAATCTTGAAACAAGTTGGAAGTTTTGCAAAAACTTCTACTGAAAATTTCAAAGAGGGCTAAATAATAAAACAAATTGAAATTTCCAAAAACTGTCAGATTTTAAAAAAGAAAAGACAATGAAACAGTTGGATTTTTTTGAAGTCGAAATTCGAAGAACAAAACTTCAAAAAAGCTAAATTTAGGACAAAGCGATGTAATTTTAAAAAATAAGGAAGATTTGAAAAGAATTGTAAAAAGTCCAAAGGTCAGAATTTTTAAAAAGTCAATTTTGAACAAAGTCGAGATATTGAAATAATTGAAAATTTGGAAAAAGTCGATATTTTACGAGTTGAAATTTTTAAAGAAGTCAAAATTTCTAGCATTAAAAATTAGAAAAGGAGTTAAATTTCTTTTACAAAAATGTTCAAAAAACGTAAAAACTTTAAGAAAAGTTAAAATGTTGAACAAAGTTGGAAGTTTGGTAAAAACTTCCACTGAAAATTTTAGAGAGGGCTAAATAATAAAACAAATTGAAATTTCCAAAAACGTTCAGATTTTAAAAAAGAGAAGCCAATAAAAAATCTGGAATTTTTTGAAGTCAAATTTTTAAGAAACTCTAAATTTTACAAAAAAATTAGAAATTTTCGAAAAAATTCAAAACTTCGTGAGAAAGCCAATACTTCAAAAAAGGTCTATTTTTAAAAAAGTGAAAATTTTGAAAAAGAGGAGATAGACCTTTTCAAAGGATAACAATTCTGAAAATATCGAAATTTTCAACAAGAAAAATAAAAATCTATAGAAATCTAATGACTCGAATAATTTTTATTTCCAAAAAATCCAAATTTTGAGAGAAAAAACGATCCTCTGAAAAAATAAGTTCAAATTTCAAAAAGTGAAAATTTTGAAGAATGTAGAAATTTTGGAAGTTGAAATTTAAAAAAAAATGAAACCTCTCAAAATAGGAATATTATTTTTTTTCAATTTATTTAACATTTCTTCGGCCCAGTTTGGAAATATTTAAATTTTTATGGTTTGTTGACAATTTTCTAAACAATTTTTGAAATGCGACTACGTGATATTTAAATTTATTGAAAACGTCACTTCATGACAGTTTACAAATTAAGAGGTTAGTTTATTTTACGTAGAATAGGAATAATGAAAAATAGAAGACCAAAAATTAGATGTGGAAAAAATAAAAATTTTGTTTTTTTGATAAATTAGGAAAATATAAAAAAATACATATGTATTTGTCAACAAACCATAAAAATTTAAATATTTCCAAACTGGGCCGAAGAAATGTTAAATAAATTGAAAAAAACATAATATTTCCGGTCAATAAGGGTCTACCATGAAGAAGGAATATTATTATTATTATATTATTTAATGCAAATTTTCAGTAAAATGTACGAAACTAACCTATCAATCAGTCTGAAATTTGTATTAGCGTTGTCTGATAGATGGCAGCACACGATGATAACACTAACCTCACTCAGGAACGTCCTCTGTCTTCAAACACGGATACTTAATGAACCGCACTCGTAATTTTACAAAAAGAGGCAAAATTTTGAACATAAGTTTGAAGTTTTTAAATTTGAATATTCAGGCAGGTTGTTTTTATCAGCTCTAAGATTAACGTCATATTTTTGAGTAAAAAGGTTCAAGTTGCCTAATATAGCTTTGTTAATCGAAAAAACCCTCAATCTAACCTCGAAATGTAGACCTTTTTCTGGGATTTTAAAAACTTGGAGAAAAAATTCAAATATTTCATTTTAAAATCGATATTTTTTACATAACTTGCTCGAAATAATGCATTTCTTCCCAAAAACCAAATTTAAGCGTGCAATTGTACATTTTTTTCTCAAAAATTTCGACCTAAAGCTCCCAACGTGGGCTTTTTTTTAAATATTGTTACGGGCTTTATCGGTTCGAATTGATTACACTTATCGAATAATAACCACTTTATTACCAAACTAAACTCGGATCACTACAACTGGATAATGAACTCACTTATTGACTTCTTACTAACTCACTAACTACACTGACTTTTAACTAACTCCTCGAGGGAAAGCTGACCGCCTTTTATAGTTTTGGCCCCCGGCTTCTAGAACTTTTCGGCAGATAAGGCTTATCGTTCCCGAAATTTCTGGAACGCTTATCTGCCATTTGTTTCGTTATCGCGGCCGCTTTCCTCTTATCAGATCCTTTTAGAATTTTTTTTTATTTACTAAATTATACGATTCTATTCTAAATTCTATTCCATCTATTGCGTTACAATATTTTAGATAGCATTTTGATTGTAAACTCGAAATTTTGAGAAGAATTTGTTTTGGAATTTGAATGTTTACATCACTTCGACTTCAATTTCGAAATTTTGACTTTAAACTCCAAATTTTAAATCTTCTTCCATTGTCAACTACAGATTTTGATTCTAAGCTAGAAATTTGGTCTTTAAATTAGCAATTACGATTTTTAAAATGAAATTTGGAAAAGCATTAATTTTTGGACAGTTCGACGTTTTTGTCGAAACTTCGATCTAATTTCCAAATTTTGACTTTAAACCCAATATTTAAGGAAACATTTTTTTTAGAAAATCCAAAGTTTTTTCGTGCATTTCGACATTGAATTCGAAATTTTTACTTGAACTAGGACAGTTTAACTTTAAATGTAAAATTTGGATTTTGAACTTAAAATATCAACAGGCCTAACCTATTGGTCTGTGCATTTTAGAATCCTTGCCTTCTGGGAACTCTCCTAGAGAACAACCGCTTCGCTAGGTGGCAGTGTTTCAACTGTTGGTAGTTACCTATGCTACCTATGATTCACTATGCACGCCTGGAGGGCTGCATGAATTTGTAGTCTAGGTTGCATTCTTCTTGCATACGACATTGTTGGCGATGGCCATAGTTTCTCTATGGACCAATAGGTGGTAGTACTAAAGAGTCACTCGCTTGACGCCTGTGAATGTTTTAGTACTTACTTGTCGGAACATTTATTAGCATTCGAGTTGGATATACCAAACTGACGAGATCTAACAAGATCGAAACCGGTATTTGGTTTCCAAACTTCGAATCTAATAAATGTTCGAAACCTATTTGTCTGTGCTAGGGATGATCGATATTAGAAAAACATCGATATTGACATCAATATTAACATCGGTTCAAAAGTATCAATGTACGATGAATATCGAAAGAAAAATATCGATGTCCGAAAACATCGATATTTTAGGTAATAAAAAATAATCCATTTTATTATAAGGTAAGGTATACCATATAGTAAGCGACGTAAGTAAGTTCATGGTAGATTGTTGGATTACATTACTGCAAAAGTTTGAAGTTTACTGGACAGACATAGAGTACAATATACAGTAGATTTACTATACCTATTATTGCGTTTTCGAAGTTTCATTACTAAAAAAAAATTAGGTTCCACTAACACTCGCTCCTACTTTATTCTTAGGCAAGAAAAAAAGTTGACCATGGCTTGAAATTGACAGTTTTTTATTTTGTTGCTTTTAATTTGATTACATCGATTAGCGACATCTAGTGTAAATTGGGTGAAGGTGAAATAATACTAATAGCAACATCAATCAGCAACATCAATCAGCAACATTTGTTACACCTAATCACGCTAGATGGCCTAGCCCTAGACTTAGAGTGTATCGATATCGATGTTCCGATTTTATTCTCATAACATCGATGTGTCAATATTATCGAAAACTTACCATCGATATTAAAACATCGATGTTTTTCCACTAAACATCGATGTTGATTCACCATCGATAAATATCGATCATCCCTAGTCTGTGCATTATAGAATTTCTAAAGTTTTTTTAGACACTCACGTGTCTTCCACAGGAGGTTTTCCTGGAAAATTGTCCAACGTAGCAATTTGCAATTTGGCACAGCGTTAGTTGTCGATGACCTACGCAAATACCTTTAGCCAACGATTAGAAAATGAAAATATTTTATAATAAAATGGGAGGGGAGGTTAATTTGATAAGCGAAAAATCAATTTTTTGTTAATATATCGTGTGAGGTATCATATGAAAGAGCTTCATGTAAGGGTCGTAAAATATATTTTTTTTATAATTTTCCCCTAGATTTCTAAAGTTAAAATTTAGATTGTAATAGTAGATATTGGGTCATAAATTATCGGAAAACTGCAGGTTAGTTCGTTATCGTATTAATTATTGAAAAAAAAATATTTTATGGAAAAATAGATGCTTGCATTCCAAGGTTTTATGACCCATAAAATAATTTTTTTTTTCGAACATTAAAATTCATTTAACTGAAGGATGAAAAAAACTGTGTTAGTCATTGACTTATTGCTAATTACAAATGAATGCTTTTTATCTGAGTCCTTATCGGTACAGTTATCGGTTCCATAAATATTTGGATTGTTGGTAGAAAAAAGTGTATATATCTGAAAATAGACATTTTTTTTATTTTTCAATCATAATATAAGAAAATTTGGATGAAAAAGGACAAATTTCTAAAAATAATTAAGAAAAGAATTTTTAAATTTTGTTTTAGAAACCTCGACATTTTACCTTTTTTGAGTTTTTACTGTTTTCGAATTTTCGACTTTAATCCCAAAATTTAGATCTTAAACTCGAAATTGCTTTTTCTAAATATATAATTCGACTTCAGAAAGTTCGTTTCTAAAATTGAAATTAATATTAAAAGGCAACTTCCTACTAGAAACATTTTAAAAAAGTCGAAATTTTGAAAACAAAATTCGATTTATTGGATAATTCATGGTTTATTACTCGCATGAAGAGATTGATTTCCTTGATTCCTCTATTAATGTCTCTGAGACTTTAAGCTTATTTAAAGTTGGAGTGAAAAAGATTTATCGGATTTGTTAATATTAACGTTAGAAAAAAATAATATAAAAAAATCCAAAACTCGATTGGTTTTAAAATTGGCGTTCAGAATTTAATAAAATTGTGCATATTGGTAGATTATGGTAAGATAATGATCCAGTTGAATTTTTTGAAGAGGAAACCGAAACTAGTGTATGGTTGTGGTTGTAAATATTTTCAACTTTTGGCACGTTTAACTGTTTAATCACAGAACATTTAATTGGTCATTTGTCGACTAGGTGAAAGCCATATGGTAAAAGTAAAGTCGAGGATGTTACGATGCAACCCTTGATACAAGATTTGCTTCATTTACGTAATCTTTGCAATTGAAGTCTAATTTCTATGACATATTTTTTTCTAAATTTGTTAGAGTCGACAATTATTGTTCCAGAAACTCTTTTCCGCATACAAATTTGACATTTTCCGCATAAAGTCAAAATTTCCAAAAAAAAAAGTAGGAATTGCAAGACTTATAGAAATGTTTAGAAAAATAAATCAAAAAACTAATAACTTAAATACTCTATGATTCCCTCATACCAACGCTAAATTTAGCTTCTGGCACATTTTCAACAAAAAACTGTCCTGGTAGAGCGGGAATGAAAACAATACAAACATAAAGAAAAATTCCATTCGTCGTCCAAGAGTTTTTATGCAAAACGAGCAGACCTCACAAAAGAAGGGGGTCACTTATGATACGACCCTTCAGAGTTTGCGTGTCGATTGTCCGGCGGTTTCCAAAGAACGGAAGCGTCGGGACGGCCAAATAAACCCGATAAACTCGCCAGAGCTTCCGTCGAGAATTCGTCTGGTCGATTAACGAAGGCGATGCGGTGGCTTGGATAATAATAGTCGAAGAATTACGTTTATTTTACGGGTTTATTTGAAATAATTTAAGCAAAGACCTTTACTTCTTTATGAAATGTGGGTTGGATTAGTCATTGCTGTGTGGAGACAGCGGTTTTTCTCGAGCGCTTTTCTTCACACGACAGGTCATTTCGATAAGAGAAATGAGGGCGAGGGTTAAAAGCAGTGTGCCCTGTTTAATGTAAATTAACGACCGGGATTGAATTAAATTACAACACGAATTTTGGTAAAGATTACAACGCATTGTTTTAAATTAAATCTGAATTAAATTGTGCCTTTTTTCAATTTGTTGATTATTTTCTGTATCGAGTTACATTTTCTGGAAATAGATGAAAGAGAAGCTTACAGTTTTGAAGGCAAAACTGGCCTGATAACTTAACCCTACACCCCTCCCCCAACCCAAGTTAAATTGAATATACGAAAATGCCTCGATTGTTTAAATTGTGTTTTAATTTGATATTAATTATCCCCATTCTTTCCGTAAACGAAAATTAAAAATTAGAAAAGAAAAAGCGCAGGCAAAATTCTGGTAGCCCGACAGACTTGAAATGTCAACTTGAAGTGCGGCGTGCGAGATAAGCGAGACAGCGGCAATAAAGACAAGAAACGCGAACCTACAATTTAACGTTTTTACGCATCTGCCCGCTAATGAGTTACTACTGCAAACTCATTAACGTTTGTGTTTACATTTTCGATCTGTCAATTTTGACGGTTATTTCTGTTATAAAATTGATTTATCTTTGAAATTGGAATCTCGTACAGGCGACAATTACAAAGGAACGATGAGCAGCTTTATATTATACTACTGTAGCAGTAGCAGCTTATTTATGTAGAAATAGACGTTAGTGAGCGAGACCTCGACTATAAAGAAGGCAGTTAAAATTTAATGGATTAAGAACTTCAAGAAGACAATTGTGGGGCCGTTGTGAACGTTTTTAAGAATGGACAAAAAATATTTTGCATACCTACTCAGTTTAATTGATACCAAACTCAATAAATCAAGTAAATAAATAAAATTAAAAAATTATTAAATCAATAAATAGAATACAGACATATTTAGGCATATGACCAGATGTTTTTCTTAAAAAGAAAATTTTATACAGCAATATTGTGTCTAAATAAATAAATCCTATTAAAATATAAGTCAAAGCATTAATTTAGTGTTATTATGCAAAATAAACAATGATATATTTAAGTAGTAGATACTTTTTAAAGTAACGCACGTAAATAAAACGTACCAGAATATTCAAGTATGTAGTATATTCTGTTATTCATAAAGGGGCGGTAGCTGATATAAAACTGCTTAAGGGTCTATTCTTGAGGTACTTATTAAAAGTCATTACTCTGCACATTCACCCCATGCCATACATCTCACCCCTGCATAACTAACAATCAAACAATCAGCCTGAATAAGTGAATAGAATAGTTATTCTGGCATACAAAAGAGAAAATGGGAACAGTCAATGTATTTTGTTGACTTTTCACTTCCCACTTAAAATGTGAAATTTTCCAATCTTTGAGAATACATTTAAGTGTGTACACTTCGAAAAACCTTTCAGTTTTAAGCATAAAAAAATACTTATTTTAACTCACTAAATATGTGGCCAAATTCCTAACGTAAACAATTATTTGTGAATCTATAAACATTTTTGAATCCCGGTTTCTTGGAAAATAAATTGTTCAAAAATTTTCCACTTTTTAATATCGCGCTATCAAAT
Source organism: Dastarcus helophoroides (assembly GCA_028583605.1). Taxonomy (NCBI): domain Eukaryota; kingdom Metazoa; phylum Arthropoda; class Insecta; order Coleoptera; family Bothrideridae; genus Dastarcus; species Dastarcus helophoroides. The sequence goes on from CM053334.1 coordinate 9,578,022, forward strand.
AAAATTAAAATGATAAATATGAAGTGGATTAAAGTGTTACGTTTAGCGAAGTCTTTCATATGTCACTTATGCATTTTAATGCCAATTAAATATTTAAAAATAAGAAATCGAAAAAGGGGTCAATTCTGCTTAATTATTTAACACAAAAATACTCCACGACAGTCTCAATTACATTACATTAAATATTCTTGAAATGTCGACATCTATACGTGTACGTTTTGTTCCACGAAGTTCGGAATAAATTTTTAATTATCACATTGTACTGTCCATTTTCTTAAATGCATTGAGAGATATAACTCGAAAAAGAAATCTATTCACTAGTTGCGTTATTATTACTGATCTTGAAAATTATGATTTCGATAACAACCTAATTGAAATGTTTGAAATTGAAAGTTTTAAAGAAATTAAAATCTTCACTATTTATGATTAGATAGCGGATTATATGCAACTTGCATATGCATGCATATTTTGCATATTTTTGAGATGTTGGAATATTTTTAATAACTTTGTTAACTAACTTTAATGCATTCGGTAAGAAAAAGTGTAAATGAAATGTTACCTAAATCAAAGTCATTATTTTTTGAAAATGTTGACTCTACAGGTAAAATTTTAGTCCAATAAGCATTACAATACGATTGTTATCAAAATCACGACGCCGGCTGGTGGAAGTTCAATTCCAAGACTGCTTATAAGTAACTGGTAACTAGCATTCGATCTCATTCACTATTTCGCAGCCATTACTTTATGTAATTTATTTAAATAAATCGCTTATTTAAATATCGCTTTTATAGAAATGTCTGCCTTTTTAAATTAAGTATTTTTCAAAGTTTCTACTTTTAAAATTTCTACTTTTAAATTTTCACCTCCTTTCAAACTTTCGACTTTTTCGAATATTTCAAAATTTTTCAAAATTTGGCCGCTTTACTAAAAATTTCGATTTCCTTTACTGATATTCAACGTATCCAACAGTTCACCTTTTTGAAAAATTTGACTTTTTAAACATTTCAATTTCTTTAATTTAACATTTCTGAAATTTCAAGTTTCTTTGGAAAAATCGAAATGTCGAGTTTTTTTAATGAATTTTTCTATAATTTCAATTTTATTTGCAAATTTTGAATTTTTTATCAAAATTTCGACTTTTTCAAAACTTTCACTTGAAAATGTATTTTCATACAATTTTTAACTACCCAAAATATCAACTCTTTTCAAAATTTTACTTTTTTAAAAATTTCTTTTTTTTTCCTTTCAGAAATTCTGGATTTTTTGGAAAGCTTGTCACCGAAGATTTTTAAAAATGTCCACTTTTTGAAAAATTGTATTTTTTCAGAATTTCGACTTCTTGCCAAAACTTGAAGTTTGAAGACTTTCGACTTCCTAAATTTCGATTTTCTAAATTTCGGCTTTATTTAAATTTCTCTCTTTAAAAAAAGAAGTTTTTTTTAAATTTGGGATTTAAAAATGTAGATACTGATTTCGAAAATTTTGATACCTTTTGAAAACCTTGACTTTTAAAAGGGTTGACATTTTTTCAAATCTCCACTTTATTTTTGAAAATTTTAACTTTTTTAAAGGTTTTTTTTGAAAATTCCATTTTATCAAAATTCTTGAATTTTTTGAAAAGGTCGACTTTTAACAGTATCTTTACAAAATGTTCACACAATTCTTAAAAAGTTTGATTTTTTAAATCCTAATTTTTTAATAAAATTCTGAAAGGTCTCGAAATTTCGTCATTTTTCAAAATTTTAATTTTTAATTTCCAATTTCTTTAACATTTCGCCTTTATCTGAAAATAGCGATTTTTTTTATTGACTCTTACTAAAATTTTGGATTATATTGCAAAATTTTCATTGCATTTTAAAGTTTTTGATTTATTTCCAAAATTTGAACTTTTTTCAAACTTTTTCGACATTTTGGCCTTTTTAAAAATCATACTTATTTTTGAAAATCTCGACATTTTTTTTATATTGATTTTCTTTGTAAGATTTGTAACTTTCTGACTTTTTTCTCAAAGTTTTAATCAACAAAAATTTCAAAATTTTTGATAATTTTGACCTTTTTTCGGAATTTAGGCTTTCCGAAAATTTGGGAGATTTCACTAAAATTTTTTTTTAAAAATCGAATTTTCGAATAAAGTGCTAATTTTATTAAAACGTCAAAAATTTGAAAAAAAAACTGCATTTAAGAAATGATCAAATTTTGGAAAAAAAATCGATATGTTAAAAACCTGGGGAAAATATTTCAAAAAAGATGAAATTCTCAAAAATAGTTGAAATTTAAAAAGAAAACCGAAATCATTAAGAATCGAAACTATACAACTAAAATTTTCAAAAAAATTAATAAGAAAAGGTGAAACTTTGAACAAAATCTAAAATATAAAAAAGTCAACATATTTGAATAAATCCCGCTTTGAAAAAATTTTATTTTCAGAAAAAGTAAGGATTTTTAAGGAGTTTAAGTTGCAAAATTTCGATAATCAAACTTTTGTAAATTTTTCAGAATTTTATCTGTTTTTTTTTTGAACTTCTACCTTTTCCAAGATATCAACTTTTTTTCGAAAATTTGCATCTTTACTTTAACTTTTTGTTTATGAAAATTTTGTTCTTTTTTAATTTTGATTTTTTCTCAAACTTTCGACCTTTATGTAACAAATTGGAATTTTATTCGAAAAATTGAGAAATTTGACTTTTATTTTGAAAATTCCCACTTTTTAAAAAAATGGATATTTTGCGAAAATTCGATTTTTAAAATTTTCGAACTTAAAAATGTTTACTTTTTTTGGATATTTTTTATTACTCTTATTATCAAATTTAGACTTTTATCCAAAGTTAGGACTTTTTTCAGAATTTCTACCTTTTTTTAAAATTCCAACTTTTTGCCTGGGCGATGTGGGGGGTAGAAAATCCCTCTGATAATAACGTTTTCGGAATTAGAGCAAATACTTTTGTCGACCAAAAAAAAGAGCTCAGGTCCTCAACTTAAATTTTTACATTTCGTAATTTTTGTTGACCAAAAAGAAAAAAAATTTCCTCAAGTTATATTTTCGTATTTTGGCTAAGCAATTTCAGTTGACATATTCAAAATCGCACGAATTTTGAAAAAATGTCGAAATTTTGAAAAACAAATCGAATACTTAAAAACAAGGCGTTTATCTCTGATCCAAAATTGTTAAACGCGCCTAAAAAAGTTTTCACTTCAAAAATAATCGAAATTTTCAGTTGACATTTTTAAAGTCGCACGAATTTTTAAAAAAAGTCGAAATTTTGAAAAAAAAGTCCTTTATCTCTGGTCTAAAATCGTTAAACGCGCCTTAAGTAGTTTTCAGTTCAAAAATAATCGAAATTTTTAGTGGCTCTAATTTTTTTTTAAAAAAGTTGAGATTTTGAAAAAAAAATCGAAAGTAGTAGTTTCAAAAGTAGTCAAAATTTCAAAAAATGCCGAAATATTTGTAAAAAGTTGTAATTAAAAAGTCGGGATTTTCAAAATAAAGTCGACACCCTAAAACAATTCCAATTTTCTAAAAAGACATGCTCAAAAATTTTGAAAGAGAATTTTTTTGGTAGAAGGACTGGTTCTTAATTGTCTTCAAAAATTGATATTTTGTCCCCTGAAACCAAGAAAGATTAAAAAACCCAGCAACGCGTTTCGATAGCCAAGCTATCATCTTCAGAGAGATACTTTGAGAAATTTTAAAAAAGATGTCGACTTTTGAAAAAAAGCTCGAACAAAATGTTGGTTTTTGAAAAAAATTCAAAAAAAATATCGATTTTTGACAAAAAAAGACTCGAAATTTTCAAGAGAACGTCGAAATATTTGAATCCTTACTAATTTTTGAAAAAAATTGGCATTTCCAAAGATTGTCATCAAATTTGAAAACAGTTAACATTTTAAAATAGGAAAAATGTTGATATTTAAAAAAATTAAATTTTTAAAAAAGTCGACATTTTTCAAGTCGTATTAATTTTTTTAAACAAATGAAATATTGAGAAAAATTCAAGGTTTTCAAAGATAAAATACAATTTTTGACGTGAAAATTCCGAAAAGACATGGAAACTTAAAAAAAGGTTTAGATTTAAAAAAATCGAAAACTCGAAGAAAAGATGAAATTTCAGAGTCAAAATATTTTTTTCATAAAATTGACTATTTTAAAAAACATTAAAAAAATGGAAATTTTTAAAAATGTCCAAGGTTTGGGAAAAAATCGAAATTTCAAATTAAGAAACCAGACATTTTTCGAAAGCTTTAGTTCTTGAAGAAAATAGAAGTTTTGAAATTGTATACTTTTTTTTTAATTTTGACTTGTTTCGACTTGGAAATTTTGTTTTTCTTGTAAACCTGACTTACAATTCAACTTTTCAGAAATATCTATTATTTTGGAAAATTTGAAATTTGTGGAAATTTAGATTTTTTAAAATATTTTATTTTTTAAAGAATTCCTATTTTCGATTTCTGTTAAAATGTTGACATGTTTTGACATTTAAATTTTTGAGTATTTCAACTTATTTTAAAAATTTCTAATCTCAAATTTTTACTTCTTTTGAAAACTTCAACTCTCGACAATTTCGCCTTTCCTAAATTTTGAGTTATTTGCTAAAATTCGATTTTTTTAAATTTCGACATTTTTAGGAATTTTTGACTTTTTTGAAAAAGTTTATTTTTTTATAAATTTTGTTTTCATTAAAAAGTTGTAACTTTTATTTGAAATTTTCGAATTTCTTGAAAAAATTGATATAAAATTTCGAAAATTTTTCATAATTTCAACTTTTTTTAATATTTTCACTTTCTTTTGTAAGTTCGATGATTTTGAAATACTTTTTTATGTCAAAAATTTGCCTTTTGTTTTGAAAATTTCGACTCTTATTAAAATTTTGGCCATTTTCCAATTTTTTTTTAAACTTGTATGAAAATTTCATTTTTGTTTAAAAATAATCGATGAAATTTTGATTTTCTTGATAAGTTACACATTTCAAAAATTTTGAGGCTTTTAACCTTTTACAAAAATGTTCAGTCTTTTTTGAAAATTTCGACCTTTTATCATCAAAGTTTCGATTCTATTAAAGTTGACTTTTTTCAGACATGTAAAATTTCGACCTTTTTTCCAAATTTCTATCTTTTTTTAATTTTTATTTTTTGAAATTTTTGCTTTTTCTCCAAACCTCCAATTTTTTTAAAAAGTCGTTTTTTTTAAATTTCGATTTTTTTTAAACTGGCTTTTAGAATTGCGAATTTTTAAAATTTTGAACAAATTGTATAAACAAATTTGAGAAAACTGTTTCTTTTGAAAATTTCGAACATTTTGACACACAAATTCCTTATACAATGTAGGTTTCCACTAAAAGGGATTTTTGAAAATTCATCCCCCAAGAGTGTAAATAAGGGCCTAAATATGGGTTAAAATATGAAATTTGATGTTTAGGTTTCTGTTTATAAATAAGTTCACTATGTCAGGTTTTGGGAAATTCGTGCCGCAAGGGGAATCGACTTTTTAACAATTTTTAAGAAAATTTTAATTTTAAAAAGGACTAAAATTTTGAAAGAGCTTTGGGACATTAAGAATTCGACGTTTTTAAAAAAGAGAAATCTATCTAATTTTTGCAAATGTTAACAATTTTTCAAAAATCAAAATCTTCAAAAGAAAATTAAAATTTTGAAAAAGTTCAAATTTTGAAAAAGTTCAAATTTTTGAAGCTGAATTTTCAAAAAACAATCGAAGTTTTAAAAAATGTCGAAATTTTTATAGAGAGTAACATTTTAACATTTTCAAAAAGAGACGAAATTTTGAAAAACTTCAAAAGTTGTAAAGTATTTGGAAATATATCTGGAATTAATAAATTCAGAAATTAGAAGGCTTTTTAATCAAATTTTCAAAAAAAAACCGAAATTTTTGAAAGATCTAAATATTGAAAAAGTCAAAATTATCAGAAATTTCAAAAATTTGCAAAGGCAAAGTTTTAGAATTAGTCAAAATTTTGGATAGTTCAAATTTTTTTAAAAAGTCAAAGTCAAAATAAATAAATTCAAGTTTGAAAAACTGTCGGACTTTTCAAAAATGTCTTTTTTCCAAAAAAAGGTCAACATTTTGAGGGTCGAAGTTTTTCAGAAAATTCGAAATTTTTCAAAATACACGAAAATTTCTAAAAAGTATTAATGTCTAACTAAAAAACTTTAAATTTTCAAATAAAGTCGAATTTCCAAAAAAAGATCGAAAGTTTGTAAACATTTTAAAAATAGATTAGGTTAGGAATTTTTAAGAATCGACTTTTTTAACAATTTTCAAAAAATGTTAAATTTTGAAACAGGTTAACATTTTGAAACAAAGTCGAAAAATCGAATTTTTCAATAAAGTGGCAATTTTATTAAAACGTGGAAAATTTGAAAAAATATCTGCATTTAAGAAATGGTCAAATTTTGAGACAAAAATCGAAATGTTAGCAAAATGGGGAAAATATTTCAAAAAAGATGAAATTTTCAAAAATAGTTGAAATTTAAGAAGAAAATCGAAATCATTAAGAATCGAAACAATACAACTAAAATTTTCAAAAAAAATTAACAAGAAAAGGTGAAACTTTGAAAAAAGCTAAAATATAATAAAGTCGACATATTTGAATAGCTTTCAAAATACTATATTTCCAGAAAAAATAAGGTTTTCCAAAGAGTGTAAATTTTTAAAAATATCTAAAGTTTCAAAAAGTCAATATTTATAAAAAAGCCAAAATATTGAAAACTTGAAATTTTTTACGAAAAAAATCGAAATTTTTAAAAAGGTAAGTAAACATTATGTATATTTTTGAAAAAGTAGAAACCTAAAAATTCTCAGAAAGTTGATCTTTTCAAAAAGCCCAAATTTTCGGAAAGTCCAAATTTTCAAATAAAATCGAAATTTGGAAAAACCAAACCTTTCAAAAAAACTCGACATTATCAAAAATTATTATTGTCAAGTGTTCAAAGAGACATAAAATTTTCGAAAAGTAAAATTTCAAAAATGACCAAATTATCACAGGGATCGAGATTTTAAAATATTAAATTTTGAATGAAATTGAAGGTTAAACATTTAAAGAAAAATTCAACCATTTCAAAACTCCACATTTTCACAAAAAATTAAAATGTTTGAAAATATGAACTTTTGAACTCAAAATAGAAATTTTAAGAGTCGAATGGTTAAAAATAACGAAATTTTCAGAAAGTTTTAGGTTCGGAAAAAAAGGGAAATTTATAATAAAGCGAAAATTTTCAAAATAATGACGAACTTTTGAAATGAGACAATAGTGATCGGGTAACATATCCGCCACAGTATTTTATAAAAATTCAGATTTTGTTTTAAAATTTCAACGAATTTTTTGAAGTCCAAGTATATGCAGTTTCAGATCTTAATTATTGTTTCCAAGATTTCAATTATAAACTTATAATTTAATGAAAAAAATAATGTAATTCCAGTTTTTTTTTGGAAATTACTGAGTTTTCTCGAAATTTTCAGTTTATACTTTTATTTTTTTCTTCAACTACGTTTACAAACTCAAATTTCAACTTTTTCTACTATTTTAACCTTATTTTCGACATTTTGATCCTATTTTTTTGACACGAAACTTAAGAAAAACAGAATTGTGCTCAAATTTGTTTTGTTCTACAATTTCGAGTTTTTTTCGAAGTTTTGATATTTTTTCATCATTCCAATCATTCTAGTTTTTGTATTATATTGAAAAATTGAAACACAAATCTTGTCCCCTGAAACGAAGAAAGATTAGAAAACACGACAGAGACTGCTCTAACGCGTTTCGATAGCCAAGCTATCATCTTCAGTATCTCTCTGAAGAAGATAGCTTGGCTATCGAAATGTCTTAGAGCAACCTTTATTGTGTTTTCTAATCGCTCTGAACATGATAACTTGTCTATCGAAACGCGTTAAAGCAGCCTTTGTTGTGTTTTCTAATCTTTCTTGGTTTCAGGGGAGAAGATTTGTATTTCAGTTTTTGAAGGTAACCAAGGACCAGTCCGTTGCACCAAAAAAAAATATTGTATTGCTAAAATTTCCACTATAAGCGACGTATTTTTTACAAAATATGTATTTTTCCGATTTTTTTTATGCAAATGTAGAAATTTAATTTCAAGTGAAAGACTACAAAGTAGCCCCCCCTTATCAATTTTCTGGGTACATTCCTGGTTACAGCGCACAACTTTTCGAATTTTGACCACAAATGATATTAGTTCTATTTAAATCACCAAATATTCATCAGTACTATGATTTCCTTGAACGCAATGTACGTTTCAGTGCCAAAGCGTAATTTCAGGTAGGAAAAAAATTGTAATTCATTGAATCCATTTTACAGTTTGTGCACTTCTAAAGGTCCCTCATTATGCATACGATATATTTTATCAGTCAACCGTTTCCATGACAGTTCCGCCTTTGCGAATACACGACCACGTTGAATCAAATGTTCTTTGGGAAGTTCACTGACTTTATAGGGGCAACCACTTAATTTGTCGCGACACGTTTCAATAATTGCGAATAGAACGATTCGGTGAGCCCCAATTCGAGTGGATATTTTCGAAAAGAAACACAATTGAATTGGTGTGAGGATAATTTAACGGTGACCTGGTCGAAACAAGGAGCTTATATGTATGTGCGTTTTTTCTTTTACTTTCACTGGGTGCGATTTCATTGATTGTTTAACACATTTTCGTATTATTTATGCTCCAGATGCACCATCGCATGTCTAATTTTTAACTAACAACAAATACAATTTCTTTATAGAATTGGAATGATTTTTTTGTGGAACGGACTAATCCTTGTTTAACTTCAAAAATCGAAATACAAATCTTGTCCTCTGAAAGCAAGAAATATTAAAAAACACAACAACGGTTGTTCTAACGCGTTCAACATCTTCAGAGACATACTTAGTATCTCTCTGATGATAGCTTAGATATAGAAATACGTTAGAGCAACCTTTAATGTGTTTTTTAATCTTTCTTGGGTTCAAAGGTTGCTTTAACGCGTTCAACATCTTTAGAGGGATCCTTAGTATCTCTCTGATGACAGTTTAGATATAGAAACACGTTAGAGCAACCTTTAATGTGTTTTTTAATCTTTCTTGGGTTCAAAGGTTGCTTTAACGCGTTCAACAACTTTAGAGGGATCCTTAGTATCTCTCTGATGATAGCTTGGCTATAGAAACGCGTTAGAGCAACCTTTAATGTGTTTTTTAATCTTTCTTGGTTTCAGGGGACAAGATTTGTGTTTCAATTTTAATAAGAATGGATGTTGTTGGACTTCGACTATCGTAAGTACTGTGGGCATATGATGTAATGAAAATGGCAATCCACATCCAAATTTTCAACGTAAAATCAGTTCCTCGAATAACCTCCTGCAGAATTTGGAGTACCTTTCACGCTATCAAATTAAATAAATCTTTAGCAAAATTTCAGACGGAAATTTAAGCAATCAATAAAAAGGATACGGTTTCCAGTTATTCCTATTTAAAAGTATACGTTTCTATTGTTAAGATATCAGCTTTAGAATCTTTTACGTCCACCATAACTTACATTATCACGCTTAAACACTTGGACGTTATCTGGCTCTAATCTGGAACAAGCAGCTTGTAGCGTCTTCCAAAGTTCTTAACGTTTTACCTTGACGGCTATTTCTTTAATGGCTTGTTAGCACGAGACGGAAATGATTCTTATTTTGTTCGAAAAAAGTTTCATTTATTGAATTTTCCGTGGTGGGGCCTCCGAAGATATTATATTTACATCATTTCGCAGTTTTTTTCAAGACAATCCATAATTAAATTGGGATTTCTATGTCGAAGTTTAGAATCTATAATTATTTTAAAATATAATATAATATAAAAAATATTCAACTTTATGTCAAAATTTTGGCTAGAATCGCTACTACAAATTTTTGTTTTATAAACTTGGAATTCTTTCTCCTTTCTATTTTTTTTTTTTCTGATAATTTTGCAGTTTCTCATTTAACGAGCACTTTTTAATAGATCAGCTTCTAAGGACCTCTTATTTCATAACTTTTTGAAATTACACAACTTGGTGGTAAGTACCACGGTTAACGTTTAAAAAAAATATTTATGATGCATGATTTTGCATAGAAGAGAAACCAGAGTACAACTAGAAGTACTCTTCGTCCAAAAACAAAACATGTCAAATCAAAAACCTAACAAAAGATGTCTAGACGTCTTTATGCTAGTAGAAGACAAACTTAAGTCCTTACTTTAAAAACTTTGTTCCAGTTTACCATGGAATGCACGTTGCAAAACGTTGAACACTTACATTTAATTTCCAAGTTTCAAGGCACCACACACTTGCAGAGTTTTATCCAGATTCGAAACTATCGAATGCACCGACAATTAAAGTTAAGCGAAGGGGTGGTATACCCTGTGCGCCGCTGTATTTCGTTTTACGCGTCTTCTCATGCACCGCGACGGTCAGCCGCCAAACAACTAAACCTAAATCGTGGTGTTTAAATTAGCGGTTACGCTGGTAGAATCTGTAACAATCGATGTCCGACATGCAAGAATGACCTCACTGCTTTTCAGTAATTTATTCTGAATTCACCCAACTTTAGCGAAAATAAGGCCATCTGCTTGATAATACGTTTGAAACCAGATATTTTCCAAATAAAACAATCGAAAGTCCACCATTTCCATCGCAAGGGTTTATTTATCTGATAATAAGTAATTCTATGTTATTATAAGTAATTCTATGTAATTAGTTATTAGTATCACTGTCAAAATATGATTTGCTCTCTGCTTATTTGAATATGAATACTCGTCGTATCGACAGAAGTAGGAGTGTACTTTTAACATCCTTTTTCACCCCCTTAGAGGTAAAAAAAAGAAAAGAAGAGAAAAATGAAGAATAGTATAATTTCGATATTAAAACCGAAATCTTGGGAAACATTTCTTAGTGAAGTTTCAATACTTCTTTCAAAGTTCTTATTTTGCCTTACAACCAAACCCGAATCTAGAGGGAAGCAAACGGGGGCACCTGCGCCGGGTGCCAGTTAAAAAGGCAGCCAAATGTAATTAGGGCGTAGTTTCAAGCGTATGACTTTTTTTTAATCGTCGAACGTATGTTAGGCACCACCTCGAAGGACGAGGGGGTCAAGTTTTTGCCCCATCTCGGAAAAATCGTATGTCCGGCATTGCTTAAAATTTATACTTTTTTTAAATGTTGGAGATTTTGTTCTCGAAATTGAGACTTTATTCTCTCAAATGGAAATTTCAAATTTTAACACAGGATTTTTAGGATGCGGCACAAATTATAAACTCGATGCAAAATCCAAAAAAACGGTAATAAATGGCTAAAAAACTAATTTGACACCCAGCGCCATCTATGAGACATATTATAATAAGAAGTTCGAGCTCCCTCTGATAGTTGACAATATAAATCAAAATTCTTGCAGTGTGGTTAATTTATTTGTGTTTTTTAACATTTGGTATAACCTATCCATAAACGTTTGCTTGAGTCTTAATATTATGCAAATTTTTATTGAATTTTCTAGATGATTCAATTTTTAGTTTAAAGTTTTGATTAGGCAACTAAACATACAGCATTAAATCAACTTGCATAGAGCATTGAATCAACCTAAGGTTTTGATAATGAAGTGAACAATTGGTATAATTTAATACCTGATAAAACATGATGCAAAATCCAAAAAAAAACGGTAATAAATGGCTAAAAAACAAATTTGACACCTAGCGCCATCTATGAGACATATCTATAATAAGAAGTTCGAGCTCCCTTTGATAGATAAATCAAAATTCTTGCAGTTTAGTTAATTTATTTGTGTTTTTTAACATTTAGTATCAACTATCCATAAATGTTTGCTTGCGTCTTAATATTATGCAAGTTTTCCAACTTATTGAGTTTTCTAGATGGTTCAATTTTTAGTTTAAAGTTTTGGTTAGGCAACTAAACATACAGCATTAAATCAACTTACATACAGCATTGAATCAACCTAAGGTTTCGATAATGAAGTGAACGATTGGCATAATTTAATACCTGATAAAACATGATGCAAAATCCAAAAAAAAACGGTAATAAATGGCTAAAAAACAAATTTGACATTTAGCGCTATCTATGAGACATATACTATAATAAGAAGTTTGAGCTCCTTCTGATAGATGACAATATAAATAAAAATTCTAGCAGTTTGGGTAATCTGTTTGTGTTTTTTAACATTTAATATCACCTATCTATGAACGTTTGCTTGCGTCTTAATATTATGCAAGTTTTCCAATTTATTGAGTTTTCTAGATGGTTCAATTTTTAGTTTAAAGTTTTGGTTAGGCAACTAAACATACAGCATTGAATCAACTTGCATACAGCCATTGAATCAACCTAAAGTTTCGACAATGAAGTGAACGATTGGTATAATTTAATACCTAATAAAACATGACGCAAAATCCAAAAAAACGATATTAAATGTCTAAAAAAACAAATTTGACATTTAGCGTCATCTATGAGACATATACTATAATAAGAAGTTCGAGCTCTCTTCGATAGATAACAATATAAATCAAAATTCTGGCAGTTTGGGCAATCTGTTTGTGTTTTTTAAGCATTTATTGTTACCTATTTATAAACGTTTGCTTGCGTCTAAATATTATGCGATTTTTCCAATTTGTTGAGTTTTCTAGATGATAAAATTTTTATTTTAAAGTTTTGGTTAGGCAACTAAACATACAGCATCAAATCAACTTAAAGATTCAATGAAGTAAGCGATTGGTACAATTTAATAGCCTAATAAAGTGATTAGCCTCAATCATATACTTATTACTAAATATATAGTGTCAATTCATCGAACTCTTCCAGGTTCCAAATATCCAAATAAAGAACATTTCACCCCTAACATAGTCGAGCCATCGTCTCATAGATGACGCCACCATTGCGGTGGTTATGTTTATGTTTTTCAAACGTCAAAATTGAGTGACATTTAAACGGACGTTTGTATATCAATAGAGATCGAATTCGCTATTATCTAATTTTATTTTGTTACAATGTCCGGTTACAAGCGGGTGAATTTCTACGAATTGTGCAGACTGTGCGCCACTAATCAACAAAAAGAAAAAACCCACATATTTCAAGAGGAAGGCCGCAAAATCCAACTGCAAAGTAAAATTCAAAGCTGCTTGTCGCTCGCAGTGAGTTAATTAGCTTATTTGTGGCTATTGGGGGTGATGCCGGTTCGATTTTTTTAGGTGTACGAGCACGATTTCCTACCAAAAGTTGTGTGTTCCAAATGTCTGAGAACTCTGGAGGTTTGTTACTCGTTTAGGCAGGAATGTATCACCTCAGAAACTATGCTATCGAGTTATTTCAAGAATTTTAGATATACCGAGGATTTTAAAAAATCTGGGAAGGTACGTCGGCGCCGGTCATGTTTATTGGTATAGACACTGACCATTGTTGATCAAAGTGATTAATCATTACGTTACTACAGAGATCGAGGCTGTTCGCAACTTCCGTAGCCAATAAGTTTGTTGAATTACTCAGTTAGGTTATCCAAAAGCGTAAAGTAAGATGCAAAAAGCACGAATCAAATTAGATTACTGGTGTAAGCCACAAAACAAAAAAGATTTGAAAACCCAGTGAGGTTCAATCAGACGGATTTTTACGCAAATGTCGACTTTTCGACGGTCGGATTTTTATGCAAATATAGGAATTTTCGACGGTCGGATTTTTATGCAAATAAAGGAATTTTCGACGGTCGGATTTTTATGCAAATATAGGAATTTTCGACGGTCGGACTTTTATGCAAATATAGGAATTTTCGACGGTCGGACTTTTATGCAAATATAGGAATTTCGACCGTCAGATTTTTATTCAAATATATGAATTTTCGACCGCCGGATTTTTATGCAAATGTCAGAATTTTGAATAGCCAAATTTTGATGATCGAAATTGTGGGTAGTCTAATTTTTGATGCAATTAAACATCGGAGTTTCGTCGGTTGAGTTTTATAAAATGGTTTGGACGTTCCGGCTTTTTATGCAAATATTAGATTTGTTGACGATTGGATTTTAATGCATATGTATCAGCTCTTGGTTGGTTCGAATCTTAATCCAAATGCCGTACCTTCCGAATTTTTACGAAAATTGTCTATTTTTTTACAATAGTCAAATTTTTATGCAAATATAGGATTTTTCAGCGGTCGGATTTTTATGCACTTTTCGGATTTTTCCATATTGGGATTTTTGATGCAAATATCAGACTTACTGTATTATTATTCGAGTATCCGCATTTTTCAGTGATTCAGATTATTTTCTCAAAATTAAATTTTCGCAATTTTACATTTTTTTAAAAATAAAATATCGATTATAAGCTTAAAATATCGGACTTTTGTAGAAATTTTGACTTTTTTTCTAAAGTTTAGACTTTTTTTCTAAAGTTTAAACTTTTTTTCTAAAGTTTTGACTTTTGATGAAATTTTGACTTTTTTCTGAGGTTTTGACATTTTTTCTGAAATGTTGACTTGATCTCGAAAATATGACTTTTTCTCAAAATTTCCATCTAAAACTTGCTAAAGCTTTATATTCGAAATTTCGTCTTTTTTATCACGTTTCCGAGTTATGTGGTTTAATTTTTACTTATAACAGGGGCGGGTCCATTTAAAAAAAAATATTATATAGTAGTTTTGAAATTACTGAAAACTTTGATTATTTTCAAAATTTCGACCTTTATTTTGGAAAACTTCCGTTTTTTTAAAAAGTCCGCATTTTTTTGCAAATTTTCGAACTTTTTTGTTAACTTACTTAGGTCTTGACATTTTTGAAAACTTCGACTTTTTAAAATTTCGATTTTTGAAAATTTTGACCCATTTTTTCAGATTGTCAACTTTTTTTGCAAATTTTGACCTAATTGCACAATTTATCCTCTGAAATTGAAAATTTTGTAAATTTAGCTCTTGAAATTTCAATATTTTGAAAATTTTAATGTTTGTCGGTTACTTTTTTGAAAAATTTTTACTTATTTTTGAAATTTGCGACATTTTTTAAAATTTCGACTTTTTTGAAAATTTCGACCTTTTTGAAAATTCGACTTTTTTGAAATTGTTGACTTTTTTGAAAATTTCGACTTTCTGGAAAATTTCGACTTTTTTGAAAAATTCTACTTTTTCGAAAAATTCGACGTTTTTGAAAACTTCTAATTTTTGAAAGTTTTGACCTTTTTTAAACATTTTGACTCGACATTTCGATTTTATATAAATTTCGTTTTTTGACAAATTTAGCTGTTTCCTTAAATTTCAAACATTAGAGCTGACTTTTTTTTATATCTGTTTTCAATTTATTCCAAAATTTCGCCATTTTTTCAAATGACTTATACTGAAAAATCCAATTTTTTGAAGATTTCGACTTTTTTGAAAATTTCAAATTTTTTAAAAATTTTTGGTTTTCAAAATTTTGACTTCTGAAACTGTTGACATTTCAGAATTTTTAGTTTTCTCAAAAAGAAAGTTGGGAAAAGACGAACTACACAAAAAAATAAAAATTTTGTGAAAAAAATCAAAATTTTGAAAACGAAATCGAAATTTTCGAGTAACTCGAAATTTTGGAAGGGTCGAAATGGAAAAAAATCAAAGTTTTGGGAAAACTGAAAACTTTGAAACGTCGATATTTTCAAAAGTCGAAAATTTTTGAAACCAGTAATTATCAAAAAATATTGACATTTTTCAAATAAATCAAAATTTTGAAAACTATGGGCATTCTGATAAAGAACCGAAATTTTTGAAATAAGTTAACTTTTTGAGAGAAGTCAAAATTTCAAAATAAGTCATAATTTTTAAAAAAGTTTCGAGAAAAGATTAAAATTTTGGAAATAAGTCAAAATTTTGAGAAATATTAAAAACTTCGAAAATAGAAATTTTGAAAAAAAATGGAAATCTTGAAATGTAGTAGAATTTATCGAAAAAACTGAAAATTTTCAAACAAATATGTCTAAATTTTGAAAAAAGAATCTAATTTCGAAATAAATCAAAATTTTGAAATAAATCAAAGTTTTGAAATAAATCAAAATTTTGAAAAGTCGATCTTCTGGTAAAAAATTTTAAATTTTAAAATCAGTCGATATTTTGAAAAAAAGCTAAATTTGGAAGAAGTAGAAATTGAAAAAAAAAATTTGAAAAATTAACATTTTCAAAAAAGAGCAGATTTTCAGAAGACAATATTTTGAAGAAAAATCTAAATTAAAAAATTAAAAAAAAATGGATACAGTAAATATTCACAAAATAACAGTAAATATTTACAAAAAGTCGCAATTTTTAGAAAAAAAACGTAATTTGGAAGAAAGTGAAACTTTTGAGAAAATTTTGGAAAATTTTGGAAAAATTTATTTCAAAATAAATAAAAATTTTGAAAAAAAGTTGATATTTTGAAAGCAGGTGAATTCTGAACAAATAAAAATTGTGAAAGAAGTCGGCATTACGATAAAAAATCGAAATTTTCAAAATAATTTTGATAAAAAGTCAAAATTTTGAAGAAAGTGGAAATTTTAGAAAAAAAATTGGAATCTTGAAATTTTCGAAAAAAAAGTAAAATTTTGAGAAAAGATCGAAATTTTGAAATGAGCGGAGACATTTTCAAAATAAAGCTTTACGAATAAATCGGAATTTTAAAAACAAGTGAAAATTCTGAATAAAATGAAAATTCTGAAAAAAATGAGACTTTTTAAAACTGGAAATTTTGAAAAGCGGAAGATTTAAAAAACTTAAATTTTCAGAAAAAGAGGGATGTAGGAAATTTAAAAGGTCAAAATTTTTAAAAAATTCGATGTTTTTGTTAACAAAAAAAAAAGATATTGAATAGATGTCCCCTGAGACCAAGAAAGATTAAAGAACACAACGCGTTTCGATAGCCAAGCTATCATCTTCAGAGAGAATAGATGTGTTTAAGTGAATCTAATGTCAAGATGGCTTTTATAAATGTTTTTTTGCGAACGCTTTACCCCAAATTTTAAATGAGTTACTATACTTTCAGGTTTACATCAAGGATACCTCGGTGAAAACGCCTTCCCCCACGCGACAGTTAGATGACACAGTGGTCTCCTCAACAAATTCAAACACAGCGCAAACGGCGCCCACGAACACAACTTACACAGTCCAACAGAATGTAGCGATACAGGCTGATCAAACGCCAAAAATTCAAGTAGCCGCGCCCAACCAGCAAATAGAATCGATGCCCTTCTACACCGTTCATTTACCGACTATCGTGGCCAATCAGCAACTAGACCAAAAACATTTAAAATGCGAACCCAACAAAATCGTACACAACGCCATCAATAACACGCAGGTGGCTTATAACCTCAACACCATCAACTTGGGTGCCATCAAATCCGCCATACAAGCTGTTCCTAAGATAAGCACGAGTGAATCTCTCGGTAACGTCGTCGTGAACGCCAACGGGGAAGTAATCAACATCGGGCAGTTGGTCGACATTGAAACGATACTAAATCAGGCCGGATTGAAGGCCAAAGCGAAGCCCGCGGGGAAGAGGCCCAAGGAGAAATTGAACGTAAGCGAGGAGCATATAGTTAAAATTGATTTGACCGAAAATGAGACCCCTGGGAACTACGATACCGGCCAGATGACTAATAAATATGACAAGTTACCTCATATTAAAAGCACGCAAAATAGCAAATATACGTACGCGGTTAAAGTGGAAGAAAAACCGCAAATAAACTCAACTGTTATATTTAATACAGTAGGTGAATATAATCAAAATAGTAATAATAATAGTACTTATGGGTATAACGCGGGCGGCTTATACCCGACTAGTAACGTAAATATGATAAATACCAACGTTGTTACGAGTTGTAGTAATATTCAACAAGAACACTCGACAGTTAACCTCAACGTTTTAAACCAGGGTCTTCCAGATTTAAATAACCAACAGACGCAAACATACATTAGAAACATGCAAAACAACTATCCGAATATCGTCTCGAGCAAAAACTCCACAATCGTACAAAATAACCTCAATAAATCCCCACCCAATCCCACGAGCACCGTAAACGCCGCGGAACTGTCAAATCCTTCGGCCAATCCCCCACCCAATCAAACGCAACAACCAATCAAAATCCACGTATGCGACGTGTGCCACAAAAGCTTCAAGCGAAGGGAGCACCTCTACCAACACGTCAAATTGCACACCGGCTTCCGGCCGTTCACGTGCGAGAACTGCAACAAGTCGTTCATGCGGAAAGAGCACTTGCTGCGCCACATGACCTCGCACAGCGGCCAGAAGAACTTCACCTGCACGATATGCGATAAGAGTTTCTCCAGAAACGACAATCTGTTGAAGCACAGGAAAACGCACGATAAACAGTCGGTGTATACGTGCGAGGTGTGTCAGAAGCAGTTTGTGATGAAGCACTACTACATGGCGCATAAGGCGACGCACGAGTTGGAGAAGTGTAACGTGAGCGGCAGCTGGGGGCTCCTTAAAGCCTAAGATTGTAGTTTCGTGTACATATAGCTTTAATATTAATGGTACAAATTTTTAATCAGTATAGAAGCGTGAGCGAGTTGATTTTTCGTTCATTTCCAATGTAAAGGCGGATTCATACAAATATGTTTTACATTTTCACACAAATATGTTTTACGTTTTCACACAAATATGTTTTACGTTGTATTTAGCACAAAAAATTGATGCGGACCTGCGCCACGTACAAGTCACGTGCGTGATCCTCCGTTGTATGCGACGCACAGTCCACATGATAAAATTTGGGCGCCCTTGGGCAAATTCGTGCTGAAAGACGGATCCGCAGCATGTTGTGCGCTGTATTTGACACGGTTTGGTTTCGTCCACGGTTTTTGCACGCACATGAACTAATTTGGCGGTACAACACAATAACAACTCGAAATAATTGACAGTAAATAAACGCAACAACAACATAAATTTTTATTGGTGTCGGTCCACGTAAAATCTGGATCCATGTCAATAAAGATTTGCGTTGTGAGTTGTACAGTCGACTTCCGCTAAAGTTGCGCGGATATTCCCCCACTGTAATTTTCGATCAACGAATTGGACTTCCGAGCTTTATCGTCACTTTTGAGGTTATGTACACGGATTATAAAATAAGTATAGTGCACGCCCTATGTTGGCCATGTATAAAAATTTGATCGAAATGCATCTAGAAAGTGGAGTAGCTCCGACTATTTCTTTTCTCTCTCTTTCTCTCTCTCTCTCTCTCTCTCTCTCTCTCTCTCTCTCTCTCTCTCTCTTAACAGCTGTTTAATAGCCCTATTAATTTACTTGGCTCCTCATTGGTAGTAGAAATCCTTCAGTTCTGATATCACGAGAGCGTACTACCTACTCTCTAGACGTTTTTTCGACACCGCTTTCTACGTTCGCGCACTATCCTATTTCTATAATCCATGGTTATGTATGATGCCAGATGTTTTCATGTTAGTGCGCACTCGACCGCGCAAGGAGCAATAAAACAATATTTTACTGCAATGGAAAGGATGGAAACTAGGGATAACGAAAAGTAGCAACTGGTCGAGCCTGTTCGGTGAGCGCAACTTTAGCGGGAGTCTACTATATCTGTTACAAAAAGTTAGGTTACATTCACGCTTTATGCGCCATATTTGAAGAGTTCAGGATGCACACAAATGGATTCGGTGATAAAACACCCAAAGTAACTTTTTAAAATTCCAAAACAACACGCAACACAAATTTTTATTGATGTGGATCCAGCTTTACATCTATGATTTTTGAACGCACACAAGTGGTATACGGCGGTGCAACAAAATTTGCGCCACAGAATAATTGCCGAAAATTATTTTTTAATTTCAAAGTAAAGGCATAACATAAATTTTAATCGATGTGGATCCGCCTAAATGATTGATTTATTTCCCTGTGGTATTCTATTTAATTTTATCAGAAGACTGCGTATTGAAGGTAAACTTTTACACATAAAATCGTGAATTTATTTGGACAATTTTTACTTTCAATATTTTTACCTTATGTATTATGCCAAGCCAAAAATTGATTTTCCTAGTCTGATTTAGAATTTAATTTATCTAATTTGCGCCAATTGTAATCGGTTTATATTAACTGTTAATGATCTTGTTTTTGCTTAGTATTGTTTTGATTTTTTATGGCAAAAGACCAATTTTTCCTTTTAAAATTTATTTCTAGAATTTAAAAAAGGTTTCGATTCAATAACAGTTGGTATAACCGCGTGATGTGTATGTATATATAAATATAAACATAGAAAATAAACTCTTAGAAGCAAATTCTATTTTATTTTCTCTAATCAGGTAAGTAAGGGTGCGTTTAGATTAGACACTTTATTCTCTCTGACATGTGACACCTATCCGAGACTTATCTACACAGCTGGGAGGAGATAGCTTTTCTCAGGATAGTGGACACTTATGTCGGAGAGAAAATATATTGTTGCGCGTTATCGGTTCGAATAATTAATACGCTGTGAATTGTAACCACTTTATTTCAAAACTGAACGCTGAACACTACACTGTTTAATTAACTAACTTATTCATTGACTTCTAACTTACTTGACTGAGGGAAAGCCGACCGGACCCCCTATATATAAATCCCGATTCGGGTTCTAGAAAAATCCAGCAGATAAGGCTTATCGTTTGCCGAAATGTCTGGAGCGCTTATCTCCCATTTGATTTATTATGCGGCCGCTGCCCCTTATAAAATTTTCTAGAAATTTCCCAACTAAACTTTATACATTTTGTTACATTGTTTTATGTCAGAGAGAAATGTACGGAATAAACTGTATAGTACAGGGGTTGGCAAATTTTTAAACAATGCTTTTACATTTTATTTCAAGATTAAATATACTAATGGACGGTAAAATCCTTCCAATGGGATCTAATCTATCTATCCTAGGTGTTATGTAATTCGCTGGTTTCTTCTTTATGGACTGTATAATTTATGATGAATAAATAATTGACACTTTCTTTCTAACAACAATAAATATCGAACATACCGCCCACCTTGAAAGATTGCTTTCAATGCAATGAAATATAATAAAAATGAGAACTACATTATAAATAACAATGAACAATGTCAGTCAATGAACATAAGCAAATGTGAAATATAACTACAATGAAATCTGCTAATTTCTTGCTTATTTAGTCTTCTAGTGACAAAATGCATAGTTTATTAACAGTACGCTTCACAGATGCACTTGCTGTTTTCACTTGTACCACACGCACTACTTTGTCTTCTCCTGGGTATAGCTTCATTATTCGTCCTAGTTTCCACTTTAATGGCGGCAGATTTTCTTCTTTTAATAATACTGTTACGTGCGTTATCGGTTCGAATTGATACACGTGATAGATTATACCCACTTTATTACTGAATTAACTCGGCACACTTCAACTGAACAGTAACTCACTAATTATTTACTAATTGCTAACTAACTTATTGCACTGCTTCTAACTGACTGACTTGAGGGAAAACTGACCGCCTTTTTATAGTTTCGGCCCGCGTCTTCCAGAACTTTCGGCAGATAAGGCTTACCGAATGCCGAAATTTCTGGAACGCTTATTTGCCGTTTGTTTCGTTATCGCGGCCGCTTTCCCCTTATCAGAACCTTCTAGAAACTTTTTTTATTTACTAAATTCTACAATTCTATTCTAAATCCTATTTCATCTATTTACATTGCGTTACCAACTGACCAACTTGGACATTGGGTTTGTTCATTTTCCATTTTGAGCGACCTTGTAGGTAGCCTAAGTACTCCAATGACCATATTTTCCAAAAGTGCTGCAATAATAACTGGAGATGGTTTCACCGTTTTAACGAAGTGATAACTTCATTAGTAAGATGCTCTGGAATGGCTTGAAAAGGTTCTCCTATTATAAAATGAGCTGGAGTAAGTGCTGATAAATCATTGGGGTCGCTTGAAAGTGGTGTTAAGGAACGTGAGTTTAGACAAGCTTCAACTTGTACTAAAAATTCACAGATTTCGCAATCCTTGCAACCAACGGAGACATTGGAAATGATAACACCAAATAGAAACATAATTAACACTTTATTTAACATACAAGATTATACAGGGTATTTACAAATTTCAAAGACAACGCTTGGCAGTTGATTCGGAATGATAAATAAATACGAATTACGAAAAAACAAATAATAATAAAAAATGTTTACTTTTCGAAATGCAGACTTTCAAAGTTGTTATAAAAAATAATTTAATTAATAATCTCATAACCTCTTTACCGATCGTGTTGAAATATGAAACCTTTATTTATTTAGATTATTAAGGCTAGAATCTTAGTAACGTCGACCCTTGTGTTATTCGACACCCCTTGAAATTCGCCACGACAATTATCTATGTATCTTCGAAGTAGTAAATAATAATAATTACTAAAATATGTATTGATTTACAACAATACGTATTACGTTTCGTTTTTATTTTTTTTATAACTGCTTAAAATGTCGTTAAGGCTGACTATGTTGAAAGTGTTTGCAGATGTGTCTTACACCACATGAATTTTATGGCCCTTTACAGTTTGTTTGAACCCCCTGGTTGGATAAATAGTACATTTCAGAAATTTGTCATTCCGACAAGTGGTTCTTAGATATTCTGTCATCCCTATTTTTTCCAAGTTTAAGAATCATTTTATTGACACTGAATGTGCCTTCTTTCCTTTTTGAAAGGCAACATTACAATGAATAGACCACAGGGTGCTCGTAAGTAGTAATTGTCTTGAAAGTGTTATTCCTGGCCTTTTCTTCTTGGGATAAAAGTATTTTGTTTTCAGTTTCCTCTTGATCCTAACATTTATTGCCCCGGTCATGTAATTGTTCTTCCTGGCAAGAATTTATGGTCTTTGAATTATATGTCATATTTTTGTTTCTTTGAATGGACTTTTAAATGACCAGCTGCATTCAACCCAGTTTGGTTTCTTGAAAATGAAGTTAATTTTTTCTGATTTCAATGGAATTTCTAATTACTTCCAAAATAAACTTGTTTCAGTTAATAAATCTATTTAGATTATTTCGCATTGAAATCAGGATCATCGAAGAAAACATTAGAGGGCAGTTGAATGGCAAATTTATCAATCTTCAAAATTGAGGTTGGTTCTGTGATTTTGTTTATCATATTCTAGATCTCACGTGAATTCGTTTAGATCTGATTTGATTTATATGTTACATTACTTCAAACTCTTTTAAAGAAAATTACAATTTTTTAACTAAGGCTGAAGTAATGATGTTCGCTTGACACCCTGGATTTAACAATGCTGGACATTGCTTAAAGTTACTGCACCTATTTCTAATTAAAACTAGAGCTGTACTGATTGTACTGATTGCCATTTTCGCTTTGCATAATCGTTTAATTTAATAAATTAAAGTAATTCCCTTTTTTGCCGAAAGCTCTAAAACCTTTATTACAGTTAATTAGTTGTCTTAGACCGGGTTGTGTGGTTCTTATAAATTAAAAAATGTTTAGGACGGTTGTGACCCGTTCTTTTATTTTAAAGCGGTCTTGCAGCAACTCTATTGCATAATTAATTAATAATAATAATTAGCTGATAATGACAATGATTCAATAACGTCACTTGAATCTCCTTCCACAGAATCGCAAAGATAATGAAATTTCTTAATATCAAAAATACGCTTGTCGTAATGAACTGACCACTTAAATGAATCTAAAAACAAAAACGGGAAGCGATGAGGGCTTTAAATTGGCAACAGATGTGGTATTTAATTATCTCGAGCCATTTAATAATGATAGAGTGAATCTGAATTAGTAAATTTTAATTTGTCAGTTAAAATTTTATCGGCTGTTCAAATGAAAAAATCATCAAATGTGCTCTAAGTTTTTTAGAAGAGAACGTAGCGAACCCGGCATTCCATTACTTATTGATTATTTTGGTTAATCCGTCAAGGGTATTTTGACGTCTTATTTATCTAGAGAGGTTAAAATTTTCTAACCTATAGAAAATCGTCTAGAAATCTATTTTACTCTTATTTTTACTCTTCTTTACAAAATTATGCGTTTATGCTTTCAAAATAATTATAAACACAAATTTTGGACTTTTCCGAAATTTAATAATTTTTTCCACAATTTCCAATTTTTTATATTTTTACACTAAACTTGCGATTTTTGTGTTTTTTCTTAAAACTTCGGATTTCAAACGGATTCAAAATTTGAACATCAGTCTTGCGAGTCTAATCCAAGATATTGCATTAAAAAAATAAATATAGAGTATTGTCTTGAAATTATGACTTTTTCACAAAATTCCTCAACCTTTCAAAATGTCATTTATTTTTCTTAAACTGTCAATAAATGTTTACGTTTTGTTTAAAATTTTCATGTTAAATAATAAATTGAAACACAGAACTTGTCCCCTGAAAACAAGAAAAATTAAAAAACACAACAAAGGTTGCTCTAACGCGTTTCGACAGCCAAGCTGTCATCTTCAGTTTCTCTCTGAAGATGACACAAAACATTGATTTTGAATTTAAAATTTTTTTTCAACTTTTTTTTAGAAACTTTAACCATCTAAAGATCCACTTTCTCTCGAAGTTATCACTTTTCTCAGAATTTGGGTTTTTTCGAAATGTTTACATCATTTTCGAAATTTCGAACTTATTTTAAAATTTTTACCTTTTTCGAAATTTTCAATTTTTGTATCTTCGACTTGTTGAAAAATTGGCCTTTTCTTGAAAATTTCGATTCTTTTTTTTTTGAAGAATCTGACTTAAATTAGGAATTTTTAAAAATATGAACGAATGCATTCAAGAAAATTTGGACTTTTTTGAAAACTTCACCATGTTTCTCGAAATGAAACTTTACGGAAAATTGGAAATTTTGCTTACCTTTTTTTTTCTCTACAAATTCTTTAGAATTTAGAACTTGAAATTTTCGAATTTTATTCAAAATTTCAACGTTTTTTTCTGGAAATTTCGAACGTTTACCATCAAAAGATCGACTTTCAAAGTTTTCACTTCTTACAGAAATTTGAATTTCTTCGAAATTTCTTCACTTTTCAAAATTTCGATTTCATTTTAAAATTTTTATTTTTTCTCGAAATTTTAAATTTTTGTATCTTTGACTCAGAAAAATTCATCTTTTCCTGAAAATTTCGATTCTTTTTTTTGAAGAATTTGACTTAAATTATAAATTTTTAAAAATATGAACGAATGCATTCAAGAAAATTTTGATTTTTTTGAAAATTTCGAATCTTTTTCAAATTTTGACATAAAATTGTGTCCTTTTCTCACAATTTCGACTTTTTTTTGAGAATTTTGATCTTGCCTGCATTTTTCTGAAAATTTTGATTTTAGAAATGAAATATTGAGTGTAAAAGGATTCTTCGTTTAAATCCGAATTATTCCCACTATGTTTTAGAAATAAAATTGGAAATTTTGCTTAAGCTTTTTTTTTCTATAAATTCCGGATCTTTAAAATTTTAGAATTTCAAATTTTAGAATTTTTTTCAGAATTTCAATATTTTTTTTTTTTGAGATTTCGACCTTTTATCATCAAAAGATCGACTTTTTCTAGAAGTTTTCACTTCTTATAGAATTTGAATTTTTTCGAAATTTTTACACTTTTCAAAATTTCGATCTTATTTTAAAATTATTTTTTCTCGAAAGTTTGTATCTTCGACTCTTTGAAAAAATCGTGTTTTCCTGAAAATTTCGATTCTTTTTTTTGAAGAATCTGGCTTTAAATTATGAATTTTTAAAAATATGAACGAATGCATTCAATAAAAGTTTGACTTTTTTTGAAAATTTCGAATTTTCTTCAAATTTTGACTTAAAATGGTGTACTTTTCTCACAATTTCGACTTTTTTTTTGAGAATTTTGATCTTACCTGCTTATCAACATTTTTCTAAAAATTTTGATTTTAGAAATGAAATGTTAAGTTTAAAAGGATTCTTTTTTTTAATCCGAATTTTTCCCAGTATTTCGCCATGTTTCTGGAAATGAAATTTTACGAAAAATTACAAACTTCGCTTAAGTTTTTTTTTCTTTACAAATTCCGGATCTTTAAAATTTTAGAATTTGAAATTTTTGAATTTTTTTCAAAATTTCAACATTTTTTTTTGGAAATTTCGACCTTTTACCATTAAAAGATCGACTTCCGAAGTTTCCACTTCTTACAGAAATTTGAATTTTTTCGAAATATCTTCATTTTTCAAAATTTCGATTTTATTTTAAATTTTTTATTTTTTCTCGAATCTTTCATTTTTTGTATCTCCGACTTTTCACTTCTTACAGAATTTGAATTTTTTCGAAATTTTTACACTTTTCAAATTTTCGATCTTATTTTAAAATTATTTTTTCTCGAAAATTAAAATTTTTGTATCTTCGACTCTGAAAAATTCGTGTTTTCCTGAAAATTTCGATTCTTTTTTTGTGATGAATTTGACTTAAATTATGAATTTTTAAAAATATGAACAAACGCATTCAAGAAAATTTTGTCCTTTTTTGAAAATTTCGAATCTCTTCCAAATGTTGACATAAAATGGTGTCCTTTTCTCACAATTTCGACTTTTTGTTGGAAATTTTGATCTTGCCTGCTTATCAACATTTTTCTGAAGATTTTGATTTTAGAAATGAAATATTAAGTTTAAAAGGATTTTTTTTAAATCCGAATTTTTCCTAGTATTTCACCATGTTTCTTGAAATGAAGTTTTACGAAAAATTGGAAATTTTGCTTAAGCTTTTTTTCTCTACAAATTTTTTTCATTCCCATCTTTTCTGAAATTCAGGAAATTCAACTTTAAGTTGAAAAACTACAATTTTGCACTTTCCTGGTTTGAGAAACTAAAGTGGCTCTCTTCTGTTAGCAATTTTCTGGGTACACACCATACGCCCCTAAATTACATCGTATATAAGCTGTTGGTAATTAAGGGTAACATTTTCACCCAAAATTTTTAACCCTCGTCGTCTTACGCTGTTTCCCACTTTAAAATCCTCCCATGAAACTCAAAATAAAATGCGAAATATTTTCAATCTTTTTTTACTTTCTTTTTCAGAGATTCGGGCATTTCCGGGGGTGGCGGCCTAGGCAAACGCATAGACACCTAAAAAACGAAAATATATAGTTTTCGACACAGGAAGAACAAAAAAAAGAGAAGGAGGGAGGGGGACTTGGGAAGGGAGAGAGGGAGGGAGAGGAAGAGGTAAAGGTAGATGTAGAGAGGTAGAGACAGAGGTAGAGGGAGATAGATAGAGAGAGGGAGGAGAGAGAGAGAGGGTGATACATAGAGAGAGAGAAGAGAGAGAGGGAGGAGAGGGAGGAGAGGGAGGAGAGAGAGAGGGTGATACACATAGAGAGAGAGAGAGAGAGAGACGAGAGAGAGGAAAGAGCGAGAGAGAGAGAGAGGGGCAGAGAGAGGAAAGAGGGAAAGAAGAGAGAGAGAGAGAGAGAGAGAGAAGAGAGAGAGAGAAGAGAGAAGAGAGAGAGAAGAGAGAGAGAGGAAAGAGAGAGATTTTGAGAAAAATTATCGAAATTATCTCGGATTTCGAGGAAAAAATACTAAATTTTTAAAAACAAAAACAAATTATGAAAAAAAAACTCAATCTCAGGACAGACGAAGGACGAATTTTAAAGATTTTAGATTTTAGGAGGTACAAATTTTTATAAAATGGCCAATGTGGAAAAAATATAAATTCCAATAAAAAATCGAAATTTTTAAAAAACAGTAGAGATTTGAAGAATTTCGAAGTTCAAATAAAAATAGAAATTTTCCAGGGAAAGTCACATTTTAAGAAACACCTCGAATTTAGCGAGTTAAGTCGAAATTAAGACAATGTTGAAAAAGCAGTCAATTTCCCAGAGAATAACGTCTTTCGAGGAAATTTCGAAAAAAAAAAGGAATTTTGAATTAAATCAAAATTGTGGAATAAAGACAAATTTTGAGGGAAAAGTTGAGGTCTCCAGTAATATATAAGATGGGAATTTCAGATAAAGATGAAATTTCGAAAATAGAAGAATTTTGAGAAAAATTATAAAATTGTTTTCGAATTTCGAGGAAAAAATCTAAATTTTGAAAAACAAAAACAAATTATTAAAAAAACGAAATTTCAAGACAGATCGATACTTCAAGAATAAGATCGAAATTACGAAAAAAAGTTTGAAATTTCGAAGAAAAAGTGAAAATTTGGAAAAAAAGCTGAAGTTTTCAAAAGAGCCAAATCAAATTCTGTCGAGATTTCGCAAAAATGGCAAATTTTGATAAAACTGCTTATGTTAGAGTGAGAGGGAAGGGGGAAAAAGAGAGGGAGGGGGGGGAATGAGAGGGAGAGAGAGAGAGAAAGAGAGAAAGGGGGTGAGAGGGAGGGAGGGAGAGAGAGAGAGAGAGAGGGAGGAGAGAGGGAGGGGGGGGAGGGAGGGAGAGGGAGAGAGGGGGAGAGGGAGAGAGAGAGTTAGAGGGAGAGAGAGAGAGGGAAAAAGAGAGAGAGAGAGAGCGAGGGAGAGAGAGAGAGAGAGAGAGAGAGAGAGAGACAGAGAAAGAGAGAGAGAGGGAGAGAGAGAGAGAGAGAGGGAGAGAAAGAGAGAGAGAGAGAGAGAGAGAGACAGACAGACAGACAGACAGACAGAGAGAGACAGACAGACAGACAGACAGACAAACAGACAGACAGACAGACAGACAGACAGACAGATAGTAGAAAGATTGGGAAAGGATAGAGAGAGTGGGAAGATAGAGAGAGGCAAGAGGTACACTGGAATAGAGAAAAGGGCGTTTTGGGAGAAAGAAAAAAAAGAGGCGAGAGATGTTTACCTTGAATCCGTCGTAAATGAACCACTGCAATGCCGTAAGCGTTCCAATCATAACGATCCTGGGGATAAGTCCTCCCCATAATCCGCAAAATCCCAATAATCTGACAACACCAGCAGCACTCATGTCCTTGTGTTGATTCATGTGGGACAATAGGGTGTCCGCCGGATGACTGACAATAGCACAAAATACTCCAGCGATGTATCCTCCAACAAATGTAACTATGAGTTGTTCTCCCTTCGAGCATTCAGCACGAGGTCTGGGGACAACATGTATGTACAACAATTCTACGGTTTTTTCGAATGAAGTGAATTTCATCATGGTGTATGGAATTTGCCTCATCCATAAAGGTGGCAAACCTGCAATTATAAAACTTCTAATTGATCTCCGTGAAAGTTTACAATAAGGACTCTTGCCCCAAATTACCTTCCATCTTTATTTTGATAGATATTGAAAATCTTTTCGAAAAATATTGACCATCTTCTTTCTAAGAATAAAAATGGAAGATATTGAAACCGAACTTACTTTTGTAAAATGCCATAAATCCTTCTTCTGCGTGCATTCTGCCGGCAGCTGCTGTCAACGAACGGGGGAAACCTGGTACGGTTTGAATTTTAACTTTTATAGATTCAAAAGGACAAAGACCGATATCTGCTAATATTTCAGCCGATGCACTTGAACATAAGAATAGGGCCGTTCTGTAAATGTATGCATTTTCTTCTCCTATTAATTTTTTGTAATAAACCTACAACATTAAATAACTAGCATAACTTGGGCGAAGTAATTCCTTATTTTTAGATTAAAAATTTTAAGCGATTTCCAATTTTAAATTTCCCCCCTAAATTTCGACTTTTTTTTATACATACATCAATAAATTAAAAATATATTCCACTGTCGCAGGTTCTCTCTGTATATGAGTGTGTTATTAAGAAAAAAAAGTATACCACTGCCACCAAAAGTCAAGATCGTTTTCTCAAAATACGAAACTATGAAATTACAACGAAGGCGTAAAACGGACGTCAGTTTATGAAAAATATTTTTTTTTGTAAATTTAGAAATTAAAGTCGAAATTCCCTCTCTAATCTAGGAATTTTAAGTTTCATATTTTCCAAATCCACGTCTATTTCTTGCCCTGCGATGAGCTTAGGCAACGACAGTTTCTTTCTAATAATGCCCTTTACACCCCCACAGTCCCCTTACTCAACAATTTTGAGAGTTAGCAATTTAGTACTTTCAAATTTTCAACAACCAAAATCTGAAGTCTTTTTTTCAAAATTTCGAGTTAAACTCGAAATTTGGACTTTAATTTCAAAATTTCAGGATTAAAGTAGAAATCTCCAGGTTGAACTTAAAATTTTGCGATCAAATTCAATATATGTTAAGGTCGAAGAAATCCGAAATTTCCAAAAAAACTTTAAATGTCAACTTTTTTGGAAAATGTCGACTTTTTTGGAAAATTTATATTTTTTAAACTTTTTATCACCTTCTTGAAACTTGCTACTTTAAAAAAAATCATTTTTTTTAAATAATTGTAAATGTACTTATTGAAATTTCGAACTTTTTCCAAATTGCGGCTTTTTCGAAAATTTGAAACTTTTTTCAATACATTTTATTAACTTCGAAAGTTTTTGAAAATTTCCCCATTTATTCAATTTTCCAAATTTATCTGCAAATTTTGACTTGTTTCGAAAATCGCTTTTTTTGAGTTCTTTAACCATTTGTTAATATTTTGGTTTTTTAAATTTATCCAATTTTTTTTTCAGAATTTGACTGATTTTTTTTAAATTTGAACTTTTTGTAAAATGTCAACATTTCTCAAACATTTTCTTTACAATTTCTACTTTTTTAAATAATTTGGCTTTTTTATTTTTAGAAAAATTCATCTATTTGTCAAAGTGTTTAAAATTTGTATGCATTTTTATTTTTCAAAAATTTAGGTTTTCTGTGATTTTTTAAAGACTCAATATTTAGTTTTTTTACAATTAAATACGAAATTTTTGCAAAACATCAATATTTTTGAAAATTGTGACTTTTTTAAAATTGTTACTTTTTGCGAAAATTTTCATTTTTCAAAATTTTCGGATTTATTCAACATTTTAACATTTTTTGAACATTTTGATTCTAAAATTTCGAATTTTTTGAATATATCGAATTATTTTTAAAATTTGTTGTTCTAAATTTTTTCCATGAAGTTCTTCCTAAACTTAAAGCTTTTTCTTCTTTACTGAAAAACTGTAACTTTTTTAGAGATCGACCATTTTTTCTAAGCTTCCAGTTCATTTTTACAATTCCTCTTTTAGAAGTTTTACTATATTTCAAAAATCCAAAATTGTCTAAAAATTTCAGGTTTTTAATTTGTCCTGGGTTTCGATCTATTGTCGAAATTCTACGTTTTTTTTGAATTTTTGAACTAAAAGTTTCGACTATTGTTAAAATTTCGTTATTTTTTAGAATTTTGACTTTTTTTTATTGTCATTTTAGAATTGAATTTTCGACTCTTATTGAAAAAAATAAAAGAGTGAACGTATATCCATTTGGAAAAATTCAAAATCTTTAAAAATAGAATTAGTTGAAATCTTGAATTTTTAGAAAAGATCCAAAAAAAAGTCGAAATTCTAAGGAACGTGGAAATTCCCAAAACAGTCAAAATTTCCAAAAATAGTAACAATTTTAAAAAATTTCAAAGTTTTCATAAAAAGTTACAAATTCCAAAAAAACAACATTTTATAAACTTGCCAAATTTTCGAAAAAAAGTTTAGATTTTAAAAAATAGTCTGAAATTTAAAAAATATTC
The DNA here is from genome assembly GCA_028583605.1 of Dastarcus helophoroides. Lineage (NCBI taxonomy): Eukaryota > Metazoa > Arthropoda > Insecta > Coleoptera > Bothrideridae > Dastarcus > Dastarcus helophoroides. The sequence goes on from CM053334.1 coordinate 9,609,546, forward strand.
GAAATTATGAAAAAACGTCAAGATTTAAAAAAAATGAAGAATTTTCAATAAAATTTCCTAAAAACCCAAATTTTCGAAAAGCCCAAATTTTGAATAAAGTCAAAATTACCAAAAATTTCGAAATTTTTAATACTCTGAAAAAAATTAAAAAATAACGAAAATTGAAAAGAAATTTAATTAAAAAATGTCGAAGTTTTCAAAAAAAAAAGTTAAGATTTTCAAAAGAAAAGCCAAAATATTGAAAATATGGTCATTTTGAAAAAAGTTCAAATTTTCGAAATAAATCAAAAATTTTAAAATGCAACAAATGCTTGCAAAATAAAACGAAATTTTAACAGTGGTCGATTAAAAAAAATCAAAATTTTTAGATAAAGGCGAAATTTTGAGGGAAGTGAAAATTTTAAAGATCAAAATGCTGAAAAACGACAAAATTTCGAAACATTTCTAAATTTTGACAGAAAATTAGGAACTTTTTTTGAACATTTTGGTTCCAAAATTTGGAATCTTTTTAATATATCGCATTATTTTTAAAGTTTTCGAACTAAAAATTTCAACTAATTGTCAAAATTTCGTTATTTTTTAGAATTTGAACTTTTTTTAATTGTAATTTAGAACTGAATTTTCGACTCTTATTGAAAAAAATAAAAAATAAAAGAGTGAACGTATATCCATTTGGAAAAATTCAAAACCTTTAAAAATAGAATTAGTTGAAATGTTGCGTTTCTAGAAAAGATCCAAAAAAAAGTCGAAATTCTAAGGAACGTGGAAATTCCCAAAACAGTCAAAATTTCCAAAAATAGTAACAATTTTAAAAAATTTCGAAGTTTTCATAAAAAGTTACAAATTCCAAAAAAACAACATTTTATAAACTTGCCAAATTTTCGAAAAAAAGTTTAGATTTTAAAAAATAGTCTGAAATTTAAAAAATATTCGAAATTATGAAAAAACGTCAAAATTTAAAAAAAAAATGAAGAATTTTCAGTAAAATTTCCTAAAAACCCAAATTTTTAAAAAGCCCAAATTTTGAATAAAGTCAAAATTACCAAAAATTTCGAAATTTTTAATACTCTGGAAAAAAATTAAAAAATAAGGAATATTGAAAAGAAATTTAATTAAAAAATGTCGAAGTTTTCAAAAAAAAAAAGTTAAGATTTTCAAAAGAAAAGCCAAAATATTGAAAATATAGGCATTTTGAAAAAAGATCAAATTTTCGAAATAAATCAAAAATTTTAAAATGCAACAAATGCTTGCAAAATAATAGGAAATTTTAACAATGGTCGATTAAAAAAAATCAACATTTTTAGATAAAGGCGAAATTTTAAGGAAAGTGAAAATTTTAAAGATCAAAATGTTGAAAAACGACAAAATTTCGAAACATTCCTAAATTTTGACAGAAAATTAGGAACTTTTTTTGAACATTTTGGTTCCAAAATTTGGAATCTTTTTAATATATCGCATTATTTTTAAAATTTTCGACCTAAAAATTTCGACTAATTGTCAAAATTTCGTTATTTTTTTAGAATTTGAACTTTTTTGAATTGTAATTTAGAATTGTATTTTCGACTCTTATTGAAAAAAATGATAAAAGAGTGAACGTATATCCATTTGGAAAAATTCAAAATCTTTAAAAATAGAATTAGTTGAAATGTTGCATTTTTAGAAAAGATCCAAAAAAAAGTCGAAATTCCAAGGAACGTGGAAATTCCCAAAACAGTTAAAATTTCCAAAAATAGTAACAATTTTAAAAAATTTCGAAGTTTTCATACAAAGTTACAAATTCCAAAAAAACAACATTTTATAAACTTGCCAAATTTTCAAAAAATGTTTAGATTTTAAAAAATAGTCTGAAATTTAAAAAATATTCGAAATTATGAAAAAATGTCAAAATTTAAAAAAAATGAAGAATTTTCAATAAAATTTCCTAAAAACCCAAATTTTCGAAAAGCCCAAATTTTGAATAAAGTCAAAATTACCAAAACTTTCGAAATTTTTATTACTCTAAAAAAAAAATTAAAAAGTAACGAATATTAAGAAGAAATTTTATTAAAAAATGTCGAAGTTTTCAAAAAAAAAGTTAAGATTTTCAAAAGAAAAGCCAAAATATTGGAAATATGGGCATTTTGAAAAAAGTTCAAATTTTCGAAATAAATCAAAAATTTTAAAATGCAACAAATGCTTGCAAAATAATACGAAATTTTAACAATGGTCGATTAAAAAAAATCAAAATTTTTAGATAAAGGCGAAATGTTAAGGAAAGTGAAAATTTTAAAGATCAAAATGTTGAAAAACGACAAAATTTCGAAACATTTCTAAATTTTGACAGAAAATTAGGAACTTTTTTTGAACATTTTGGTTCCAAAATTTGGAATCTTTTTAATATATCGCATTATTTTTAAAATTTTCGAACTAAAAATTTCGACTAATTGTCAAAATTTCGTTATTTTTAAGAATTTGAACTTTTTTTAATTGTAATTTAGAATTGAATTTTCGACTCTTATTGAAAAAAAAAATAATAAAAGAGTGAACGTATATCCATTTGGAAAAATTCAAAATTTTTAAAAATAGAATTAGTTGAAATGTTGCGTTTTTAGAAAAGATCGAAAAAAAAGTCGAAATTCTAAGGAACGTGGAAATTCCCAAAACAGTCAAAATTTCCAAAAATAGTAACAATTTTAAAAAATTTCGAAGTTTTCATAAAAAATTACAAATTCCAAAAAAACAACATTTTATAAACCTGCCAAATTTTCGAACAAAAGTTTAGATTTTAAAAAATAGTCTGAAATTTAAAAAATATTCGAAATTATGAAAAAACGTCAAAATTTAAAAAAAATGAAGAATTTTCAATAAAATTTCCTAAAAACCCAAATTTTCGAAAAGCCCAAATTTTGAATAAAGTCAAAATTACCAAAACTTTCGAAATTTTTATTACTCTAAAAAAAAAATTAAAAAGTAACGAATATTGAGAAAATTTTTAGATAAAGGCGAAATTTTAAAGATCAAAATGTTGAAAAACGACAAAATTTCGAAACATTTCTAAATTTTGACAGAAAATTAGGATTTAAACGAGATCAAACTTTTGAAAAGTAATGTCAGCATTTTGAAAAGATACTGTAAAAAATCGACCTTTTCAAAAAATTCAAGGATTTTGATAAAATGGATTTAGTTTCAAAAAAACGTTTACAAAAGTTGAAATTTCGAAAAATAATTTGAATTTCAAAAATAATCAAAATTTCAAAGAAATATGGAGATTAAAAAAAAATGAAGCATTTTTGGTTAAATTTTCAAAATAAGCCGAAATTTCCGAAGAGCCTAAATATTGAAGTATACTGAAAATTTTCCAAAAATTCCAAACTTTCATAAAAAGTGGAAAAGTAAGAATGTTGAAAAACATAAAATTTTGGTTAATTATAATTTAAAAAAAAAAGAAATGTCATTTTTTTTAAAGTTAAAATTTTTGATCGAATATTTTTAAAAATATCGAAATTTAAAAAATAAATTATAAAGCAGCGAAAGTGTCAAATAAAGCTAGTGTGTAAATATTTATAAAGAAGGTTGTTTTTCGTCTATTATATTAGATGGTCAAGTGTATGTTACATCTGCCGATAGAAATAGAATCGACCAATGAGTAAATTTAATGCGTACGATGTATACCAATGTTGCAAAATTCGTTCATTGGCGTGCATCGTGAATTGAAACAACTATCTTCTGCGGGGACGAACGTTGGAGCCTAAATGGCAATAGCAGGTCATTAGAAGGTTCATTTTATTAAACAAAATTATCAGCTACAACTATCGATATTTTTGTAATAATCTATCGATAGTATCGATTGTAGAAACTACTGATGGATGGTGAACACTAAGGTCCTATACTATTTGCATATAAATTTAACGAATTAAAATTCTGGCTGACGTTAATTGACTACAAAAGAAACGATCGCTATGGAAATAAAGAAAGAATAATTAAGGAGATCGTTGCAAAAAAACCTGCCTTAAATACTTCATAAAAGCCAAATTTAAAAGTTCCTTGAATAGAATATCCGAAAAATGTAGGAAGCCATCCTTTAGTGAGACCTTTGTATCCTTCCTCCTTTATAGTGATACCGAATCCTCTGAAGATATTTTTATACTTTGCTTTGTTAACTTGAATTCTACATTTAACTAAATCCAACGGTACGAGCGATGTGTGAGTTGTTCCGCAAGAAATTAACCCTAGAATTAAAAAAAATTCGGTATTTGCGATTGATTAAAGTGGGCCGGCTTACCCCCGAGCCCGCATAAAAGGAAATATTTCAATGAGCCTATTTCGCAGCTTTCTTCTGATTGTGGCAACGGACCATCTTTTTTCTTTTTCTCACACAAGGCCGTAATTAGAAGACCGTACATTATTAAACATGAAAAATACAGAGAATTTTAAAATTTCCATTAGGTGACACCAAACTTCATGACATCATGACTTGTCAAAACCGTCAAAAAAATTCAGTTGCTGAGGGTTTTCACTTATTCCTGTCGCAAGGCAACACGAGCGATGTTCACGGCGCGATGGCCACTTTTATCTTTGGTTGAAAGAATTGAATAAAAGATAAAAGGGAGTGAATCTTAAGATGAAAAGAGCAATTTTAAAAATTTCAACTTTAATCGAAAATTTCGCCTTTTTTTTCGAATCTTAACTTATCAAAAATTTCACCTTTTTTAAAAATTTGACTTCTATTTTTCTCAAAATTTTAAATTTAAAAACAATCCGATTATTCGTGAAAATGTCGATATTTTGAAAGATTGAATTTCTCTCAAAATTTTCTCAAAATTTCAATTTTATGCAAAAGGTCGATTTTTTTACAATTTTAAGTTTTTGAAGTTCCGATATTTTTGATAATTTCGACATTTTCAAAATGGTATTTGTCGCAAATTTTAGATTTCTTTGTAAACTTGACATTGAACATTTTTGATAATATCGAGGTTTTTTTTTCCAAATTTCGATTGTAAAATTTACGCTTTTTTCTCAAAATTTGACGTTTCACATTATTTTTAAATTTGGCTTTTCCAAGGATCTGTCTAAGTCTACTGTGTTGAAAATTTCCATCCTTTCGTAAAAATTTCGACTTTTCAGTGTTTTCGGTTTTCTTTTTTGGTAAATCTTTTTAAAAATTTCGACATTTGTGTTCGATATTGTATTGTTGTCATAACAAAAATAATAAAATAATTCACGATTAGATAGAAAGTGTCAATTCTTTATTATACAGTCCATAAAGAAGAAACCAGCGAATTACATACAGATTGGTTTTCGAAATTTTGACTTCTCGAAATTTGGAATTTTTTTTTTGAATTACACTTTTTGAAAAATTCACCTTTTTCTAAAATTTTCGATTCATATTAAAGAATCCTTTTAAATTACGAATTTTTTAAAATCTGTACGAATTGTAAGATTTTTAAATTTTGATTTCAAAGCTGACATTTTCTAAATAAGCATTTTTTAAGTTAAAACTAAAAAAAACAAAATTTAGAAGAAATTTAAAATCGAAACAAATTTTTCAGAAAAAGCACAAATTTCGAGTAAAAACCTAAAGCGAAAATCGAATTTTAAGTAGTTATTTCGAAAACAAACCAAATTCTCATCAAAAGTCGCAATATTAAGAAAGATAAAATTTAGAAAAAAAAGTAAATAATTAAAATTCGCAATTTTGAAAGTTATATAATATAATCTCCAAAGTATTGAGGGAAATGAACAATTTCGAGTTTAAAAAAATGGAAATTTACAAAAGAAGTAAAAACTATAAAAATCGAAATTTTGAGAAGTCAGAATTATGAAATCTCAAAGTTTTCAAAAAAGTTGAAATTTGCAAAAAAAAAGCCGAATTAATAAAACAGATAAGAAATTTTTTAAATAAAATTTGTCAGAATATATAAAAAATCAAAAATTTTTTAGTTAGCGGAACTTAAAAGAAATACATTTTCTAAAAATTTTCAAAATGAAAAAAGTATTAATTAGCGAAATTTAAAAAATATTTTTCAAAAAATGTGGAATTTCCAAAAAGAGCAACATTTCAAGAAAAAGCTGTAAATTTGAAATAATTAAATAAAAGACATATTTTGAACTTTATTTTTGGAAATTTTGATTATTTTTGAAAATTTCAACTTTTTTGAGAATTGCAACTTTCTCGATTAAATTCTGCAAAAAAGTAGTTTTCTCAAAACCTCTAAATTTTCAAAAAGAAAAGTTTAAATATTTAAAAAGCATCGAAATTGTAAAATTAAAAATATTCAAAACTAGCCGACCCGGCGAACTTCGTAGCGCCTAACAGTCAATTCTTTAATTTTTCTCTCCGTAAGAACCATCCTCATACTTTGGAATATTCTAAAAAAAGAATTGGCGAAATCAGCCGTTCTCGAAATTTACGCTTAGCAACACATTCAGCGAAAAGTGTCGTTCTTAGACTTTTTCAGCCAATTTTTTAAATTTTTCTCTCCGTAAGAACCATCCTCGTATTTCAAGGAATATTCTAAAAAAAGAATTAGCGAAATCGGTTCAGCCGTTCTCGAGATTTGCGCTTAGCAACACATTCAGCGAAAAGTGTTGTTTTTAGACTTTTTCAGCCAATTTTTTAAATTTTTCTCTCCGTAAGAACCATCCTCGTATTTCAAGCAATATTCTAAAAAAAGAATTAGCGAAATCGGTTCAGCCGTTCTCGAGATTTGCGCTTAGCAACACATTCAGCGAAAAGTGTTGTTTTTAGACTTTTTCAACCAAAAAAAAAGTAAAATTAAAAAAATCCAAAGTGTGAAGAACGCCAACATTTTAAAAAAGGTTCGAAATTTCCAAAAAAATCGAATCGATATTTATTTACAAAAAAAAATCGAGGAAAAGTGGAAATTTTTACAAAAGTAGTTTTTAAAAAATTAAATGGAAATTTTGAAAAAGGTGAGAAATTGAAAATTTGGTATTTTGAAGTCGACATTTTCAAGAAAAATTCTAATTATTTTAAACCAGTTACAATATTGAAACAGATACCAAATTTCCAAATAAACATAGCATTTAGAAAATAACACTTTTCAACAAATGCCAATTTTTTCAAATGTTAAAATTTTAAAATGTGAAAATTTAAAAAAAGGTGTAAACGAAAATCGAATTAAAAAAAATCGGAATTTTCAGTAAAGTCGTAGTTTTATGAAAAAGCAAAATGTTCAGTAAAGTTTAAAGACAGAATTAAAATTTTTATAAAAATTGAGATAAGAGTTGTAATTTTTAAAAAAATTGAGACAGAGTTCAGATTTTCAAACAATGTAGGAGAGAAAAAATAGAAAAAGTCGCATATAATTTTCAAAAATAGAAATATTTAAAACAGGATGTAATATTAAAAAAGTTCGAAACTTTTTAAAAAAGTTGAATTTTTAACCAAGTCATTATTTTCAAAAAGTTAAAATTTCGAAGATTGGAGTGTGAAATTTGGAATAAAAGTTTGAATTGGAAACGTAGAATTTTTCAAAAAAAGTAAGCAAAAAAAATCGTAATTTTCAGAAGTCGTAGTTTTGAAGAAAGACAAAATTTTCAATAAAGCTTGAATTTTAAAAAAGGTGTAATATTAAAAAAGTTCGAAATTTTAAAAAAAATCCAAAATAGAATTTTTAACCAAAGTCATTATTTTCAAAGTCAAAATTTCGAAGATTGGCGTGTGAAATTTGGAATAAGAGTTGAAATTGGAAACGTAGAATTTTTTTAAAAAAAGCAAGCAAAAAAAATCGTAATTTTCAGAAGTCGTAGTTTTGAAGAAAGACTAAATTTTCAATAAAGCTCGAGTTTTACAAAAAGGTCGAAATTTTCCAAAAAAAGATTAAATACCTAAAAAGGGCATTATGTTTCAAGAAAAAGTTGAAAACAAAAAGGGCCCAGATTTTAAAAAAAGTCAAAATTTCAAGATGTCAAAAATAATCAAAATTTTAAAAAAGGTAAAATTTTTCAAGAAAGTCCAAAAAGTGGAAACGAATCGAATTAAAAAAAATCCCAATTTTCAGTAAAGTCGCAGTTTTATGAAAAAGCAAAATTTTCAGTTAAGTTTAAAGACAGAATTAAAATTTTTATAAAAATTGAGATGAGTTGTAATTTTCAAAAAAATTGAGACAGAGTTCAAATTTTCAAACAATGTAGGATAGAAAAAGTAGAAAAATCCGCATATAATTTTCAAAAAAGTCGAAATTTTTAAGAACAATTCGAAATATCTAAAACAGGGCGTAATATTAAAAAAGTTCGACTTTTTTTAAAAAATTCAAAGTTGAAAGAATCTTAATTTTTAACCAAAAGTCATTATTTTCAAAAAGTCAAAATTTCTAAGATTGGCGTGTGAAATTTGGAATAAAAGTTTAAATTGGAAACGTAGAATTTTTTAAAAAAAGCAAGCAAAAAAAACCGTAATTTTCAGAAGTCGTAGTTTTGAAGAAAGACAAAATTTTCAATAAAGCTCGAGTTTTACAAAAAGGTCGAAATTTTCCAAAAAAAGATGAAATACCTAAAAAGGGCATTATGTTTCAAGAGAAAGTTGAAAAGAAAAAGGGCCGAGATTTTAAAAAAATCAAAATTTCAAGATGTCAAAAAAATCAACATTTTAAAAAAGGTAAAATTTTTCAAGAAAGTCCAAAAAGTGGAAACGAATCGAATTAAAAAAAATCCCGATTTTCAGTAAAGTTGTAGTTTTATGAAAAAGCAAAATTTTCAGTTAAGTTTAAAGACAGAATTAAAATTTTTATAAAAATTGAGATAGGAGTTGTAATTTTCAAAAAAATTGAGACAGAGTTCAAATTTTCAAACAATGTAGGATAGAAAAAGTAGAAAAATCCGCATATAATTTTCAAAAAAGTCGAAATTTTTAAGAACAATTCGAAATATCTAAAACAGGGCGTAATATTAAAAGAGTTCGACGTTTTTTAAAAAATTCAAAGTTGAAAGAATCCTAATTTTTAACCAAAAGTCATTATTTTCAAAAAGTCAAAATTTCTAAGATTGGCGTGTGAAATTTGGAATAAAAGTTTAAATTGGAAACGAAGAATTTTTTAAAAAAAGCAAGCAAAAAGAAATCGTAATTTTCAGAAGTCATAGTTTTGAAGAAAGACAAAATTTTCAATAAAGCTCGAGTTTTACAAAAAGGTAGAAATTTTCCAAAAAAAGATGAAATACCTAAAAAGGGCATTATGTTTCAAGAAAAAGTTGAAAACAAAAAGGGCCGAGATTTTAAAAAAAGTCAAAATTTCAAGATGTCAAAAAAAATCAAAATTTTAAAAAAGGTAAAATTTTTCAAGAAAGTCCAAAAAGTGGAAACGAATCGAATTAAAAAAAAAATCCCAATTTTCAGTAGTCGTAGTTTTATGAAAAAGCAAAATTTTCAGTTAAGTTTAAAGACAGAATTAAAATTTTTATAAAAATTGAGATGAGTTGTAATTTTCAAAAAAATTGAGACAGAGTTCAAATTTTCAAACAGTGTAGGATAGAAAAAGTAGAAAAATCCGCATATAATTTTCAAAAAAGTCGAAATTTTTAAGAACAATTCGAAATATCTAAAACAGGGCGTAATATTAAAAAAGTTCGACGTTTTTTAAAAAATTCAAAGTTGAAAGAATCTTAATTTTTAACCAAAAGTCAAAATTTCTAAGATTGGAGTGTGAAATTTGGAATAAAGGTTTAAATTGGAACCTAGAATTTTTTAAAAAAAGCAGGCAAAAAAAATCGTAATTTTCAGAAGTCGTAGTTTTAAAGAAAGACAAAATTTTCAATAAAGCTCGAGTTTTACAAAAAGGTCGAAATTTTCCAAAAAAAGATGAAATACCTAAAAAAGGCATTATGTTTCAAGAAAAAGTTGAAAAGAAAAAGGGCCGAAATTTTAAAAAAAAGTCATAATTTCAAGATGTCAAAAAAAATCAAAATTTTAAAAAAGGTAAAATTTTTCAAGAAAGTCCAAAAAGTGGAAACGAATCGAATTAAAAAAAAATCCCCAATTTTCAGTAAAGTCGTAGTTTTATGAAAAAGCAAAATTTTCAGTTAAGTTTAGACAGAATTAAAATTTTTATAAAAATTGAGATGAGTTGTAATTTTCAAAAAAATTGAGACAGAGTTCAAATTTTCAAACAATGTAGAATAGAAAAAGTAGAAAAATCCGCATATAATTTTCAAAAAAGTCGAAATTTTTAAGAACAATTCGAAATATCTAAAACAGGGCGTAATATTAAAAAAGTTCGACGTTTTTTAAAAAATTCAAAGTTGAAAGAATCTTAATTTTTAACCAAAAGTCATTATTTTCAAAAAGTAAAAATTTCTAAGATTGGCGTGTGAAATTTGGAATAAAAGTTTAAATTGGAAACGTAGAATTTTTTAAAAAAAGCAAGCAAAAAAAATCGTAATTTTCAGTAGTCGTAGTTTTGAAGAAAGACAAAATTTTCAATAAAGCTCGAGTTTTACAAAAAGGTCGAAATTTTCCAAAAAAAGATGAAATACCTAAAAAAGGCATTATGTTTCAAGAAAAAGTTGAAAAGAAAAAGGGCCGAGATTTTAAAAAAAGTTAAAATTTCAAGATGTCAAAAAAATCAAAATTTTGAAAAAGGTAAAATTTTTCAAAAAAGTCCAAATCTAAATTTAAAAAACGAAATTTCCAAAAACGTCATACTTTGAGAAAAAGTCGAAATTTATTAAAAAAGAAAATGATCAGAGGTTCTTAAATTTTGATTTTAAAGTAGTGATTTAGACATAAATGTGAAAATCTTTTGTAAAATAGGGATCGGTATTGGCCCCCCGGGATCCCAGGGTACTATTAAAAGTCGACCTTTTCAAAAAATTCAAGGATTTTCATAAAATGACATTTTCAAAGAGTAAATTTCAAAAAATCACTTTTTGTTAATTTTAAGGGTGATGCGGGCCCCGATTGAGCCCAATGGCCTTAAATCCAAGCCCGACTAGTTCTTGTTGCCATTACAAAATTAGAACTTCAGTGCCTACTGTGATGCACATATATTTATCTAAAGTGGACTATAATTCAAAAAAGTTATAACCTAAAGACATACATTTTAACAACTTTGAAGAACTTTCAGTTTTGGCTGAACTCAGAACTGAACCGAAATTCGATTTGTCAGTGTCTTAAAAATCTGTTTCGTTTGATTACCTATCTGACCACCAGCCAAAGTTAAATGTTACGAAAACAGAATCAATAAAATATATATGAGAAAAATAAATAAAAGACAAGAGTAACAGCTTATCTGTATTTGATACTATATACAATCTAAAATACAGCACTTAATACGTAACTGATTGATGACAATTAAACGGAATCTTGCATTTACTGTGTCAATGTTTCACTAGCATGAAATACTGTAATTACTTTTTGGACTTGAAAGATAAATTAAATTAAAATCACTTTAAATATCATTTAGTTTCTTATTGAGCCACCCCTAACTTCTTCTTAAGTGACTCGGGCATCTCCGGTGGTGGAGGTCTCGGCATGCGCATTGCCACCTACAAAACAAAATCAGTACCCAATCTGATATAACAAATTCGTTATTTTACCTTGAAAGCGTCGTAGATGAACCATTGAAGGGCAGTCAATGTACCAATCATAACAATCCTAGGACCTAATCCCTTCCACATACCGCCAAAACCTAACCTCTTGGCAGCCTCAACGGCAGTCATGCCTTTCTCTTGATTAAGCTTAGATACTACAGTGTCAGCCGGATGACTTACAATAGCGCAGAACACACCGGCGATGTAACCAGCGGCGAAAGTGACAACAAGTTGCTCGCCTTTGCTGCATTCAGCACGGGGCTTCGGTACAACATACTTGTACAAAATCTCAATGGTTCTCTCAAAGCAGGCGAACTTCATCATAGTGTAAGGGATCTGTCGCATCCACAGGGGCACCAAACCTACAACATCGAAACTTTAAGTACCCAAAGGCAACCTTCCTCGGTGGTAACTGTAGAGACAATCAGTCATAGCACCGCGCGCTTACGACAGCGTTTGTAGATCTGCGACAGACTAGTCTGAATTGAGTTCTGGCGGGGCCAGCGCGCGAATTGTACTCAAACTGCCAACCGTGAGAGATTCCAACCGGCGACGTGCGTCGTCTCCCACCTGTGACGGTGCTCCCAGACATTTGGCACGCCACCGACATGTTTCTGGTTCTCTCACCTTGCCACATGCAAGCACCCTGCTGGAGTGTGATAGCTTTTCTCAGACCTTCCCGAAGCTTTTGAGAGTAACGGGTACTCTGTGGGTGAGCTCCAAGTGCGTGATTGTCGCAGACCTTGTAAACGCCGCTGGCGCGGTAATTTTAATCATTTTGATGAGTCTCTGCAAGTTCGAGACTGTAGATGAGACAAGTAAACTGTTGAACTGGAGAGAGATATGATGCAATGTATGGAACGGGAAAATTGATTATAATGCAAGACGAAGTTAGGTAATTCAACCTACGGGGTGGGGAGGGGTGAGGCTAAAAGCCCCATTCTGATTTATGACTTTTATGTTTTATTTTGTTAACTACTTAAGTAATAATTTGGGAAAAATAAATAAAATTTTTTAGAAAATCTAGGAATTTTGATAAAAAGGTTAAAATAACCAAATGAAGCTTGAAATTTCCAAATAAAAGAGATACAGGAATAAAGTGGATTTCACACTAGAAGGTCCTGCATTAGACCAGTTTTTTTACATGCACCATTACTGCATGTAAAAAAAAGAATATTAAATTTCTTATAACCAGAAACGGGAAAAATTATAACCAGAAGTGGTCCAGAGTGGACCAGAAGTGTTTAAGAAGGCGGTTAATCGCCATCTATCCTCGTTTCCGCATCCTACTCACAGTGCTTTGAAAGCATAATGAGGTTACCCTTTGTGAGTGGATTAAACTTAAAAAAAAAAAAATATGATCAAAAGTGGGAAAATTAAGATCAGAAGTAGGAAATTATAATCAGAGGTGGGAAAATTATGATCACAGGTGGGAAAATTATGATGAGATGTGGGAGAAATTTAACGTTTCTCTCTTTTAGGTTAAAGTACATTTTAGCGCTTCGCCAAATCAAAACGTACTTTTGTAGAATCCGTTAAGTCCTTCTTCCTTCATGATCTTGGGCATGGCTTCCCTCATTGTGTTCGCAAAACCTGGAGTTGTTTGGATTTTGACCTTAGCTGATTCGAATGGAGATAAACCAATATCGGCGATGAATTCGGCGGACGCGCTGGCGGCCAAATATAAACTTGTTCTGTACAAATAAGCATTTTCTTCGCCGATCGCATCAGCATAAAGTACCTGAAAATTATCGAAATTTATGAAAAAAAAATCTAATACTCGGTTTTAAAAATGTAAGATTGACTTGAAGGAAATACGCTTCAAATTTCGAGTTTAAAATCAAAATAGGTAAGTCGAATAGGATTGCTGTAAATATTCCAAGAAATCGGGACAACTAAATTTCCAGTTTTAAGTTGAATGTTTAAAAAAAATTAAAAAATGAAAATTTAAATTGAAATTTAAAAAAGTTTCAAAACGAAACTTTCAGATTTACTCAATGGATAACGTTATATTAGTTTTAAAAATTAAATTACTCACTTTGAAGACTTCATAGAATCCAAACTTGCATAAACCTTGTATCGAGTAACCAAAGAACGTTGGCGCCCATCCTTTAGCCAAACCCTTAGCACCATCCTCTCTAATGGTCACTTTAAAACCGTTGAAAACACCTTTGTATTTCGCTGGATCTACCTGGATACGGCACTTGACAAGATCGAGGGGAACGACGGCAGTGTGTGTAATACCACATGACAGGACACCTAAACAGTAAAATAATTTTCAGTATAAACGCCCCCAATGGAACATTTATTTTTAAAATGGCGAATGGAATCATAACAGACCAAAAACATGCTTCTAGCTAAGGTAAATAGGTCTACAATAGATTAGTCTGAATTGAGTTCTGGCGGCAGAGCCAGCTCGCAGATCGTACTCAAAGTGCCAACCGTGAGAGATTCCAATCAATGGCCCCCAACTCTCCCACCTGAGGTGTTCCCAGTAGTGAAGACCACCGACACATTGCTGGTTCTCTCACTTTGCCATACGCAAACACCCTGCTGGAGTGTGATGGCTTTACTCAGACCTTCCCGAAGCTTTAACGAGTAACAAGTACTCTGCAGGTGAGCTCCAAGTGCGTGATTATTATAGACCTTAACCCGCAGCAATCAGCACGTCAGTTGATCTAATCTAATCATGATTTAATACATTAATTTCAATCACTTATTAAAACTACCGATTGAATTCTCAAAGTCCAAGAGTTACTGATTTTTGGGCAATTTGTTCATCGGTCACCGATAAATCTAACCCAAAAGCTTGAAATTTGCAAGAATTTGAATATCAATTTGTATCGGAGCCGAAAATTTAAAAATAAAATCAGAATTTCTAGAAAAAACAAATTCTGAACATGCAAACCACCAATATTGAAAAGAGTTAAAATTTTGAAAAAAACACTAGAAATTTAATTCATGTTTTTGTCAGAAGTTGCAATCTACTTCATTTAATGTAACATTAACGAAATTTACACAAAAAATCACTATTCTGGGCACTTATCAAGTGTAAACTGAGCTTACCTCCAATACCACAAAGGCCGAAATATTTCAAAGAGCCAAACTCGCAGCTGTCGCCCTCAGCTACCGCAGCCGCGGCGATAGTCCTCCCCGCTGTTAGTGACTTTACGAGACCGCCTTGTGGGGCATCGCTCTGTTGTGACGACTGACACGACGCCTTTGTCAGAAATGAGGAGAACATGGTGAAAGTATGTCTTTTCCAAACTGGCTCTGAAAATTTATCCTCATTACTATCTAAAAATTCACATAGAGCGATATCAAATCAGATTCAACGCTGATAAGACGACAAAATTAATTACATAAAATATCGGTTGCGAAACCAAGTTCATTTTTATGTTGACACTGACAGTGACGTCTAACCTATTTGTCAATGTCAAAAATTACATAATTTTTTCCCCCAAAAAATTGGAAATAAGCAACTATGGTGAACTAATTGTGGGAAATTTCCATCGCCAACGCGTCCACAAGCATATGAAATGACTACAGATCTACACTCATTGAATTTTCCGAGCACTTTCACCCGAAAATTACATGATAAAACACGTGAATAACGTTCCACGCTTTTTACAAGGGCGACAGAATTCGCGAATTACATAAGCGATTTTTTGGATATAGAAATCTTTTTTTGTACGCTTACGAATCATGAATTTCTAAATTTGATGGAGATTCGAAACAGCTAGGCTAGCCAAAGCAATACAAAAAAGTGTACATTTCCAAATAAAGCGAAATTAATGGAAACTTACCGCTTAAAAATGGCTGCAAACCCCCAAAAAGACCAGCCAAAGCGAGGTTGGTCACGCAAAGCGAGCTGATTCTGACATGGAATAACCTCGTGATGACGTTCGATGTTCGCCACGTTGCCGGACGTATCCGCCGTTTTCGTTTAATTAAACCACAGAGTATTATCTAGCGACGCTTTCGATTCATTGGCTTCCTCCACCATTTTCTTGAAGGTTGTTAGCGCCAATTTCAAAACTTTATCTCATAGGTTTGGGCGTTGATTGAATAAATAAATATTCAATCAACGATTGGGCGTTTATCCTATATTATTACAGATTATAGAAAAGAACTAGAAACTAGATTGTCGACTGAAATCGAATTAGGGCTTCCGTTCTTGTTTTAGCCGAAACCGAATCTTATTTAAACTTTCTGTTCATGTTTTATTGGCTTTTTCTTCGCCCGTTACTCCTCTCACAATTCTAAATAGTGAAGAAAAAGCCAATAAAACATGAATAGATATACCAATACTTCGCAAAGAATATACAGAGAATATCTTATTTAAATTTGTTGGAGCGTAATTAAAAATGTAATTAAAGTGAGCATTGTAAATGTCAAGTTTAAAATCAAGTTTCGACAATGAAGGGTCGAAATTTAGAAAAAAAATTACTCACTCCAAATAACATTTTTTTTTAATTTGAAGTTAACCTCGAAATTGTTGATTTTCTCAAATCATACATTTTTAATTGATAGAGGTTTTAAACTTCAAGTGAAAGCTCGAATTTAAATATCCCAACTTTAAGAGTAAATTCGATTTAAATTGTGGTAAAAGTTGAAATTCAAGATTTTAAAGATATTTGTGTTACCCAAATCGTGAGTTGTGAGGTTAGTTTTCAATTTTTATTACTTCTTGTGTTTTCAAAAATTTCAATGCAAAAGACGAAACCCAGATGTATTCGGAAAGAATAATTCTCTATTTCAACCTTCTGTACTCATAGACAATTGGCAAATGTAAAAAATTACCCTTTTCATTTGGTGACTTTTTTTTAGTTATAATTTTCGTAAATTTTGACGTAACCATCAATTAATCTCAAAATTGGGAACATGGTCCTTTTCGAAGTTTAAATTTTCTGATCAACCTAAAAATGTAGACTTTTTTCTGAAAATATTGGTTCAGTTCCTCAAAATTCCGACCTCAAAACAAAATTTTGCTTTTTTCTCAAAATTTCGAATTTAAATTGGAAATATAAGTCTTTTACTTCAAAATTTCGTTTTAAAAGTCAGCTCGTTAAAATAACTCAATTTTTTTTCGGAATTTAGTATTAAAAATTCAGGATTCAGGATTCTAGATTCAAGATTCAGGATTCAGCAATCAAAATTGAAGTTTCAAGATTCAAGATTTATGATGCAGGATATAGAACTCAAGACCCAAGGTCCAAGATCCAAGTTTGAAGATTCAAGATGCGAGATCCAAGATGCGAGATCCAAGATGCGAGATCCAAGATGCAAGATCCAAGATTCAAGATTAAAAATCCAAGATTCAAAATTCAAGATTCAGGATTCAGTATTTAATATCCAAGTTTCAAGATTCGGAATCCAAAATCTAAAATTCAAAATTCAAGATTCAGGATACAAGATCCAAGATCCAAGATTCAAGATCCAAGTATGAAAATTCAAGATTCAAGATATAAGATTTAATAGTCAAGATCCAAGGTCCAAAACTCAAGATTTGAGATTCAAAGTTCAAGATCCAAAATTCAAGATTCAGGATCTAAGATTCAAGATTTAAAATAGAAGACTTAAGATTCGGGATCCAAGATTCAAAATTTAAGATTTAGGATTCAAGATTCAAGTTTTAAGATTCAAGTTTCAAGATTCAAGTTTCAAGATTTAAGATCCAAGCCAAGACCCAGGATTTAAGATTCAAGATTCAAAACCCACCATTCAAGATCCAAGATCCGAATTCCGGGATCCAAGATCCAAAATCCAGGATCGAAGATCCAAGATCCAAGATTTAAAATTCAGGATTCAAGATCAAAGATCGAAGATCCAAGATTTAAAATTCAAGATTCTGAATTCAGGATTCAAGATCCAAGATTCAAGATTGAAGGTTGAAGATGCGAGATCCAAGATCCAAGATCCAAGATTCAAGATTCAAGATCCAAGATCCAAGATTCAAGATCCAAGATTCAAGATCCAAGATTCAAGATCCAAGATTCAAGATTCAAGATTCAAGTTCAAGGTTCAAGGTTCAAGATTTAAGATTCAAGTTCAAGGTTCAAGATTCAAGTTCAAGATTCAAGATTCAACATTTAAGATTTAAGGTTTAAAGTTTAAGGTTCAAGATTCAAGTTCAAGATTCAAGTTCAAGATTCAAGTTTCAATATTCAATATTCAAGATTCAAGATTAAGGTTTAAGGTTCAAAATATTCAAGATTCAAGATTCAAGATTCATTCAAGATTCAAGATTCAAGATTCAGATTCAAGATTCAAGATTCAAGATTCAAGATTCAAGATTCAAGATTCAAGATTCAAGATTCAAGATTCAAGATTCAAGATTCAAGATTCAAGATTCAAGATTCAAGATTCAAGATTCAAGATTCAAGATTCAAGATTCAAGATTCAAAGATTCAAAGATTCAAGATTCAAGATTCAAGATTCAAGATTCAAGATTCAAGATTCAAGATTCAAGATTCAAGATTCAAGATTCAAGATCAAGTCAAGGTTCTAAGGTTCAAGGTTCAAGGTTAGTTCAAGGTTCAAGGTCAAGGTTCAAGATTCAAGATTCAAGGTTCAAGATTCAAGATTCAGATTCAAGATTCAAGATTCAAGGTTCAAGGTTCAAGATTCAAGGTTCAAGGTTCAAGATTCAAGATTCAAGATTCAAGATTCAAGATTCAAGATTCAAGATTCAAGGTTCAAGATTCAAGATTCAAGACTTCAAGGTTCAAGATTCAAGGTTCAAGATACAAGATTCAAGATTCAAGATTCAAGATTTAAGGTTCAAGGTTCAAGGCTTACAGGTTTAAGGTTCAAAATTCAAGGTTCAAGGTTCAAGGTTCAAGATTCAAGATTCAAGGTTCAAGGTTTAAGATTCAAGATTTAGAGTTTCGAAAATTTAAGAGATTTAAAGTACAAGGTTCAAGATTCAAGTTCAAGATTCAGGTCAAGATTCAAGTCAAGATGAAGATTGAAGATTGAAGATTGAAGATTGAAGATTGAAGATTGAAGATTGAAGATTGAAGATTGGAAGATTGAAGATTGAAGATTGAAGATTGAAGATGAAGATGGAAGATGGAAGATTGAAGATTGAAGATTGAAGATTGAAGATGTGAAGATGGAAGAACGAAGATCGAAGATTGAAGATGAAGATTGAAGATGTAAGATTGAAGATTAAGATGAAGATTGAAGATGAAGATTGAAGATTGAAGATGAAGATGAAGATTGAAGATGGAAGATGAAGAGAAAGATGAAAGAGAAAGATGAAAGATGAAAGATGAAAGATGAAAGATCAAAGATCAAGATAAGATTAAGATAAGATCGAAGATCGAAAGATCGAAAGATCGAAAGATCGAAAGATCGAAAGATTCGAAAGTTAAAGATTAAAGGATAAAGTTAAAGAGTTAAAGTTAAAGTTAAAGATCAAAGATCAAAGATCAAAATTAAAGATTAAAGCTTAAAGCTTAAAGATTAAAGATTAACGGTTAAAGATTAAAGATGGAAGATTAAAGATTAAAGATGAAACATGAAAGATTAAAGATGGAAGATTAAAGATTGAAAATTAAAGATAAGATTAATAGATTAGATAAGATTAAGATTAAAGATAAAGATTAAAGATAAAATGAAAGATTAAAGATTCAAGATTCAAGATTGAAGGTTCAAGTTTAAAGATTCAAAATTCAAGATTTAAGATTCAAGATTCCAGATTCAAGTTTTAAAATTCAAGATTCAAGATTCAAAATTCAAGATTCAAAATTCAAGATTCAAAATTCAAAATTTAAGATCCAAGATTTAAGATTCTATATTCAAAATTCAAAACTCAAAATTCAAGATCCAAGATTCAAGATTCAAATAGGAGAAAAAATGCTCCAACAATTATAAACTTGACAAAAAAAGCCCTCAGGTATTTTTATAAGTACCAGTGTTTACCTCAAAATTCCCATTGCCCACCAAAAAGCTTAAAATACCCACCGATGGGTGGTAGAGACCAGGTTGACTGCCACTGCTTCAAAATTTTGAGGTTAGGATCGAAATTTCGAGTTGGATCTTGATTTCGCTTTACAAATTGCCACCTTTTATGAAAATGTGAATTCTTCGCTGAAAATGTTGAATCTAAACTTAAAATTTGAAGCTTTACCCGATTTAGTCCGAATCAAAACCGCGGCCCAAATTTATGGGTGAAATTAGACGATTTTACATGGGTGGAGGGACTTAAGCCTCTCCGTATCAAAATATAATCGACATTCGTCGTAAACTTCTATAGATATTTTATGTGATTATAGAGAAACAGTGAGAAATCACTGTGGTGCCGTTAAAAATGCTTTCAAAAAGTTAAGCGCTTTGTTATTATGAATTAAACTCTCTAATAAAATTAACGACCATCCACGGTTTTGTAATAGGCTCACAATACAGAGTTGCCTGTTTGTCCGGATTAACCTCAGAAGCAGCTGAACTTGACTTGTGCAGTCAAAACCAGTCACTCTTTAATCTTCAGTTTCTTTTTTTATGGCCTTTATCGCTGATACTCTCCAAAGACTGGAATTTGGTGACGTAGGTGGCAACCCAGCAATTCATCCTTGGCATCTGAGCCGATCTTCGATACAAGCGAAATTCTATGACTCAAGAAAATTAACCTTCTTCTGTTGACATTCATCTGTCAATTTGTCATGTAATCAAACTACAAATAAAACTTTAACATTAAACAAAACGAAAACAGATAATGATCATTAAATTTACTTACAAATTGTAGTGCCAGTAATGGGCTAAGTTATGAGAGTGATTAATCAAGTTGTCAACGTTTACGTTTTTAATTTGCGTGTTAAATATAGTGCATTTGGTGCTTTTAAAAATGGGTGTTTTGTGGAATGTTGTGAATTTTTGTAAATAGTACGGGTTCGGTTGCACAGCAAGGGGTTACTTTAGGGGAAAATGGAGGCTACATCGATGTCGTTTTGGAATGTATCCGAGGAGCCGGAGGCAGCAAGGTGGAATGGCTCAAAGCACCAAATTTTGGAGGATATCAAAATGGATAGTAATTTTGCCATGCTGCTGTGTAGTTTGGTATTTGCGGTATCCTGGGTTGTTTATATTACGTTTTATAACTCTCGGGTGGTCGGGTATATCACCACCAAAGTCGTCAATAGATTATTTATTCGCGGTGGCTTTTTTAAACTGGGTGAGTAATTGTTAGTTCATTTTTTTGTGTGTGTTATCTCGAGTGTTATTCACTTCAATTGTGATCATTATTTCATGACTTATTAATTAAATTTCAGCAATTAGTTTATCTTTTAGTGATTTTCATATCGTGGATATACACTATTCATTTGTTTAATTGGGGAGTTTTGTTTTTGATGTTTGTAAGTTGGGAAGTATGTAGTATATTTGACAGTTTCGAAATATTTCGAATTCCAAGGTCCAGCAATCGGAAAATGTGGAATATTCAAAAAAATTAACATTTCAAAAAAATCCCTTCAATTTTTTCTTCACCATTTCGACTTGAAGAGTACATTTTGAGATTTTTGAAGCGAAAACTTTTTTAGACGCTTTGATCGATTTTGGATCGGGGATAAACTTATGGTTTCGCGTTAACGTCACGCGTTACCATCACGCGTTAACGTCACTCGTTACCGTCACGCGTTACGTCACTCGTTACAGTCACGCGTTAACATCACGCGTTACCATCACGCGTCAACATACTCTCATATTTACAATTGGTCAAAATTTATACAAAAATTAAATTTTAAGAGAAAATAAATAAACCTCAAAGTTTTCGAAAAAGCAAATTTTTCAAGACTCGAAATATTCAACAATTTTAAATTTTCAAAAAAGGCCAAAATGTTCAAAAGCCTGAACGTCTCATGACAAACACGACATTTTGATAAAGAATAGAAATTTTGAAATTACGTACCTTTAAAACACAATTTTGAGAAAAGGTCGAAATTTGAAAAATCTAAAAATTGGGAAAAAGTCTAAATTTTGAAATCGTCGAAAATTTCAAAACAAAAGCCGAATTTTAAAAGAAATTTGTATAATTTCGAGAAAAAGTTGAAATTTTGGGGTCGAAATTTTCAAAAAATTCAAAATCCATTTTCTTTTAAAATTATTTTTTATTTGCTAATTTCGACTTCTAAAAAATTTCAATGTTTTTTAAAAAATTCGTCCATGTTTCAAAATGTTGACTATTTGAAAAATTTTGACTATTTGAAAAATTTGGAATTCTTTGAAGTCTTCGCTTTATTTTTGAACTGTAAAACTGTTTTAAGAAATCTCTCTTTTATTTAAATTTCAACGTTTTTGAATTTGACAGTTTTTCAAAATATCCTTTTAAGATAACGACTAATTTTTTGAAAATTTTTCAGGTTCATTATCTGTAAATGCGCTTTCTGGCAAAATAATGTTCAGGGATGTCGTCTACATCACACATGACTACTCCATTCGCGTCCAAGATGGTTACCTGATATTTCGCTGGTGGCGATCGTATGTCCCTAAGGACGTCAGCGAAGGTACTCAAATCTCCTGCAAAAACACCTCCTGATTGTCATAATTTTCAGATTTGTCGCACTCCGATACGAGACTCTCCGTTATGCTGAACGGTTTCGAACTGCACATCTACAATCGCTCCGATTTGTATTCCAAGTTAGGAGGAGGTCTTCGGCTTGGATTGCAACATTTTTCCGGAAAAGTCGAACGATTCGAAAATAACCGAAAACGTGACTCCGTAGGTTTAAACGTAGTATTTAGTTTTATTCCAAAATGAGCCATTATTTCTTCAGGTCTGAAAGCAACGCGGACGAGAGCTCTATGAAGAAGCAGAGACCAGAGGCGGCGATGGCGCGGACGTGGAGGGATCTGATTCCTGTTATAAAATGCGATGTTATATCGGTAAATGGGAATTTTTAGTTGACTGTTTGTGTAATATGTGATTTTCAGAGTCGTGTTGTGTTTGGAAACCGCCTAGTGCCAACGACTTTGAGTATAACATTTGAGGAGTCACACTTTGTTTATTCAACAAAACCAGCTGTGTGCACTTTGGATAGATTCATGCATTTCGTTAAGTGCAAGGCCGAAAATGTCAGGGTTATGTTGGCGCCAAGTTTAAAATATACTGGTAATTTTTTATTTGGAATATTTTTAATCCTCATGAAGCTATAATTAAAGTAAATGGAGATTTAGAAAGAATTTTTTTTGGCTTCATTGTCATTTGTGGTCAAAATCCGACCCAGATGTGTTTGTAAACGTATGAAATTCGCCTCGTTTTTCAACTAATTAAGCGGAATTTTGGTATTTTCAATTTTTACCTTGACACCATGGAAGTGAAAATTTTAGTTTTGTTTTGAAAATTTCGAATTTTAATTATTTAGCTTTTTAAAATTTTGACCTTTGAAACTTTTGATTTTTTTATAATTTCGATACTGTCTCAAAATTTTTCGAACTTTGAAAATTTCGACTTTTTTTAAGAAGTAGATTATTTTGCAAATTTTCATTTTGTAATAAAATCGATTTTTTTTGTTGAAAATCTATTATTCAAAATTTAATTTTTTTTTGAAAATTTATTTTTACAGTTTGACTTTTTTCATCTTTGATCTTAAAATTACAACTTGTTTTTAAAAATGTTGAACGTTTTTTTAAAATCTCGACTCCTTTGCGAAACTTTGAATTTTTTGAAAATTGGAGAATTTCGATCGGAAGTTTTGATCTCTGAGAATTTTGACTTTTTCAGAATTTCGAATTTTTCTCAAAATTGCGATTTATTTTGAAAACCCCGACGTTTTTTTTAAATAAATCTACTTTTTACAAATTTCGATTTTACAAAATCGATTTTTTTGTAAAATCTCCACTTTTTTTTCAAAATTTAATTTTTTAAGGTTAGACTTTCAAATCTGCGACTTTAAAGATTCAACTTGTTTTTGAAAATGTCGACGTTTTTTCAAGATTTAGACTTTTTTTCGAAACTGGATTTATTGGAAATTCGAGTATTTCGATTTTTTCAGAATTTCGAATTGTTCTCAAAATTGCGATTTATTTTGAAAACCCCGACTTTTTTTAAAAGAAATCTACTTTTTACAAATTTCGATTTTACAAAATCAATTTTTTGGAAATCTCCACTTTTTCTTTCAAAATTTAATTTTTTTACGGTTTGACTTTCAAATCTGCGACTTTAAAATTTCAACTTGTTTTTGAAAATGTCGACGTTTTTTCAAGATTTAGACTTTTTTTCGAAACTGGATTTATTGAAAATTTCGAGAATTTCGATTTTTTCAGAATTTCGATTTTTTTCAGAATTTCGAATTTTTCTCAAAATTGCGATTTATTTTAAAAACCGCGGATTTTTTTTAAAGAAATCTACTTTTAACAAATTTCGATTTTACAAAATCGATTTTTTTGAAAATCTCCACTTTTTTTTCAAAATTTAATTTTTTAAGGTTAGACTTTCAAATCTGCGACTTTAAAATTTCAGCTTGTTTTTGAAAATGTCGACGTTTTTTCAAGATTTAGACTTTTTTTCGAAACTGGATTTATTGGAAATTCGAGTATTTCGATTTTTTCAGAATTTCCGAATTATTCTCAAAATTGCGATTTATTTTAAAAACCCCGACTTTTTTTTAAAGAAATCTACTTTTAACAAATTTCGATTTTGCAAAATCGATTTTTTTGGAAATCTACACTTTTTCTTTCAAAATTTAATTTTTTTACGGTTTGACTTTCAAATCTGCGACTTTAAAATTTCAACTTGTTTTTGAAAATGTTGACGTGTTTTCAAAATTTTGACTTTTTCGAAACTGAATTCTTTGAAAATTTCGAGAATTTCGATCAAAAGTCTTAACTTCTGAGAACTTCGATCAAAAGTCTTGACCTCTGAGAATTTCGATTTTTTTGATAATTTCGAATTTTTCTCAAAATTGCAACTTTTTTAGATACCCCGACCTTTTTTTAAGAAATCTTTTGCAAATTTCGATTTTTCTTTAACAAAATCGATTTTTTTTGAAAATCTAGATTTGTTTTTCAAAACTAATTTTTTTACAATTTGACTTTTTAATCTGTGACTACAAAATCTCAACTTGTTTTTGAAAATGTCGACGTTTTTTCAAAATGTGGACCTTTTTTGGGAACTGAATTTTTTGAAAATATCGAGAATTTGGAAATTTCAATTGAAAATTTTGACCTGAGAATCTCCATTTTTTTTTCAGAATTTTGAATATTTCTTAAAATTGCGTCCATTTTGAAAATCCCGACTTTTTTGAGAAATCGACTTATTTGAAAATTTCAATTTTTTTTAAATAAAAACAATTTTTCTGAAAATCTCCAAATTTAATATTTTTAGAGTTTGACTTTGATAAATCTGTGACTTGAAAATTTCAGCTTGTTTTTTTAAATTTTCGAAATTTCCGAAACTGGATTTTTTGAAAATTTCGATATTTTTTTCCAAAATTTAATTTTTTACAGTTTGACTTTTCCAAATCTGTAACTTTTAAATTCAACCTAATTTTTAAAATGTCGACGTTTTTTCAAAATGTCGATTTTTCTTCGAAACAATTTTTTTTCTAATTTCAAGATTTCGAAATTTCGATTTACTTCAGAAGTTTGGTGGAACAGACTTGTTCTTGGTTATCCTCAAAAATTTAAATACAGAACTTGTCCCCTGAAACCAAGAAAGAGTAAAAAACACAACAAAGGTTGCTCTAACGCATTTCGACAGCCAAGCTGTCATCTTCAGAGAGAAACACAACAAAGGTTGCTCTAACGCGTTTCGACATCTCATCGTCATCTTCATAGAAACTCCCTGAAGATGACAGCTTGGATGTCGAAACGCGTTAGAGCAACCTTTGTTGTGTTTTTTAATCTTTCTTTGTTTCAGGGGACAAGTTCTGTATTTCAATTACTTCGAAAATCCCTATTTTATTTGACAAATTGACTTCTTTTGCAAATTTCGATTTATCTATTAACATCGAATTTTTTGAAAATATCTATTTTTTTCGAAAAATCTCAAATTTTTTTCCAAATTTATGTTTTGTACACTTTCCTTTTTTAAATCTGTCGCTTGTTTCTGAAAATCTCAACATTTTTTGAAAAAGTCAACATTTTTTGAAAATGTCGACAATTTTTGAAAATGTCAACATTTTTTCAAAATTTGGATTTTTTTTCGAAACTGAATATTTTGAAATTCTCGAAAATTTCAAAATTTTGACCTCTGAGAATTTCGTTCTTCAGAATTTCGAACTTTTCTCAAAATTGCGATTTATTTTGAATTTTTTTTTAACAAAATGGATTTTATTTGAAAATCTCGATTTTTTCTTCAAAATTTAATTTTTTACATTTTGACTTATATCTGTGACTTCAAAATTTCAACTTGTTTTTGAAAAGTGTCAAAGTTTTTTCAAGATTTCGACTTTTTTCGAAACTGAATTTTTTGAAAATTTCGAGAATTTCGATCGGAAGTTTTGATCTCTGAGAATTTTGAATCTCGAAGATTTCGATTTAAAGTTTTGACCGGAGAATTTCGATTTTTTCAGAATTTCGAATCTTTCTAAAACTGCGACACATTTGAAAATTCGGAATTTTTTTGAAAAATCGACTTTTGCAAATTTCGATTTTTTTTTTAATAAAATGGATTTTTATGAAAATCTTGAATTATTTTTTTAAAATTTAATTTTTTCGCCGATTTTTTTAAATCTGTGACTTTAAAATTTCAATTTGTTTTTGAAAATGTCAACATTTTTTGAGAAGTTCAAATTTTTTTTTGGAAACTGAAATTTTTGAAAATTTCGAGAACCAAAATTTTGATCGAAAATTTTGACCACTGAGAATTTGGATTTTTTTTTTAGAATTTCTAATTTTTGCCAAAATTGCGTTTTTTTTTTAAAACCCCGACTTTTATCAAATCGACTTTTTTTTTGCAATTTTCGATTTTGTTTTGAATATCACAATTTTTTTCAATATTTTTTTTTTTAGAGTTTGACATTTTCAAATCTCTGACCATAAAATTTTAATTGTTTTTGAAAATGTTGACGTTTTTTCAAAATTTCGAGTTTTGTGAAATTTTGAATTTTTTGAAAATTTTGAAATTTCGATCGAAAATTTTGACCTTTTTAGAATTTCGATTCCTTCAGAATTTTGAATTTTTTCTTAAAATTTCGGCTTTTTTTGAAAATCCCGGTTTTTTGTAAAGAAATCGACTCTTTTGCAAAGTTTCATTTTTTTTAAAATAAAATCGATTCTTTTGAAAATCTCGATTTCTTGTAATCTAATTTTTATACAGTTTGACCCTTTTAAATTTGTCACTTTTAACTTGTTTTGGAAAATCTTGAAGTGTTTCCACATTTTGACTTTTTTCGAAACTGATTTTTTTGAAAATTTGGAGAATTTCGAAATTTCGATTGAAAATTTTGACCTTTTAGAAATTCGACTTCTTTAGAATGTAAAATTTTTCTCAAAATTTTGGCTTGTTTGAAAATCCCGACTTTTTATAAAGAAATCGACTCTTTTTGCAAATTTCGATTATTTTTTTAATAAAATCGATTTTTTTGAAAATCTCCATTTTTTTGAAAATCTCGATTTTTTGTAATCCAATCCTTTTACAGTTTGACCCTTTTAAATCTGTGACTTTTAACTTGTTTTTGAAAATGTTGAAGTTTTTCCAAATTTCGACTTTTTTTCGAATTCCCAATTTCCAAATTTAAATTATATTCGAAAATTTTTGAAAATTTCGGTCTTTTTGAATATCTCGATTTTTTTTTAATTTAAACATATTTTGCAAAATTTCGGCTCTTAAAATTTCGACTTACCCCAAAGATTTGGTTATTTTGAAAAACGCAGCTCTTCTGAGAATTGAACATTAACTTGTTTTGAACATTTCGAAATTTGTAACACTTTTGGCCTTAAATCTAAAAATCTCGACTTTTTGTCAATTTCGATTTTGTAAATTATGACTTTTTTTTTTGAAAATTTTAACTTTGTGAATTTCCACTTTCAAAATTTTGGCTTTCAAAATTTCGACTGTTTAAAATTTGGACTTACTAAAAATTCGAATTTTTTGTAAATTTGACTCAAAAATTTCCGATTTTTTTGAAAATGTCGATTTTTTCGAAAGTTTTAACTTTATTTTGAAAGTTTCAAAGTTTTTCTAATTTTTTTAAATTCAATTTTTGTACAAATTACGATTTTTTTTTGAATTTTTGATTTTTTGGTGATATTTGACGTTTTGAGTTTGAATTTTAAACTCGAAAACTTGAGATTAGTTTTATTATAAATTTGGTGTTTTTTCTTTAGAAGCTGCCACTTTTTTCTGCAAGTTTTCAATTTGAACTTAAATATTAAACTTCTCTCTAAAATTTCAACCTTAAAATCGAAATTTTAAATTTAATCTTGAAATTGATTTAAAAATCTGAATAACTAGAATTAGTAGCGGCCAAAAATTAGTTTTTTTTGGCCAAAACCGAAACTTCTGTCGGCATGTTTTAACCTAGTTTGACTCGTAGGTCTATCAGATGAACCCCCGCGATACATGGGGGAGGGTTTTGTCTTGATGTCTACAAATGACTTGGAGCTGTACTTCTACATGGACGAACCAGGTAAAATGACCGCATTTACGTTTTTTTTTTCCCACCGCTTTATCTGCCACTTTTAAAGGTGTTGTCCCCGAGGAACCCGTCCTGGTGACGTTGCCCAACGGCGACGTAGTAGCCTCAAGCCCCCCACAATGGGGCGTGGACATAAAAAGCGGTAAAGGCACCAACTTCAGTTATGGTCCTTGGGCCGATCGCCAGCGTGAGCACCTTTTCAAATTCTTCTACCCCCAAGACTACCTCCAGATGGAAATCACCAAGCCCCCGAAACCAGGCGACAAACGCCAAATGGAATCCTTCGATGTCAGACTAGTTATGCAAAACGACGCGACCATCGACATTTTATTCACGAAGGACAAGGAAACGAACGCGGTTCATATCAACGTTGGCGCTGGCAGTTACCTCGAGGTGACCATACCCTGGGTGACCAAAGAAAGCGGGTACACGACCAAGATAAACGGCCAGTTGCTGCACTGTGGAAGCCACGACGAGTTTGCAGTATCGCTGATTTTGTTGAAAGCGAAACTTTGGAATTTTGTCTGCTTTGTCACTATCCCTTGATTTGGAACGATCACCAGCTATGGGAAATTAACCTGACGGGTTGTAAGGCGACGGTTAACGTGATATTCGCTCATAAGTGGTTCTTTCAAGGTAACGTTATCAGCGTTTTGTATTGTTTTATAATGAATTATTTACAGATTTGATAAACGATTGGTCGTCGAAGGCGCGACCTGATTTGATCCATTTTGTTCCATATACTTGGAGGTTTGGTTTAAATTTGAAACATTGCGAATTGCTAACGTTGGTTAACCAGTACAACTGGATCGATTGCAGCAGCGTTGGGCAAAGGAATCGCTTGGAAAATACTCAGTTGGCTTTATGCGCACACTTTTTGCATATGTCCTTTGATTTGCCATTTGATGAGTTTCTACCTGAGACAATACCTCTCAATTTTGGAATACAAGTAAGAATTTTTGATTTTTTTAAAAATTAAAGATAATCTTAAGTTATCATAAGAACTTTCGACATCTTAAACCAGAATTAATTTTAAAAGCAACACACTGCACATAATTACTTCAAAAAAAATCGAAATCGAATGCTTTATGAAAAGCTAAAACCTTCGTTCAGTGAAACTATTTTGCTTTTGATTTAATTTTGAAGCAAAATGGGGTATTGGACACATGCATTGAAAGGTAGTGGCTTTCACTTGCTTTTAATTTGATCCAAGTGTTTATAAATGAAACAATACAATGTAAATAGTTCCACTTGGCAATTACGCTGCTAGATCCGTGTATACGATGTCGTTGTTCTTGTTGTACCTCGGCACGTGCGGCAACGTGGGACCATTTATATATTTCTCGATGTTTATGTAGTACCTTCCGTCCAATATTTTCCTTTCTGGGTATATTTCATTGTAAAGCAATTTAGCCGTTCTCATATCTCCTTTGCACACTATGTAATTTGCGAACATGTTAACCACTTCCTTTCTTCCCTCTTGTATTCGTTTGTTGTATAAACTTCGCTTACCCATGGTGTAAATACCACCAAATTATATAAATAACACATAAATAGTGTAGAAAATATAAATTGAAAAATGTCACTCAACACATTGACAATTTTCGTTAGCTGCTCCAAAAGCGTTTCCTGAGATTTCATTGTTTATTAGAGAGCTCTATGGACTTTTTACTTTGACTGCCTTCTAAAAAAATGTATAGAACTTTGGTTTAAACCAGATGACATATCCAGTTTTTGCATTTTGTTAACTATTCGAGTTTAGATTGCAAATTTAAAATTTCGAAATGAAAATCGAAATTTCTGAAAAAAAAATCCAAATTTCTGGAAAAAAAGTCCAAATTTTTGGAGAAATAGTCTAAACTTTTGGAAAAACAAGTCCAAATTTTTGGAAAAAAAATCTAAATTTCAAAATTGAAGTAAAAAATTTTTTGGAAATGTCGAGATTTCCTAGTGAAGTTACGCATTGTTTCGAAATTATAAATGTCATCTCGAGATTTCGATTTTTATTTTAATTTTATTAAAATTCAACCTTAATCTTGACATTTTAGGAACCTGTTCGAACATGTTTTATGGAACATTCAAAACTTCGACATTTTTCTTCTGAATCTTTAAGTTTAAAGTCGAAATTTCGAATAGAAAGCTGAAATTTTGGAAAAAAAGAGATTTCTTTTCCTCTTACTTTTCCTATTCGTCACCATTTTTTCCTCGTCCTCTTAATTTTTCTCCTTTTCTTTCTCTTCTTTTTCACTCTTTCTCTTTTTCTCATCCTCCTTCTCTTTTTCTCATTCTCCTCTTTTTCTCATCCTCCTCCTCTTTATCTCATCCTCCTCATCATCTTTCTCTTTTTCTTCCTCTTCCGCTTCCTCTGCCTTTTCCTCTTAGTCATCGTCTTTTTCTTCCTCGTCCTTTTTCTCATTATTTTTCTCTTTATTTTGTTCCTCATCATCTTCGTCTGTTTCTTTTTCTTCGTCTTCTTTTTTAAGTTTTAAGTCTTCTTCCTCATCCTCTTTCTTTTTCTTTTTTTCTTCTCCTTCCTCATAGTCTTCCTCTTCTCCTTCTTCCGTTTCTGCTTCTTTCTTTTCTTCTTCCTTTTCCTTGTAATATTCCTCTTCTTCATCTTCCGTTTCTTTTGCCTCTTCGTCGTAGTCTTCCCTTCTCATTCTTCCTTTTCTTATTGCTTTTCTCGTAATTTTCCTCTTTTTTTCTTTTCCGCTTCCTTTCCCTCTTCCTTTTCTCATATCGCTTCTACTTCCTGTTAAGTCTTCTTCTTCCTTCTTCTCTTTCTTTTTCTCTTTCTCTTCCCCTGTTTCGTCCCCTTTCTCTTTATCTGCTTCTTCTTTCGCTTGCTCTTCCTCCTTCCTCGTTCATTCTTATTCCTCTTCCGTTTCCGCTGAGTCTTTCTATTTTTTTTATTTTTACTTTTCTCTTCTCTTCCCCTGTTTCGTCCTCTTTCTCTTCATCTTCCCCTTCCAATGTTTCGTCTTCTTTCACTTCTTATTCCTCTTCCGTTTCCGCTGAGTTTTCGTATTTTTTACTTTTCTTTTCCCCTGTTTCGTCCGCTTTCTCTTTATCTTCCCCTTCCAATGTTTCGTCTTCTTTCACTTCATCTTCCTCTTCTCCTTCCCTTTCTTCGTCTTTCTTTTCTTCTTCCTTTTTCTTGTAATATTCCTTTTCTTCATCTTCCGTTTCCTTTGCCTCTTCCTCGCAATCTTCCTCTTCTCATTCTTCCTTTTCTTATTTCTTGTCTCGTAATCTTCCTCTTTTTTCTTTTCCGCTTGCCTTGCCTTTTCCTCTGCTCATAACGCTTCTACCTCCTGTTAAGTCTTGTTCTTCCTTCTTCTCTTTTCTTTTCTCTTTCTCTTTCCCTGTCTCGTCCCCTTTCTCTTTATCTGCTTCTTCTTCTTCTTCCGCTTGCTCTTCCTCCTTCCTCGTTCATTCTTCTTATTCCTCTTCCGTTTCCGGTGAGTCCTCCTATTTTTTTACTTTTCTCTTCTTCCTTCTTCTCTTTTCTTTTCGCTTTCGCTTCACCTGTCTCGCCCCCTTTCTCTTTATCTGCTTCTTCTTCCGCTTGCTCTTCCTCCTTCCTCGTTCATTCTTCTTATTCCTCTTCCCCTCCTTCGTCCTCTTTCTCTTCCCCCGTTTCGTCCTCTTTCTCTTCATCTTCCCCTTCCAATGTTTCGCCTTCTTTCACTTCATCTTCCGCTTCTCCTTCCCTTTCTTCTTCTTTCTTTTCTTCTTCCTTTTTCTTGTAACATTCTCTTCTTCATCTTCCGTTTCTTTTGCTTCTTCCTCGTAGTCTTCCTCTTCCCATTCTTCCTTTTCTTGTTTCTTTTCTCGTAATCTTCCTCTTTTTAAACTTTTTCGCTTCCTTTGCCTCTTTCTCTTCTCATATCGCTTCTACTTCCTGTTAAGTCTTCTTCTTCCTTCTTCCTTTTCGCTTTCGCTTCACCTGTCTCGCCCCTTTTCTCTTTATCTGCTTCTTCTTCTTCCGCTTGCTCTTCTTCCTTCGTCGTTCATTCTTCTTATTCCTCTTCCATTTCCGCTGAGTCTTCTTCCTATTTTTTACTTTTCTCTTTCTCTTCCCCTGTTTCGTCCTCATTCTCTTCATCTTCCCCTTTCAATGTTTCGTCTTCTTTCACTTCATCTTCCGCTTCTCCTTCTTCCCTTTCTTCTTCTTTCTTTTCTTCTTCCTTTTCCTTGTAATATTCCTATTCCTCTTCTTCATCTTCCGTTTCTTTTGCCTTTTGCTCATAGTCTTCCTCTTCTCATTCTTCCTTTTCTTATTTCTTTTCTCGTAATCTTCCTCTTTTTACTTTTTCCGCTTCTATGCCTCTTCCTCTTCTCATATCGCTTGTGCTTCCTGTTAAGTCTTCTTCCTTCTTCTCTTTTCTTTTCTCTTTCTTTTCCCCTATCGCATCCCCTTTCTCTTTATCTGCTTCTTTTTCTTCCGCTTGCTTTTCCTCCTTCCTCGTTCATTCTTCTAATTCCTCTTCCGTTTCTGCTGAGTCTTCTTCCTATTTTTTATTTTCACTTCCCCTGTTTCGTCCTCTTTCTCTTCATCTTCCTCTTCAAATGTTTAGTCTTCTTTCACTTCATCTTCCTCTTCTTCTTCCTCCGCTTGCGCTCCCTTGTTCTTTCTTTCTTTCTGGTTTTCTCTTTCTGTTACTCTTTACATTCATTTTTCCCTTTCTCTTTCTCTCCTTTCTTTGTTTCTTTGGGCTTCCCATTCTTCTTCATCATTTTCCGTTTCCTTGGCTTCTTCCTCCTCTTCTTCCACTTCCTCTGAGTCTTCTGCCTCCTCTTCTTCCACTTCCTCTGAGTCTTCTTCCTTCTCTTCTTCCACTTCCTTTGAGTCTTCTTCCTCCTCTTCTTTCAATTCCTCTGAGCCTTTTTCCTCGTTTTCTTTCTCTTTTTCTCTTTCTCTTCCTTTTTTTGTACTTCCCATTTCTCCTCCTCATCATTTTCTGCTTTCTCGGCTCCTCCTCTTCTTTTGGTTCCTTCGAGCCTTCTTCCTTATTATTTTCTTTTCGTTTTCTCTTTTCCTCATCCCATTTCTCATAATCTTCCTCTTCTAATTCCTGGGCCCCTTTCTCTTCATCATCGTCTTTTGCGTTTTTTTCTTTCTCTTCTTCATCCTCATTCTCGTTTTTTTCCTTTATATTCGTCATCATCCTCCTCTTTTTCTTCCTCTTCCGTTTCCTCCGAGTGTTCTTCCTCATCATCCTCTTTCTTATTCTTTTTTTATTCTTCTTCTTCTCCTCTTTTTCTTCTTCTTCCTTTTCCTCCGAGTGTTCTTTTTTCTTTTTCTTATTCTTTTTTTATTCTCTTCCTCTTTTTCCTCTTCTTTCTCTTTCTCTTAATATTTCTCTTTTTCCTCTTCCGCTTCCCTTGTCTCTCTCTAGTCTTCTCCTTCTTGCTCTTTCTCTTCCTTTCTTTTCTTTCTCTTTCTCTGTTTCTCATAATCTTCCTCTTCTTCTTCCTCTTCATCTTTCTCGTTCCTTTTCTCTTTTATTTCGCCTTGCCTTTTCTGTTCGTCTCCATCTTTTTCCTTTTCCTCTTAATTTTCCTCCTTTTCTTCCTACACCTCTTCACTCTTTATCTTTTTCTGATCGTTCTCCTCAACACCTTTCTCTTTTTCTTCCTCTTCTGCTTCCTCTGACTTTTCTTCTTAGCCATCGTCTTCTTTTTCTTCTTCTTCCTCGTCCTCTTTCTCTTTATTTTTCTCTTTATCTTGTCCCTGATCATCTTCCTCTTCTTTTTCTTCTTCTTCCAGTTTTGAGTCTTCTTCCTCATCCTATTTCTTTCTCTTTTTCTCTTCTCGTTTTTTTTCTCCTTCTCCTTTTTCTTCTTTCAGTTTTGAGTCTTCTTCCTTATCCTCCTTTTTGTTTCGTCCTCTTTCTCTTCATCTTCCTCTTCCAATGTTTCGTCTTCTTTCACTTCATCTTCCTCTTCTTCTTCCTCCGCTTGCCTCTCCCTTCTTCTGTCTTTCTTTCTTTCTTTCTTTCTTTCTGGTTTTCTCTTTCTGCTACTCTTTACATGTATTTTCCCTTTCCCTTTCTCTCCTTTCTTTGTTTCCTTGTGCTTACCATTCTTCTTCATCATTTTCCGTTTCCTTGGCTTCTTCCTCCTCTTCTTCCACTTCCTCTCTCATCATTTTCTTTCTCTTTTTCTCTTTCTCTTCCTTTCTTTGTACTTCCCATTTCTCTTCCTCATTCATTTTTTTGCTTTCTCGACTTCTTCCTCCACTTCTTTCGCTTCCTTTGAGTCTTCTTCCTTATTTTTGTTCGTTTTCTCTTTTTCTCATCCCATTTCTCATAATCTTCCTCTTCTAATTCCTCTGCCCCTTCCTCTTAATCATCGTCTTTTGCATTTTTTTCCTTTCTTCCTCATCCTCATTCTCTTATTCTTTATATTCTTCTTTATCATCCTCCTCTTTCTTCCTCTTCCGTTTCCTCAGAGTGTTCGTTTTCCTCATCCTCTTTCTTATTTCGTTTTTTATTCTCTTCCTCCTCTTCCTCTTATCATATCTCTTCTACTTTCTGTTAAGTCTTCTTCTTTCTTCTTCTCTTTCTTTTTCTCTTTCCTTTTCTCTTTCCCTGTCTCGTCTCCTTTCCTTTTTTTTGCATCTTCTTCTTCTTCCGCTTGCTCTTCCTCTTTTCTCGTTCATTTTTCTTGTTCTTCCGTTTCCTCCTCTTATTTTACTTTTCTCTTTCTCTTTTCCTGTTTCGTCCTATTTCTCTTTATCTTCCATTTTTACTATGTTTTCTTCTTTCTCTTCATCTTTCTCTCCTTCTTCCTCCGCTTGCTCTTCCTTCTTCTTTTTCGTCTTCCGCTTTCTTGGTCTCTTCCTAGTGTTCTTCCTCTTGCTCTTTCTCTTCCTTTATTCTCTTTCTGTTTCTCATAATGTTCTTCTTCTTCTTTTTCCTTTTCCGTTTGCTCTTTCTTTATCTTTCTCGTTCCTTTTCTCTTTCTTTTCCTCTTGCTTTTCCTATTCGTCCCCATCTTTTTCCTTTTAGTCTTAATTTTTCTCCTTTTCTTCCTATTTATCTTCAGTTTTTATCTTTATCTTATTCTCCCCCTCATCATCTTTCTCTTTTTCTTCCTCTTCTGCTTCCTGTGACTTTTCTTAGTTATCGTTTTCTTTTTCTTCTTCTTCCTCGCTCTCTTTCTCTTTATTTTTCTCTTTATCTTGTTCCTCATCATCTCCGTCTTTTTCTTTTTCTTCTTCTTCCATTTGCTCAACCTCTTCATCTTCCTCTTCTTCCGTTTCTTCTTCGAGTTTTGAGTCTTCTTTCTCATCCTATTTCTTTCTTTTTTTCTTTTCTCCTTCTTCTTCTTCCAGTTTTAAATCTTCTTCCTCATCCTTTTTTTTTTCTCTTTTTCTCTTCCCCTTCTTTTTTTTCTTCTTACTTTTCATCTTCTTTTTTTTCTCCTTCTTTTTCTTCGTAATATTCCTCTTTTTCATCTTCCGCTTATTTTGACTCTTTCTTTTTCTCTTCCTCTTAGTCTTCCTCTTCTCATTCTTCCTTTTTTGTTACTTTTCTCGTAATTTTTCTCCTTTTTCTTTTTAGTTTCCTTTGCTTCTTTTTTTTCAACCTCTTCTACTTCCTGTTAAGTCCTTCTTCTCTTTCTTTTTCTCTTTCCTTTTCTCTTTCTGTTCCCCTGTCTCTACCTCTTTTTCTTTATCTGCCTCCTCGTCTTCTTCCGCTTGCTCTTCATCCTTCCTCGTTCATTCTTCTTATTCTTCTTCCGTTTCCTCTGAGTCTTCTTACTCTTATTTTACTTTTTTCTTTCTCTTCCCCTGTTTTGTCCTCTTTCTCTTCATCTTCCTCTTCCACTATTTAGTCTTCTTTCTCTTCATCTTCCTCTCCTTCTTCCGCTTGCTCTTCCTTCTTCTTATTCCTCTTCCTCTTCCCCCGAGTATTCTTTTTTAATGCCCTTTTTCTCTGCCTCTTGCTCTTCATATTCCTTTTCATCTTCTTTGTCTTTTTCTTCATCTTCCGGTTTCTCTTCTTCTTCCTCGTCGTCTTCTTTTCTGTCGTCTTCCTCTTCTTTCTTTTTCGAACACTCCGCCTGTTCCCTTTTCCCTTTATCCTAATTTTCCTCTTCTTGCTTCTCCTCCTCTTCCCCTGTGTTTTCCTCATCATTTTCTTTTTTTCCTTTCAGTTTCGATTCAAAAAAATTCATGAATTTCTAAATTTTTTTCAATATCAAAGTGGTAATGTTGAAAAACCATTGTATTATTGAGATTTTTGCTGTAAACTCGAAATTTCGCTAAAAAAGTTGACATTCAAACTCGAAATTTCAAGATTTTGGTCAAGATTTTTTTTCATATTTTATGTTGTTTTGAGATTGCATATTTTTTCTCGAAATTTGGCGTTACTGTCGAGATCTGAAAATGTCTACGTTTTTTCGCGAAATTTTGGCTTGAAATTTGAATTTTTTAAGACTCGAAATTTCCAAAAAAAATTTTCAAAATTCGACCTTTTTGTTGAAATTTAAAATTTTAATTTGAGGAAAAACTGAACATAGATCCCAGAATTAAAATTGGAAAATATTTAGAACTTTTTCGATATTTAGCGAAAAGTTTGAATTTTTTCTTTGGATTATTTCAGATGATGTAATAAACTCGAATACAAAAATTAAATCAGAGATCAAATTCGAAACTTCAAGATTGAAATTAAGATATTTTCATCAATTTGGGCTGTTTTCTCCAAATTTCGAGTTATTGTCGAAATCTCCGAATTGTAACCGTTTTTCAGTTTCATGAATTTGGAATTTCTTAATCATGAAATTGGAAGTTGAAATTTCGAGTAATTGGAAATTTTTTAGATATTTCGCTAAATTTTACGTTTTTTTCGAAATAAAGTTGTAAGTTGAATATTAAAATTAGTTCTATTAAAACTAGTTTTCATAATTATCAAACTTTATTAACGATAAAATGGAACAAACCACAAGGTGATCAGAGGTCATACCAGCAATTTGTTTAACCGTTGTCATTGTTATTGTTAGTTTTATTAAAACTTATTCACGATTAAAACAAAAATTTCGAGAAAAGATGAAAGCTTAGAATTTTAAAGTTTTTCTTAGAACTTCAAATTGGCGTTCGAAAATGCGAAGTTACCAGATTAAAGGCTCGAAGCGTCAAGTTTGAACTCAAAATTTTATTATTACAATCGACAAAAAATTGTTCCCTGAAGGGGACAATATTTGTCTATCAATTTTTGTGAAGATAATCAAATCGAAACAAAATCGCGATTTATTAACTTTCACATCCAAACTTTGATTGCAATCTAGAATTAAATTTCCATTATTTTATGCCTACAAACTCGCATTTTCACCATTTTTGGCCGCATACGTAATGAATCTTGGTTAGATTTCCGAATCAGGAGTTCAGATTAGGGCACCGGAATAAACGCATTTGCATGAAACGCCAGGAATTCGTGCGTATGCGGCCAGCGACTGAATTCAGAATCTGAATTACCGATTCGGGCGTCTGGACAATTTCGTGTGTGTGCAGCCGGTCTGGGTACACGTCAAAAAGTTTCTGTGATCTTACCAAAAAAATATCGAAAAATCGCATGGCAGCGTTTCACCCAAACGTCCCATTTGTCACCGGTCATCCGCCGTCGTACTTTCGCGGTTTAAAATTTCGTGTAACGACCGATAAACAAAACATTTGAATCGGTTGCTTCGTTAGATTACAACAGAAAAAGGGGTCGATATGTCTGGTAATGCCAAAAGCAAAACGGTCGATATATTTTCCGAGTATCTGCAGTGCAGAGGTAACAAAGAGGCGACCGAGAAATTATACGATGAGTTGTACCCTCAGCGGAAGTTGCTGAGACGGAGGCATTATGTGGAAATTGAGCAGTACCTCTACGGGCAGTACCCCCCGAGGAGTCGACCTAGTTCAAGTTATAAACCGGGCGAAACTATGTTTGTTAGGCCAACTATTTAAGTCGTAGCTCAGTGATTTATGTATGTAATTTATGTTTTAAACTTTAATATACAATTATGTTCAAGATTTTGTTGCTCAATTAAATTGTGCCATCTTCATATGCAGATTGTCAGTTCGAAAGCAGCTAATGACAGCTGCTGCGTGTTTTTTATTTTAAACAATACTTTTTTTTTAACTAAACGTCTCTCCCTTTCTTTGTACTTCCCACTCCTCTTCCTTATCATTTTCCGCTTCCTCTTCTTTCACTTTCTCTGAGTCTTTTACTTTCTTGTCTTTACTTTTCTTTTTCTCTTCGTCATCCTCTTCCTGACCATTTTTCTCTTCTGATTTGTCTGCCTCTTTCTCTTCATCATTGGTTTTTCTTTTTTTTGCTCGTCGTCTTTCCTTTTTTCTTAATCTTCTTCCTCATCATCTTCCTCTTTTTCTTCCACTTCCTCTGCCTCTTCGCCTTCCTCTACTTCTGCTTCCTATGAGTATTCTTCTTCCTCTTCCTTCTTTTGTCGCTTTCTCTTCCTCTGCTTCTTTCCTTTTCTTCCTCTTCCGTTTCCTTTGCTTCTTCCTACCCTTCTTCCTATTTCGCTTCCTCTTCAGTCTTTTTCCTCATCCTCTTTTTCCTCGTCCTCTTTTTTTATCTTTCTCCCTTTTCTCATCATCTTCCTCTTCTTCTTCCCCTTTCGCTTGCTCTTTCTCTTCCACTTGTGATTTCTCTGAGTCTTCTACTGTTTACGGTCTTTTTCTCTTTTTCTTCCCCTTCCTCTTCTTATTCATCTTTATCTTCTTCCTACCCGTCTTCCTCTTCCGCTTCCTCTTGAGTCTTTTTCTTCATTCTCTTTTTTTCTCTTTCTTCTCTTTCTCATCATCTTCCTCTTCTTTTTCCTCTTCCGCTTGATCTTTCTCTTCATCTTCCGCTTCCTCTGAGTATTTTTCCCCGTTTTCGTTCCTTTTCTCTTCTTCTTCCCCTTGCTCTTCTTATTCCTCTTTATCTTCTTCTTTCCCTTCTTCCTCTTCCGTTCGCTCTCGAGTTTTTTTCGTCATCCTCTTTTTTCCTCTTCTTTCTCATCATCTTCTCTTCTTCCTCTCCCGCTTGCTCTTCCTTTTCATCTTCTACTTTCGCTTCCTCTGAGTCTTTTTCCTCGTTTTGGTTCCCTTTCTCTGTTTCTTGGTCCTTGCTCTTCTAATCCTCTTCATCTTCTTCCTACCCTTCTTCCTGTTCTGCCTTCTCTTGAGTCTTTTTCTTCATCCTCTTTTTTCTATTTCTTTTTCTCTTTCTCACTATCTTCCTTTTCTTCTTTCTCTTCCGCTTTATCTTTCTCTTCATCTTCCACTTCCGCTTCCTCTGAGTCTTCTTCTTCTTCGTTTTCGTTCCTTTTCTCTTCTTCCCTTACTCTTCTTATTCCTCTTCATCTTCTTCCTGCTTCTTTTCCTCTACCGCTCCCTCTTGAGTCTTTTTCCTCATTCTCTTTTTTCTCTTTCTCCCTTTTTCTCCTCTTTCTCATCATCTTCCTCCTCTTTTTCCTCATCATCTTCCCCTCTTCTTCCTCTCCGCGCTTGCTCTTCCTGTTCATCTTTCACTTTCGCTTCCTCTGAAACTTTTTCCTTGTTTTCGTTCCTTTTCTTTGTTTCTTCCCCTTAGCTCTTCCTATTTCTCTTCATCTTCTTCCTCATCCGCTTCCTCTTGAGTCTTTTTCCTCATCCTCTTTTTTTCTGTTTCTTCTTCTCTCCCATCATCTTCCTCCATTCTTCTTCATTTCCTCTTCTCTTCCGCTTGCTCTTCATCTTCTACTTCCGCTTCCTTAGAGTCTTCCTCATTTTCGTTCCTTTTCTCTTTTTTTTCCTTTGCTCTTCCTATTCCTCTTCATCTTCTTCCTATCCTTCTTCCTCTTCCCATTCTTCTTTTTCTCTTTCTTTTTCTCTTTCTCATCATCTTCCTCTTCTTCTTCCGCTTCCGCTTGCTCTTTCTCTTCATCTTCCACTTCCTCTGAGTCTTCTTCCTCGTTTTCGTTCCTTTTCTTCCCCTTGCTTTCTTATTCCTCTTCATCTTCTTCCTACCCTTCTTCCTCTACCGCTCCCTCTTGAGTCTTTTCCTCATCCTCTTTTTTCTCTTTTTCTTTCTCCTTCTCTTTTTCATCATCTTCCTCTTCTTCCTTCCGCTTGCTCTTCATCTTTCACTTCCGCTTCCTCTGAATCTTCTTCCTTATTTTCGTTCCTTTTCTTTTTTTCTTCTCCTTGCTCTTCCTATTCATCTTCCTCTTCTTCCTATCCTTCGTCCTTTTCCCCTTCCTCTTGAATCTTTTTCCTCATCCTCTTTTTTCTCTTCTTCTCTTCTTTTCTCTTCCTCTTCTTCTTTCTCTTCCGCTTGCTCTTCATCTTCTACTTACGCTTCCTTAGAGTCTTCCTCATTTTCGTCCCTTTTCTCTTTTTTTTCCTTTGCTCTTCCTATTCCTCTTCATCTTCTTCCTACCTTCTTCCTCTTTCCCTCCCTCTTTATCTTTCCTCATCTCTTTTTTCTCTTCACTTCTTCTCTCTTATCTTCTCCTTTTCTTCCCTTGCGCTTCCTCTTCATTTTTCACTTCCGCTTCCTCTGAGTCTTTTTCCTCATTTTCGTTCCTTTTCTCTGTTTCTTCCCCTTGCTCTTCCTTTTCCTCTTCATTTTCGTCCTATTCTTCTTCCTTTTCCCCTTCCTCTTGAGTCCTTTTCCTTATCCTCATTTTTCTCTTCCTCCTTCTCTTTCTCATCATCGTCCTCTTCTGCTTTCTCCTCCGCTTGCTCTTCCTCTTCATCT
This sequence comes from Dastarcus helophoroides, assembly GCA_028583605.1. Lineage (NCBI taxonomy): Eukaryota > Metazoa > Arthropoda > Insecta > Coleoptera > Bothrideridae > Dastarcus > Dastarcus helophoroides. The sequence continues at coordinate 9,650,392 of CM053334.1, forward strand.
TCCACTTCCGCTTCCTCTGAGTCTTCTTCCTCATTTTCGTTCCTTTTCTTTTTTCTTTCCCTTGCTCTTCCTATTCCTCTTCATCTTCCCGCTACCCTTCTTCCTCTTCCGCTCCCTCTTGAGTCTTTCCTCATCCTCCTTTTTTCTCTTTCTCTTTCTTTTCTTATAATCTTCCTCCTCTTCTTTCTCTTGCGCTTGCTCTTCATCTTCCACTTCCGCTTTCTTTGAATTTTCTTCTTCATTTTCGTTCCTTTTCTTTTTTCTTTCCCTTGTTCTTCTTATCCTTCTTCCTCTTCCCCTTCCTCTTGAACCTTTTCCTCATCCTTCTTTTTCTGTTCCTCCTTTTCTTTCTCATCATCTTCTACTTTCTCTTCCGCTTCCTTTGAGTCTTCTTCCTCATTTTCGTTCCTTTTCTCTTTTTCTTCCCTTTGCTCTTCCTATTGCTTTTCATCTTCTTCCCCTTCTTCTTAAGTCTTTTTCCTCATCCTCTTTTTTCTCTTTCTCCTTCTCTTTCTTTTTCGCTTGCTCTTCCACTTCCGCTTGCTCTTCCACTTCCGCTTTCTCTGAGTCTTCTTCCTCGTTTTCGTTCCTTTTCTCTTTTTCTTCCCCTTGCCCTTCCTATTCCTTTTTTATTTTCCTCTTGCTATCCCTACTCCTCTTTTTCTTCTCCCTGTTCGTCTTTATTTTCCTCTTTGTCTTCTTCCTCATTATTCTTTCTCTTTTCCTCATCCTCTTCTTCATCATATTCCTCTATTTCTTTCTTTTTCGACTCGCGAACTTTTAATTTCGTCAAAAATTTCGTTTTTTTTTTAATTTCGACTTTTTAAATTTCCACTTTTTTTTAAAAGTTTGCCTTTTTCTTAAAGTTGTTTTTTTCTTTGAAATTATCGACTTTTTGAAAAATTGGAATCTATTTGAAAATTCAAACTTTTTGAAACTTTTCATTTTTTTGAAAAAAATCAATATTTTGAAATATTTCACCTTTCAAAATTTTAGAATTTTTTGGAAAATTTTGTGTTTTGTAAAATTTTGTAATTTGTGGAAAGTAGACTTTTTAAAAATTTACATTTTTTTCAAAATTTCAATTTTTTAAACATTTCAATTTTTTTCAAAATTTCAATTTTTTAAACATTTCAATTTTTTTCAAAACTAATTTTTTATGAAAACGATGATCATTTTTCAGAAGAAAGAATTTTTACCGAAATTTTCGTTTATCATTTTTTAAATTTCGCCTTTTTTCAGTTGGGACATTTTTTTGGAAATTGCGACTTTTTTCAAATGTTCGACTCTTTGAAAAGTTCGTTTTTTTTTTGCAGGTTTGATCCAATTTTGAAAAGTGTGCTATATTTGGCTTCCGAAATATTGACTTTTTGAAAATTTTGACCTTTTGGAATATTTCGCTTTTCTTGAGAATTTAGATTTGTTGAAAATACACTCTTTTGGAAATACTTTTGCAAGGAAGACTTATAGTAATTTTTGATGTAAAACCATCTGCTGAATTCTTTCGCATTTAATAATTAACACTTTGTATAATTAGGTGTATTTTATGTGTATCAATTTATTGTTTTTAGGGGGAAAGCATAGATTTAAGTTTGTTTATACCAGAATTCCACTCGAGCAGAAATATTGTTCTTTCTTTGGAACGATACGCGAAAGTTCTATCCAAAGATGGTTCCACCACTAAAAAGACTGAAGTTATTCCAAAATGGCGAAACGTTTGCCAAACCAGGTAATGTTAAATGCAGAGACTAAATAGACTGAACGTTTCAATGTTGTCTCATGCGTACAGTTGAAGCTAAAATCCGGGGAAGTGGGGAGGTGCATTCCACTACTCTTTGATATGGTCGGATTAAGTAAAATTTATAAATACGACACTTGCCGCGTAACGGTTCTAACGATTTAGATGAAACTTTAGAATTAGGGGCTTTTGGACCAATAGGATAATTTTTATAAGTGCTTTTTGGTAAAAGTTCAGGAGAACTATTTTCAAAGACATCTTGGTTTAATAGTAAAATAATTTTCTTTCAATACGCGACGCCTGTATACAATATTGTTAAGCCGGTGCTGTAAACACGTCATGATTGCAGTGAAATGGCGACGCGCGCACGCCGATAATTGAATATTTATATATTTTATTTTTACCTACCCAAAGAATGAAACTCTTGATTTCCCTTCACTAATGTGTCCACTGAGGTTTCAACAATGATCCACAATACACTTCCCCATATTTACAGCCCATTTTCTTTAAAAAAAACCGATGTTATCTTCGCAAAGGTCTGTCAAATAATAAGAGGGCATTGCGAGCTAGATGGAGCTAGGCTTTCGCCAGGCTTTCAACTGGCTTCACTGCTTACCGTGTTAGGTTCAGTCTATTTAGTCTCTGGTTAAATGAATCAAAATACTTCTGTCGTACGTAGGGTTAATTAAAAATATAATTAATTGATAAAAATCAACTTATATGCTTTAGCATGAAATTTTTTTCATAAAAAAAAGTACATTTTCCTAAACGAACAAAATTTGAAAAAAAAAAAGTTGAACACTGATTCAGGTTTGGTGAAAAGTCTAGTTTACACAAAATTAATTTCAGCGCTGGTTGGGTGGACTTTTGGTGGGTGCCAATCGGCGCCATAAACATAGTGTATACGTATCACCCGTGCCCGCCGTTAGGCCCCCAGCCACAAGCCGACATATCCACCCCTGTCAAGGAAGAAATATTGTTGTCGCCAATGCGGATACCTCATAATAGAAAAAACAGGAAGATATCCCCTGAAGGATGCCAGAAGTTAGATCGCACCTCCTTAAAAGCAGACACTGTTAACGTCGAGTTGGAGATTGGGCCTTCTGTCCTCCTGCTGTATGGTACTGCGTTGAAAAACTTCATAAATTTCAAGGTATGTTGACCACTTTTCAGCGGAAAATTCGTCGTTAAACAAATGTGGTTTAAAACCTTTCTGTCAGCATCAACTATTTCTTTTATAGCTCAAATGATTGGCAAAAGTATCTCTAAGTTAATTCCGTTAATATCTGTTGAGTATTAGCCACCATGACACTTTCACCCATTTCTTTTAAAAATATTCCACACTGTTCACGATTTCACATTAACTTCCTTCTGCAATTCGCTATCCTACGATTTTCATGCGAAAAAGCGACTTCTTTCGGGCTCTCGGAACTAAAAGGTGCTTTTAGTTCCGAGAGCCCGAAAGAATATGGCACACCACGACCGTTGGTCGTGATTTTTTTCATCCTTTAGGCATAACCTAGACAATGTTTCTCCCGATTCCCAATTGCAAGCTGTGTGTTACAGGAAAATATTTTTGGGGAATATCAAGTTTTCACGGACATGCAACAACCCAACGCCAACGAGAGCAGCTCGGATTTGAAATCTGAAGATAGCACCGTTAGTGTCCCTCTGGAATTAAGGGACGATTTCGATCATAGGAACTACCGGCCGTTGGAAGTCGACGTCTCGATTGTCATGCACGATGTACAAGCCCATCTTTTAAAAGTAAGTCATCAAAATTGTTTCAGATTGCAACCATTTTTTTAATCCCTGATGCGAGATGTAGATTTTATGAGTCATTCGTCTCAATTATAAACTAATAATTTTGGGGGAAAATAGAATTTTCAAAAAAAAAATGGATCGAGTTGAAAGCCAAAATGTCGAAACAGAAATTAAAATTTGGAGAAAAAAAAATCTCGAAATTTGTTGAAAAATCGAAATTTTGATAAATGTTTGCAAGTAAACATATTTTGAAGAATTATGAATTTCTAAATCTGGAAATGAAAAATTTATAAATATTTCTTTAACATTTCGAGTTTTTCTAGAATTTGTACTTCTTCCATTTGTACTTTTTTTTGTTGAAATCTCAAGTTGCTAATTTTCAGTTTTTTAAAATCAACTTTTTTTTTCGTTTTGACACTCAAACTCTTCGACTCAATATATTTTGAGTGTAGTAAAGTCAAAATTTTGCGGTGAAAGCCAAAATTTCTAGCAAAGCATTTTGAGGTAAAATGCAAATTTTGAGAAAAAAATTTAAGAGCTTCTGGCGCAAATCGAAGTTTTTTTAAATCTATTTCGAAAAATGGATAACAGTCAACATTTACGAAGCAATATTTTTAGAAATTCCGCTTTTTTTTCAAAATTTGAAGTTTCAATTTATTTTTTAAATAAAACTAATGTCAAAATTTGGACAAAAAAAATTGAACTTCATAGAAAAAGTGGAATAAACAATTTAAAAAACTTACAAAGTTTGACCATTTTTCAAGAATTCGGTTTTTTCTTGAAATTTTGACTTTAGCAATTTTAATTTTCGCTTCAAAATTTCGAATTTTCCCGAAATTCGACAAAATTTCGTATTTTCCCGAAATTCGACATTTTTTAATTTAGATTTTTTTTTCAAAAATTGTACTTCTTGAAAGATTCAACTGTCATTAATCTCTACTTCTAAAAATTGCGGTTTACCTTGAAAATTTTGACCCTTTCCAAAATTTTGACTTTCAAAATTTTGAATTTTTTTTGGAAGCTTCGATTTTCTGATATTTTAATCTTGTTTCTGAAAATTTACATTTTCCGTGAAATTCGATTTTTTTTTCAAGTTTCGACTTCAATAATTTTAATATTTTAAAAATTTTGACCTTGAAATTTTGAAATTCTGTAAAAATTTCGACTGTTTTGGAAATGTAGGCATTTTTCAAAGTTACGGTTCTTCTAGGAATTTCGACTTTTTTGCGTAATGTTGATTTTTTTTAAAGTTTGATTTCTTATCAGAAGTTTGGGACTTTTTTGCAAAATCATATTTTGAAAATTTGGATTTTTTAAAAAAAATTTGCTTCGAAAATTTTGACTCACGAAATTTTAGTTTTTCCCAGAATTTCAATCTTTTCCAAAGACTCTGAAATTTTGAATTTTTTTGACAACATTTCGACTTAATTTCGACTTTTTTTGTAAATTCAGATATTTATAAAATATCAATTCTTTTTAAAATTTTCGACTTCAAAATTTCAAACTTTTTTGTCAAGTTTTATGATTTCGTTTAAATTTTTGGAATTTTTCGAATAAATTGTTTTTTGAGATTTTTGGAAAATTTTTAATCTTGGAATTTTCTGAAGAGTTTTTGAAAATTTCGATTTTTTCTTCAAAATTCCGGTTTTTTAGTGACTTTTTTGAAAATGTTCATTTTCTGTCGAAAAGTTCGACTTTTCTTGAAAATTTTGACATTTTGAAAATTACGCTTTTTGAGAAATTGATTTTTGTTTTCGGACTTCAAAATTTTTAATTTTTTTTTTGGAATTTTAAAATTTTGGAATATTTTTCAAAAAAAAATGTTATTTTGAAATTTTGATTTTTTTTTGAAAATTATAAAACCTTGAAATTTTCTAAAAAGTGTTTAAAAATTTTGTTTTTAAAAAATGTCAATTTTTTTGAAAATTCTGGTTTTCTTAGTTATTTTTTTGAAAATTTCGACTTTCTGTTGAAATGCGACTTATCTTGGAAATGTTAACATTTTGAAAATTGCGCTTTTCGAGAAATTCAGATTTTTGATTTGTTTTTGACTCCAAAAATTGACATTCTTGTTGAAAATGTTGGAAATTTCTGAAGGCTTTGAAAATTTCAATTTTTTGAAAAAATCTGTCCAATTTGGAAATTTGTTTTAAAAATTTCGACTTTCACGAACTTTTACTGTTTAAAAAATTTCAATTTTTGGCTCAAAATTTCGACTTTTCCTGAATTTGATTTTTTTTGAGACTTTCTGTGAACATTCGATTTTCATTGAAAATTCTGACATTTTGAAAATTACGCTTTTGAAAAATTCAGATTTTTTTGAAAATTCTGGTTTTTTTAGATATTTTTTTTGAAAATTTCGACTTTCTGTTGAAATGCGACTTTTCTTGAAAATTTTGATATTTTGAAAATTACGCTTTTCGAGAAATTCAAATTTTTTTTTTGACTCCAAAACTTAACATTTTTGTCGAAAATTGTGGAAATTTTTGGCTTTGAAAATTTCAATTTTTTGAAAAAATCTGTCTGGTTTGGAAATTATTTTAAAAATTTCGATTTTCACGAAATTTTACTTTTTAAAAAATTTCAATTTTTAGCTCAAAATTTCGACTTTTCCTGAATTTGATTTTTTTTGAGTATTTTAGAGATTTCCTGTGAAAATTCGACCATTATTGAAAATTCTGACATTTTGAAAAGTACGCTTTTTTTTTGAGAAATTCAGTTTTTTGAAACTTTTGACTTCAAAATTTTGTTTTTTTTGTAAATTTTAGAATTCTTTGAAAATTTCGATTTCCTAAAATTATGTTTTTTTTTTGATAACTATTTTAAAGATTTTGGCTCTTCTCGAAATTTTGAACTTTTTTTGAACATTTCGGATTTTTCAGTTATGCTTATTTTGGGAAATTTTGATTTTTTTTAGAAACATTTTTCGAAAAGGATTTCTTTTAAAATTCAACTTCATCACCTTTTTTTGAAAAATTATATTTATTTTGAAATTTGGAATTTTTTGAAAATTTGTTACGGAAATTTCGACTTTTTTTCCAACATTTCAACAAATTTTAGAAGTGGACATTTTTTCATAGATATTTCGTTTTTCAAGAAATTTTATCCTTTTTTGTTTTTGAAAATGTCGACTTTTTTCTATAAAGTTCTTCCTTTTTCTAAGATGACTTTTTTTTTAAAATGGGTTTTGTGAAAATATCGATATTTTGGAAAATTTGAATTTCCTTAGAAATTAAGAGACTTTGAAAATTTACACTTTTCGACTTTTATTTTGAAAGTTATTACCATTTTTTTAAATTCTGCATTTCTCATTAAAGAGTTGCTCTTTTTTTGAAAAAAAGTTTGAAAAATTTACACTTTTCGACTTTTCGAGTATTTTTTTAAATTTTCGATGTTTTCTCATCAAAATTAAGCTTATTTTTTTTAAAAGAATTTCGTCTTTCCAAACTAACGATTTCTTTCTGGACATTTCGATTTTTTAAAATGTTAGCCTTTTTTTGAAAAGTTGAAAGGTTCGAGTTTTTGAAAATTTGACATTTTTTTAAAAATATTGATTTTTTTTAAATGTTGACAATTTTTGAGAATGAACTTTTTTCTGCATAATTTTAGCTTTCTCGACACTAAACTCTTTTCTATAAAATTTTACCTTTTTCACCAAAATTTCGACTTTTTCCGAAATTTTGATTTATTTTTGAAAACGTAGTTTGATTAAAAAAATATTTTATTTTTATAATTTCACTTTTGTTTTGAACATTGCAACAATTTGAAAAATTTTGACTTTTTTCAAAATATCGATTTTCTCAAATTGATGTGAATTCGACTATTTTCGAACAGTTTCGACCTTTTTTAAAAAAAATCGACTTTTTGAGAATACCAAGGTTTTTTGAAAATTTCGACAGATTTTAAAAATTTCGACTTTTTCAAAACATCGACTATTTCAAATTGATGTGAATTCGACTATTTTTGAAAAGTTTCGACCTTTTAAAAAAAAATCGACTTTTTGAGAATACCAAAGTTTTTTGAAAATTTCGACAGTTTTAATAATTTCTACTTTTTCAAAACATCGACTTTCTCAAATGGATGTGAATTCGACTATTTTTGAAAAGTTTCGACCTTTTAAAAAAAATCGACTTTTTGAGAATACCAAGGTTTTTTGAAAATTTCGACAGGTTTTAAAAATTTCGACTTTTTTCCAAATTTCCATAATAAATCATGTGTGTAGTAGTCGTTAAGACAGTTAAAATAAACTTTGGATTGAAAATCTAGAGTTGGAACTGAAAATTTTAAGAATAGAATGAAAATTTCTGGAAAACATTCAAAGAAAAAATAACTGACGAATATTATTGCTTTGGCATTTTTACTTTTATCTAGAAATTTGTAGTTCATAATTCAGTTTTTCCACTTTAATTTCAATTTTTCAATTAATAACATTGTTTTAAAGTCACGATTTCGAGTAAAAGTTCGGAACTTTGAAAGACAACGAAATTGGCGGAAAAAAAACCCGAATTCGGTAAAAATTAATACAATTCAAGATCAAACTGAAAATTGCGGGAAAAATTGAGATTTGGGCCTAAAATTAGAGATTTCTTAGAAAATTCCACACCGAAAAGGTCTAGTTATTGTTATTGTTTTTTTTTGGTCGAAATTTATAGTTTCAATTTCGACTCTCGAGAAAAATTTCAAATAAAAGTTGAAATCTCGAAAGTAAAACCAGAATTTGGAAATAAATATTCAAAAATTATAAAAAACTCGAATTTTTGGAAAAATGGTTTTAGAAAATCCAAATTTAAAATTTCGGGAATGAATAAAAATATTTTTTTTTAATGAGAATGAAATCCAAATTTAAATTTTTGATTTAAGAGTTGAATTTTTCGATATTATACTCCAACTTTGTTCAAGAAATTTTTAGCATGGAAAGGAAAACTTGAAATTTTCAGAACAAAATCGAAATGTTAACAGAATGTCGAAATTTCGAGAATACATATTAGTTTTTGAATATTTTTTTTCAAATGCAACTGAGGCGACGAAAAAAGTCTGAAATAATAGAAATTGCGAAAAAATGATTAAATGATATAAAAAAGTCCACCAAACCACGATTTAATTTTCAGAATTGTACCGAAAAGGATCCCCCATGCCCTGTAATTCTAGTGGAGAGATTCGGATTTGAAATGAAGAAGCGTTACGACCAAACAGAGCTCCAGCTTTTATTGAGCCCTTCGGTGCTCCTGGTATCCGATAACGTCAACCGACCAGCAAAGGATAAGCATTTAAACCGTGGTAAACTTACGCTGTCCTCGCTACAGGTGAGTATTCATCCCGTCCACCCTCAGCCAAACTCTCCAACAACATTGTTCGCAGATTCGGGGCCACGCGATGTTTTCCGACGTCGGCATATCCTTAGACCAAGACACCCTAGAATACGCCTGGCTGGTGGAAATGCAATTGGGTAAACTAAGCGGAAAATTGACAACACCCGCAACTGTACTCTGTCTTGGCAAGTCTCGAAACCCTCATCCTTCTACTCATGGACGATGAAGATGATTTGAATTCGCCCAAAGATGACGTTCTGTTGACGGCGCCCGTTAAGCAGAAGAAAAGCGTCGTGTCCACGCAGAACGTCCACGTTCAGCATGTGCAGCAGGCGATTCAGCAGTTCCTCCAGCCGAAGAACAGCAGCACTAACGTGATTAAGGCGCAACAGGGTGGGAACGTGTCTGCGCAGAAGAGTTCCACGAGCGTGGATAGAAGCAGCAAAGGGGGCGGCAAGAGCGAGGTGGAGAAAAAGAAGGAAGACTTGGACAAAAAGGGGAAGAATGGGAGCCAACAAGGCGAAGAGAATGCGGATTGTTTCGAACAGCACAAGCTTAAGTATAAATTTTGTCGACTGGCCATAGACGCATTGGACTTCTGGTTGGTGGAGAGTGGGGCTGCTTTGCAACTTTGGGTAAATCCACTTTTATTCGTATTTGTTTTTTTTTTCATAACAACTTTTTGACTTTTCTCTTAAAGTTATTTTAACAATAAAACTACTTTTAACAAGTTAGAAAAAAACGTCAAAACTTTGGATTTACTAGGTTAGGAATTTGAAAATTTCCTAACCTAGGAAATGACTTTTAATTTTGACTTATTTGAAAAGTTTCCATTATTTTTAATCTCGAATTTTTCAGATTTCTAGGTTTAAAAAATTTTGACGTTCGAACATTTTTCTTAAAATGTTAGATTTTTGTTAAAAAGTTAACTTTTTCTGCTAATTCGAATCTAGTCAAAATTTGAAGTTTTTTGAAAATTTGTTTTGAACATTTTGACTTTTTCAACATTTCGACAATTTTTAGAAATGAACTTCTTTTATTTTATTTCTTTTTGCACGAAATTTTATCTAATTTTTTTCAAATTTTGGAATTAGCTGAGAATAATTTTTTTTTAAATTACGATTCTTTTCAAAATTCCAAATCTTTTGAAAACTCATCACCTTTTTTTAGAATTTCGGCTTTTTCTCCAAATTTTGAATATCTTCTTTTGAAAATTTCGGCGTTTTTTAAAGTTGCGGCTTTTTTTCTGGAAATTTCGACTTTTCAGGTCTTTCACTTTTTGAAAAATCATTTTTCTCTAAATTTCGACCTTTCTTGAAAAGTGCTATTTTTGAATTTTCTGGATGCTTCGAATTTTTGCCAAATTGACCTTTTCTTGGAAATTTAGACTCTTTGAAATTTTATTAAAATTTTGTTTTAATTCCGATTTTTCCAAATTTTACTTTTTTAAAATGTCGACTTTCGAATTTCGACTTTCAAAATTTCGACTTTTGAAAATTCAGGTTCGGTTTCTTCTAAAAATTTCGTCCTTTTTAATTTTGACTCTTGAAAATTGTGACTTATTTGATAATTTTCAAATTTAGAATGTTCAAAAGAGAACTACATTTTGTCGAGCATTTCGAAATATTTTTTTTTGAAAATTTCGACTTTTTGAAAATTTTATTTTCAGGATGCCCAGTTTCAAAATTTGAACTTTCTCAAAATTTTGACTTGTTTTGATAACTTCAAATTTTTTTCAAAATTTGGTTTTCAAAATTTGCATTCTTTTTTGAAAATTTGGACTTTTTTGAAAATTCCGATATTTTTTTTCAGTTTAGACTCTTTAAATTTCAATTTTTTTGAAAATTTCCACTTTTGTTCCAGAGTTCGACTTCTAATGAAAATTTTGACTTAATTTTAAAATTTCAACGTTTTGGATAATTTCGACTTTTTGGATAATTTCGAAACTCACTTTTTTTTTTGAAAATTCCGACTGATTTTTCAGTTCTATCTTTTCTTTAGATATTTCGATCTTTTTTGTAAATTCCGATTTTTTTTGAAAATATGGATGTTTTGATAACTCACATTTGATAATTCCGCAAATTTTTTGGAAATTCCTTCAAGAAGTTTTTTTTTCTTAGTTTCAACTTTTTTTTTTCAAAATTTTGACTTATTTTGACAATTCAGATTTTTTTTCAAATGCTCGATTTTGTTGACATTATTTGTTTTGAAACTTACGCCTTCTGGATTCTGGATTCGTTGTGGGTTGCCTAAAAATTTAGGCCAGCACTTAGGCCACCCTTTCCGGGCCCATTGTGCTAGTCCCCGTGATTGAGGTGTCCTTGGTCATTCATTCAGCCACCCAACCTTGTTGAGAAACTGAAGAACGTCCCTTGGATGCGCCTCTCTCAAACTGGCCACACTAGGCCAGAAGTCCCCCAGCGTGGATCCTCTGATTGATGCTAGTGCCGGGCAGTGACACATCACGTGCTTGACACTCTCATCTTCTTCTAAGCACCCTCTGCAGCTCGGGTCGTTTATGATTCCCATTCTGTGGAGGTGCTTGTTTAATCGACAGTGACCTGTCCATATCCCTACAAGTTTCCTGAGATTATTCCTTGAGAGTTGTAGGCATAGTTTTGCCCTTTCCTTGCACGGCATTCTAATGAATGCGTGAGTTTGTCGGCATGTTGTTATTGATGCCCATAAGGCTTTGTGTCTACGATAAGTTTCTTCGTTAAGTAGGGATCTTACGGTTGATCTTGCCAGGGAAAGGGTTGGTTCTGGTCAAACGAATTGTCCCTCCGAACCCTTCCTCGCCAGTTTGTCAGCGCGTTCGTTTCCCTCTTTCCCAGAATGTCCTTTGATCCATATTAGATCAATTGCATTCTCTTGTGATAGACGTTCTAGAGCTAGGTGGCAATTCCATACCAGCACTGAGTTTTTTTCACATTCCTCAGGGCCTTAAGGGCTGCCTGGCTGTCCGTCTTTATTTGGATATATTTTCCTGTAATGTTCAGTTGCGTCATTTGTTCGGCGCTATATAAAATTCCCAACATCTCAGCTTGAAAGATTGTTGAGTATTTATCTAGCTTAATACTTACACTTAGGTTCAGGTCTTCCGAGAAGATTCCTGTTCCAGTGCCCGTATTTGTTTTCGATCCATCCGTGTATATACTTACGTCTGGTATCCTTGCTTGTACTTCCTCCATTTTTATACGGTAGGATTTTGTGAAGTTATATTTCACCAGTAGATGGTCCATTGGCGCATCCAAAATAGGTACCTTTTGGAGCGCCTCCTCCATTATGCGCCGGTGACCCACCATTTTACCTACCGTATTCCACATTCCTCTTGCTTGCAAACGGAGAGCAGAAGCCTGTGCCGCCCCCTCAAGAAATATGTCGAGAGGTGGCAGGCACAAGATCGCCTCCATTGCTGCTGTTGGAGTGGATTTCATTGCTCCTATCTCTGGATGTGATTTAGCTTTTGTTTTATAGTGGTGGCCTTTGTCTTTGGCCACCAAACTATAACTCCGTAGCTTACAATTGGTCTGATGACTGCCGTGTATAGCCAAAAGGTCATCTTAGGGGATAACCCCCAAGACCTCCCGATGGCCCCACGGCATTGCCAGAAGATCTTGTAAGCTTTGTTTAATTTATTTTCAATGTGGTACTTCCAGCTCAGTTTGCTGTCAAGTTCAATACCAAGGTATTTCACTCGATTTGACAACCCAAGTTGGGTTCCCATGAGTTTGGGAAATTTTAGTCGCGCTAATTTCCTTTTATTTGTGAAAAGGACCATTTCCGTTTTTGCAGGATTTGCTGCTAGGGAATGTTCTTTGCACCATTTCTCGACTATATACAAGGCGTCTTGCATTAACTCGAAGAGTACTCCCTCGTGTTTACCTGAAAGCAGAATGGTTATATCATCTGCGTAGCCAATTGTATAGAGACCCCGATCATTGAGTTTTCGGATAAGGTCATCCGCTATGATTAACCATATAAGGGGGGATAATACAGCCCCTTGCGGACATCCCTTACTTACGATTCCTCTGACCGTATAGTCTCCTACTGTAACTTGTATTGCTCGCCACTCAAGTATATGTCGTATGAGTTCCCGCAAGGCGGGTTCAATACCACTACGCTCAAGCGCCGAAGAAATGCTATTGAAATTAGGTCTATTAAAAGCACCTTCTATGTCCAGAAATACACCTAGGGTGTGTTCTTTTACTTCTAGCGATCTCTCGATCCTGCTAACTACTGAGTGTAGCGCAGTTTCGGTAGATCTGCCGGAAGTAAAAGCATGTTGATTTGAATGTAAGGGATAGTGTATATCGAGGCTATCCCTTATATGTCTGTCGCACAACCTCTCCAACGTCTTCAGTAGGAAATACGTTAGGCTGATTGGGCGACATGATTTAGCCTCACCTTGAGGTTTACCCGGTTTTGGAATAAAAATTACTTTGACTTCCCTCCATTCTCGGGGTATGTATTTAAAGGCAATACACGCCCTGAAAATTTGCACCAGGTATTTTTGTATCCACACCATTCCCCACTGAAGCAGGGCAGGGTAGATACCGTCCAACCCGGGCGATTTGAAGGGAGCAAACGATTGTACGGCCCAGTTTACTTTTGTGTCAGTTACCATCTGAACAGCCAGCTCCCAATCCCTATTTCTAGGGTGAGAGGCTGAGTGCTCTTGCCACTTATGGCCTGGTATAACACGGCATCCTGGAAAGTGCGTGTTTAAGAGCTCTGAAGCTGTTTGTGCGGGTGTACTGGTATATGTACCGTCGGCCCGCTTTATCATGCTTACCTGTTGGTTTGGATCTTTCGAGAGTATCTTTTTCAGTCGGGAAACTGATGTAGTAGACTCTACGCCACTACAGAATTCTCTTCACTTTTCCCTTTGTCTTTTGCGAATAAGTTTCTTGTATTGTTTCCGGTGGTTGTGATAAGCCTCCCAGTCACATACCAGTTTTGTCTTCTTCGCTTTATTAAAGAGCTTGTTTGCCTGAGATCTAAGTTTTTCGAGTTGCCCGTTCCACCAAGGGGTTGCCCGGGTTTCTCGAAGCTCAGTTCTCATTGGGCAAGCCTTCTCATATGCTGTAATGATATTTTTTCGCACTAAAGTGACGTATTTTTCGATCAGTTCAACTGTCCCGATTCTCTGTGGGGTTTCTACAATCCCTAGGAGCTTTTCCAGATGGGTATTATAGTCCTCCCTGTTGGTGCTTCTGGGATTCCTGATTGAATTTTATATATTGATGGTCAGACATTGTTGCATTCTTAGATACATGCCAGCCATTTATAATTTTGGTAATACTCATAGACGTCAGGATGATGTCGATAACACTCTGGCCTCTGGAGGTAGCAAAGGTAGCTTCACTGCCTCTATTGAGTATATCTAATTTGGTACTACTTAAGTATTGTAGTAAAGATGTACCTCGAGGGTTGTTTGTTTCGCTCCCCCAAGCTGTATGCTGGGCGTTTGTGTCACATCCAATTATAAGATCTACATTGCCTGCCTTACAAAAGTCGATCAGTCCTGCCATTTCCTCAGAGGGTGGTGGTCTTTTCGAATCTATTGGTAGGTAGGTCGATGCTATTACAAGTGATATTTTTCCTTCTCGACGCGCAAAGTTCCACTCGGAGAGCTGTTTGATCTCCAGAGCAGAATTGGGGTAGGATATTCGCTTGCAGTAGTTTCGGGACATATATGACAGCTCTTGGCTTGTTCCCATTTTTGAGGTAAAAAACTGTTCCACTTAATTTGCCTAAACCGCAGACTATATTGTTATATATCCACGGTTCTTGTATAAGGGCTATAATTTCTACATGTCTGTCGAGAAAACGACATAGGTTAGCAGTCGCCGCTCGACAGTGTTGGAGATTTATTTGTATAAAGCCTATACCATTCCCAGAAGCCATGGCTACCAGAACGGCATAGACATTTAGTTCTTGCCCCCCCAATTTCAAGAAACGAAACGCCCGGTTTCCCGGGTGTTCTAGTTTCCTAAAGCTGGGGGTGGCTGTGTTATCTCCGTCCCTGGGTCGGGAAGTAACGGCTCCTCTACCTCCATAGAGGACGGAGCCCCCACCTCCCGACTCAGCGACGAGGATGAGTCATGAAGTTTTGCCCTTAGGGAACAGAAGAGGTGACTTGCCCTTCCCTGGCGTTCTTCCAAAATTTTCCGGGTGCTTTCCCCAACTCCAAAAACAAGGATGGTACCCTTAGGCTCCTCCTTGCTGGCGCTGTGGAAAACAACCCAGTCGTCTACCTTGGCCCAGGGATTTTGAGCTGTCAGTCGGCCCAGGATGACCTGCGGGTCCTCGGTTGATTCGGGAACCCACAAGGTGGCCTTCGTCAACTTAGGCAGCTGATCCACTGGGAGAAGGTCAAGATTTGCACCCTCCCATAAAGGGGGGAGCCCCCTAACTGTAGTCCCTAGCCAAGCTAGGGAGTGTTCGTTGTCGCAGGAAAATTTAAGTATTTCCTGCGAGTAAATGCAGTTCTGGAACGTAGGAGGGTTCGCCGGGTGCCGGGACAGTTCAATGTCCAGGAGCTCGGCCAACCGTTCCTTTACCAGTTTAGCTTGGTGGGCTGTAAGCCGGCCAAGTGCACTGGAGTTCCAGTCCTTTTTGTCAATGATGGCCACCCTTAGGTGGTGGGTCACCATTTCGCTGAATGTGGTTTTAGAAGAGCCTGCGGCCGGCCTCTGCCTACCCGGTCCTTTCTTGGGAACATTCCCAGGAGAGGGGCCAGGAGACGATTTCGATCGTGCTCTCTTCATACCGGGCCTTGAGGTCGGCCGGCGATCAGCACCCTGAGGCGCATGGTCGCCGGCTCGTCCTGAAGGGCCGGGTTTGTTTTGTTCGGCAGAGGTGCTGCAGGTGGCAATAGTTTTTGCTGCCCGCCTCTCTCTCTCTGCCTTTTCCTTTGTTGAGCCCCGGAAATTCTTTTCCGGACTCTGGGGATTTGGGGTGGATCGTTAGATCCGCCCGGTGCTGTTTCGCCAGTAGCTCTTGTAGACACCTCAGCCTGGCTACTCGCCGAAGGTGTCCCGCGGTCGCTGGATGACGGTCGGGTGGGGCCCGCTTGACAACCACCGGTCCCGACCGGGAGCGAGGTTCCGTCCCTCTGCTCCGGTGTAAATTGATTTGGATTTTTCTCCATGGGAAGTGGATTTGGGGTGGGGGATGATTTGGCCTAAAGCCAGGTTTACGGCCGCCCGATCCGGGTCAGACGCCGACCATGGAGCCGCCCACTATGGAACAGACGCTCCATGGGTTTTTTGGGTTGGAGTGTTTTATTTTGGTCCGCGGGGGATAATTTACCCCTACCTCCCATATCTGGGAGGCATTCCCCTATCCGCCACCTGGGGACGCGCCCGATGGGGGAAAAACACTCCTAAATAACCCCAAACTTACGCCTTTTTTTTTTTGAAAATTTTGAGATTTTTTTTTCGTTTTAGACTTTTTCGAGGTTTTTTTTATTTCATTTTTTTTTTGAAAATTTCGATATTTGGTGCAGATTTCGGCTTTTGGTGAAGATTTGACTTGCTTTCAAATTTTTGACTTTTGTAAATTTCGATTATCTCTTTAAAATCGACTTTTCTTGAAAATATAAATTTTTTGAAAATTTCGACTTCGTATAATTTTGGAATTTCAAAATTTGAGTCTTTTGAATTTCAAAATTTTGTTTTTTTTTTCGAAATATCGATTTTTTATGACAATTTATTTTGAAAATTCAAATTTCTTTTCAAATGTTCGATTTTGTTGACATTATTTGTTTCGAAACTGCCGCCTTTTTTTGAGAATTTCGAGATTTTTTTTTAATTTTAGACTTTTTCGAGGGTTTTTTTTTAATTTCGGCTTTTTTTTTTGAAAATTTCGATTTTTGTTGCAGATTTCGGCTTTTGGTGAATTTCTGACTTGCTTGCGAAATTTTGACTTTTGTAAATTTCGATTATCTCTTTAAAATCGTTTTTTCTTGAAAATGTGCATTTTTGAAAATTTCGACTTTTTGATAATTTTGGTATTTCAAAATTTGTGCCTATTAAATTTCAAAATTTTGTTTTTTTTTAGAAATTTTGAAAATTTCGATTTTTTATGATAATTTCGATTTTTCTAACATTGGCATTATTTTGTTGAAAATTTCTAAAGTTTTTAAAAATTTTGACTTGAAATTTCGACTCGTTTTCAAATCTGGCCATAGATTTTTAAAAATTTGTTTTTATGTCGAATATTTCAACTTTTTTGAAAATGTCTACATTTTTTAACGTGCAAACTTTTTCAAAATTTTGACTTTTTCGAATTGAATTTTTTGAAAATTTCGAAATTTTATGCCAAATTTCCACTTTTTTTCAAATTCCTTTTTTTTTGTTTGTTTGTTTGTTTAACCTTCTCGCAATTCGGACTTTTCGAAATTTCCAGTTTTTTGACAATTTCGACCTTTGAAAATTTTCGGAATTTTATAATTTCCACTTTTTTATAATTTTTGATTTTTTCACATTTTCGACTTTGTTGTTCGAAATTTTGATCTTTTTAAAAATTCAGATTCTTTTCAAATGTTCGATTTTTTTGACATTAATTTTTTTGAACTTTCTCGTTTTTTTTTTAAATTTTAGGGTTTTTTCATTTTAGACCTTTTCGAGTTTTTTTTGAAATTTCGGCTTTTTTTCGAACTTTGTTGCGGATTTCGGCTTGTAGTGGAATTTTACAATTTATTTCAAAATTTCGACTCTTGTAAATTTCGATTTTCCCTTTAAAAGTCGACTCTGTTTGAAAATGTATATTTTCTGAAAATTTCGACTGTTTGATAATTTCAGAATTTCTACGTTCTAAATTTCAAAATTTTCGCTTTTTTCGAAATTATTTTGAAAATTTCGATTTTTCTAAAACTGCCATTATTTTTTTGAAAATTTCGACAGTTTTTAAAAATTTTGACTTGAAATTTCGACTTTTCCAAAACTTGATCTAGATATTTGGAAATTTGGACTCTTTTCGAACATTTCAACTCTTTTGAAAATATCCACAATCTTTAAAATTTTGACCGTTTGGAAATTTGAGAATATCTACTTTTTTTCTAAACAGAAACGTCTTTCAAAATTTTGAATTTTTCTCGAAATTTTGACCTTTCTAAAAAGTTCGAAATTTGATGCAAATTCAAATTACGTTTTTTTTTCAATTTAAACTTCTAGCAATTTCGCCTTTTCTTTTGGAAATTTAAACTTTTTTTTGGAACTGGCCGTAGATTTTTGAAAATTTCGAGTTTTGGTCAGTTTTGACTAGTTGAAAATTTTAGGAATTTCAGTATTTCCGCTTTCTTCTAAATTTCAATAATTCACACTTTCGAATCTATCTCGAAATTCTGACTTTTTAAAAATTCGATTTTTTTTCAAAATTCCGATTAGTACTCCAAAATTTTGGATTTTGTTGAAAATTTCGTCTTCTCTTATGTAAACATTCTACTTTTTCCTGAAAATTGTCATTTTTTAAAAAACTACTTTTTTTTAAAGATTCGACTTTTTCTAGAAATTTAGCCTTTTTTTGAATATCTCGGCTTCTTCTAAAATTTCCCCTTTTTTTTTTACAAAAATGTGCACGTTATTTTGAAAATCTCGACTTTCTGTTTGACACTGTCGACATTTTTTCCCGGAAATTTTGATTTTTTCTCTTCTAAAATTCGACTTTTAAAAAAATATTGAACTTCTTATAAAAAATTCGGCTTTTTTCTTTGAAAATTTCGAATTTTTTCGCGTATTTACGACTTTAACTGGAAATTTTGACCTTTCTGAAAAGTTCGAAATTTTTTCAAATTACTTTTCTTTTCTTCAATTTAAACTTCTAGCAATTTCGCTTTTTCTTTCGGAAATTTAGACTTTCTTTTGGAAATGGCCGTAGATTTTTGAAAATTCTGACTTTTAAAATTTCGAGTTTTGGTCAGTTTTGACTGTTGAAAATTTTCGGAATTTCTGTATTTCCACTTTTTTCTAAGTTTCAATATTTCACACTTTCAAATTTTTCTCGAAATTTTGACTTTAAAAATTGAAAATTGCGTCTTCTCTTCTGTAAACATTCTACTTTTTCTGAAAATTTAAATTTTTTAAAAAACTTCCTATTTTTTTTTAAAGATTCGACTTTTTCTAGAAATTTAACCTTTTATTGAATATCTCGAATTTTTCTAAAATTTCCCTTTTTTTTACAAAAATGTCCACGTTATTTTAGGAATCTCGACCTTCTGTTTAAAAATGTCGACTTTTTTTTTGAAAATTTCGAATTTTTTTGCGTATTTCGACTTTAACTGGAAATTTTGACCTTTCTGAAAAGTTCGAAATTTTTTCAAATTACTTTTTTTTCTTCAATTTAAACTTCTAGCAATTTCGCTTTTTCTTTCGGAAATTTAAACTTTTTTTGGATGTGGCCGTAGATTTTTGACAATTCCGACTTTTTAAAATTTCGAGTTTTAGGTCAGTTTTGACTGTTGAAAATTTTCGGAATTTCAGTATTTCCGCTTTTTTCTAAATTTCAATATTTCACACTTTCGAATTTTTCTCGAAATTTTGACTTTAAAAATTCGATTTTTTTTTCAAAATTCCGATTATTTCCCAAAATTTCGGATTTTGTTGAAAATTGCGTCTCCTCGTCTGTAAACTTTCAAATTTTTCTGGAAATTACATTTTTCACAAAGCTTCCTATTTTTTTAAAGATTCGATTTTTTTTATAGAAATTTCGCCTTTTTTTTGAAGATCTCGATTTTTTCTAAAATTTTGCTTTTTTTTACAAAAATATCCACGTCTCGACTTTCTGTTTAAAAATTTCGACATTTTTTTTCCTGAAATTTTGATCTTTTTTTCGAAAATTCGACTTTTAAAAAAATATTGAACTTTTTATAAAAATATGGGCTTTATTTTGAAAATTTTGAATTTTTTTGCGTAATTCGACTTTAACTGGAAATTTTGTCGTTTTTCCAAATTGCTGTTTTTGAAAATTTAAGAATTTGATATTTCGATTTTTTTAATTTTGACTTTTTTTTGAATACTTACTTTAGACTCTTTGTTGAATACTTACTTTGTACTCTTTTGGAAAGTTCAAATATTTTTAGATATCGATTTTTTGGAAATTCCTTCTTTTAAACAAAATCGATTATTCTTGAAAATATGCATTTCTTAAAAATTTTGATTTTTATTTAAAATTGGAATTTCTTTTTTTGAAAATGTGGACTCTTTGGACAATTTCGACATAGCTTTAACCTTTCAAATTACATAATTTCAACTTTTTCAAAATTTTCGCTTTTCCTCGAATTTTCTATTTATTTAGAAAATTTAGGATTCTGTTCAAAATTTCGACTCTTCTAGATATTTCGATTTTTTATAATTTCGCCTTTTTTAAATTAAGTTTTAAACTTATTTTTTGAAAATTTCGATTTTTCCTTAATGTTTCATTTTTTGAAAACTTCGAATTCAGTTCAAAATTTCGATTTTACAAACATGTAGATTTTGGATATTTCGAGTTTTTTGATAATTTCCACTTTTGTTGCAGAGTTCGACTTTTGATGAAATTTTTGATTTTATTTTAAAATTTCGACGTTCGTGGATAATTTCGAAATTGAATTTTTTTTTGACAATTTGTTTTTTTGAAAATTTCGACTGATTTTTCAGTTCTACTTTTTCTTTGGATCTTTCGATCCTTTTTGAAAAATGGCCACAGATTTTTGTAAATTCCGATTTCATTTGAAAATATGGATGTTTTGATAACTCAGATTTTTTTGATAATTCTGCTAATTTTTTGGAAATTTCCATTATTCTTGAAAATATGCATTTTAAAAAAATTTTGATGTTTGTTTAAAATTGGATTTTCTTTTTTTGAAAATGTGGACTCTTTGGACAATTTCGACATAGCTTCAACCTTTCGAATTTTTGAGATTTCGCAATTTCAACTTTTTTAAAGTTTCTACTTTTCCTCGAATTTTCTATTTATTAAGAAAATTTAGAATTCCGTTCAAAATTTCGATTTTTCTAAAATTTGGTCTCTTCTAGATATTTCGATTTTTTATAATTTCGCCTTTTTAAAATTAAATCTTAGACTTTTTTTGTTGAAAATTTCGACTTTTCCTCAATGTCTAATTTTTTGAAAACTTCTAATTCCGTTCAACATTTCGATTTTACAAACATGTAGATTTTGGATATTTCGAGTTTTTTGATAATTTCGTTTTTTTCAAATGTCAACTTTTTAAAAATTTCGCTTTTTTTTGAAAAATGAAAATATGCATCTTTTTAATTTAGTTTTCTTTTTTTCTTTATTTTTTGAAATTTCGACTTTTTCTTAATGTCTAATTTTCTGAAAACTTCGAATTCCGTCCAAAATTTCGATTTTACAAACATGTAGATTTTGGATATTTCGAGTTTTTTGATAAATTCGCTTTTTTCCAAATGTCAACTTACATTTTGAAAATTTCTCATTTTTTGAAAAATGAAAATATGGTTCTTTTTAACTTGGTTTTCTTTTTTTCTTTCTTTTTTTGAAAATGTTGACCTTTTTTCAGTATTTCGAGTTTTTCTTTTGAGTATTTCGAGTTTTTTTCGAATTCTTGAAAAGCACTATTGAAATTTTCCACCTTTTTAAAAACTTTGATTTAGGAAAACACTTATCTTTTTGAAAATCTGGACTTTTTTTAAAAACCCTTTTAATTATTATCTTTATGTTTGTTGTGTAGAAAAAAAGTAATTTAGGAAACATCAAAATAGAATTGATCTATCGAAAAAAATTAAAAAAAATAAATGAAAAAAATTTAAAAAATAAAATTTTGACAAACTGTCAGCTTTAATTTGCGTTTTCCATTTGGTTTTTTCTTCAAATTTTAACTTTGACGTTGATAATCGAAGGATCTTGATTTCATATTCGAAATTTGAGTAAAGTTTTGGTATCTTCAAAATTATTTAAAAAAAAAGCAGCCAAGGAATCAAAATGTGCAGAATAAGAAATAAATAAAAAAACAGCAATTCTTTTATGTATTATTCATTATAAAAATTGTATGTATATTCTGTACATACCATGTAATGGTGGGGAACAAATTTAGAATTAAATTACATCATTATCACTGTCCAAATCTTCAGAAAAATCCTCTTCACTTTCTTTCCGTTGTCTGTACTTGTATATGTTCGTGTCGAAATTCATGTTGGTCATTTTTTCATCTATCCAATTGGTAAACAATCCCACATTGACGTAAACCCCAGGTGTATTCTGCAGCCCGCAGGTCAGTCCCCAAGACACTAATCCCCACCTGTTCGAAGGTCCCCTCCAGGCCTTTTACAGGGCACACCAAAGGACTTCCCCCATCACCTTTGCACGTATCTTTATTATGCTTCGCCACCGGCGCATATAAAGCTCTTGTGGAGTTTGAAATAGGGCCCAAGTCTGGCGTTCTGTAGGGTACTCGTGCAGTATGGTTTGGATACCACTGGTAGTTGAACTTTCTTCAGTTTGGATTGATAGGTGCCTTTTTTGTACGAGTTTTTGCCCCAGCCGGTCGCCGTGCATCTTCGTCCATTCGTGATTTGGGTGTTGGGGAGGGGGAAGGCACACTACACCCACGTTTTCGGCAAGGAAGAATGGGGGATCCATTATTAGGAGAGCTATGTCGTTGTGGAGGTTGCTGGGTTGGAACGATTCGTGTATTATCACCTGAAAAGATTTCTTGTGTTAAAATGGTTCTTTTGCGCTCTTACGTTGCAAGTTAAAAAGCCTAAATTGCTTATAAACGTTCGATAGACGTCTCGAACCCATTGACTAATTTCTCCGGCTGCGTATCTGCCTACTAACTTCTAGTAAACAGACGTCTAATTGTCTATACGCTTTGAATTTAACTTTCGTTGCATAGAGAACTTACGAAAAAAAAACGAAGTTATGAAAAAAATGAAACTATAGAAGAAAGAAACGTAAATATTTGGAGAAAAGTCTCACATTATCACTCTGATAGTTTCAATTCTGTGACTGGTAAACTCTCAGAACTTGTTTAACATTTCTTGGTTGACTGCCATTTCATTTTGTCAAAATACAATGTTGTCGACAAACTTTTTCAAAATTTCTTGCTTTTTGTTCCTGAAGAAGCCATCACTACTTCAAAGTAGCTCCTCGGGACGATCCAGGCCCGAAAATACACACTTCGAAGTGACGTTACGCCTTGTTGACGTTTAACTTATCGTCTTATAGAATACATTACCTTCGAAACAGATCTTTCCTGATAGGGTAGAGCTTCCGAATTGCTCTCCCAGTTCCATTCTCCTGCCCTGACTTTAAAGGGGCCAGTTCCCATGACGCAGTGGGCCGCTGTTATGGCCACCTGCGGGTGTATTAGAGAGGCTCCGCATTTGAAGGATTTGTTCTTCAGTATGCCAAGCATCCAAGGGAATTCTGCGAACTCGGCCTCGTTGTTCTCCCCCAGGATACGATAACCCATCATGTAGTTGGGGAAATAGGTGTATTTTCTGTAAGACATTTCCGGGTCCTCTAGATTGGTGGAGACTTTTCTTCTTTTGCCGCATTCTACTTGGCAGCAAACGTCGAAGTCGCCAGTGCAGGGGGTGGAGCTGTTTTGAATTGTTCGTGCAACTCTGGAAGTGAAATAAAAATTTGAAAATCGTGAAAGAAATTAAGTTGAAATAAATTTGAAAATCGTAAAAGAAATTAAGTTGAAATAGTGGCCGCACCAGTTTGACTTTTTCAAAATTGCAAACCCCACGACATTTTTTTTTGAAGTGAAAGCTTCTTTAGGCGCCATTAACGATTTTGACTATGGAGTAAAAAAAAAATTCGCGTTATCATCTCGCTAAAATACAAAACGAACTACATTACAGGTTTCCTAGTTTCAAGTTTTCACTTCTGTCGGCAGCCTCCTGTCTATTTTTTTTTCTTTAAGGGACGTTGTGCTAACAGCGGCAGACTCAGCTTATATTTTATTCTAATAATTCGTTAGAATGTCATTTTAATGCTAATTTTATTCTCAGTATCAACATTCTACTTTGACCCTCGGTGTTTTGGTGATATGTCAGTTGTTATTATTGTTATTTTTGGAGCTTCCTAGATTTTATTTTGACAGTTCATTAGGATTTTATTTTGCCTGTTTGTTAGAAATTTATTTTGACAGTTTATTAGAACTGGATTCACCTGTGGTCGAAATTCGACCAATTGTTTCTGTCAATTGGAATTTTTATGTATGAAAATTCGTGTACGTGTAATTCGACTTTTTTTTGGACGCTGTGGGAAAAAGAGTAGGAATGAAAATGTCGATTTTTTTAAAAGATTTCGATTTTCTAATTTGCCACTTATTTTGAAAATTTAAATTTTCAATTCGACTTTTTTGTAGAGTTTGAGTTTTTTTTTCGAAAATTCAACTTTTCTTTAAAATGTTGACCTTTTTGAAAAGTTCAACTTTTGTGTCAACTGTTTTTAAGGTTTAAAACTTTCTCGAATTGTTGACTTTATTGAAAACTTCCACGCTTTTTAATATTGAATTATTGGAAAATGTTGACCTTCCTAGAATATTTGTTTGAAACTTTCGACTATCTTTGAAAATGTTGATTTTTATTGGTAATGGCGACTTTTTAGAAAATTGCAAGTTTTGATTGAAATTTTTACTTGAATATTTCGACCTTTTTTTGAATATTTTGACTTTATTTTTGAAAATTTGACTTTTTGAAAGTTTAACTTTGAAATTGGATTTTGATGATTTTCAACTCTTGAAATTTTGCTTTTTTTCAAAATTTCATTTTTTTTAAGTATTCCAGCCTTTTATGACCTTTTCTAAAAATTTCGACTTTTTTGTAAAGTTGAACTTGTTTTGAAAAAAATTAGATATTTTTAAGTTTTGACTCATTAAAAATTTTGATTTTTTTCGAAATTCCGATTTCTAAAAAATACTTTTTTGAAAATTTCTATCTTCGAAATTTGGATATTTCCAAATCATAACTTTTTCTCGAAAATTGTGTATTTTTGTAGTTGGATTTTCGACTTATTTTTAAATATTTTTTTGAAACTTTTGTCGCTTTGGAAAATTTCGATTTTTCTTTAATTTTCAACATTTTATGAAAATTATGGTCTAATTTTTTGAAAATTTCAAGTTTGGAATTTGACTTTTAAATTTCAACATTTCATTAATATTTCGATCGTTTTTCAAAATTTCCTACAAATTTCAACTTTTTCTCCAAATTTTGACTTTTTTTAGCTTTTTGGTTGTTTTTTTTTTGAAAATTGTATTTTTTGATCGACATTTTTATTGAAATTTAATATGCGACTCTCTTTTTGAAATTTTGACTTTTTAAAAAATTCTCTTTTTTGAAAATTTCTTATTTTTCTAGAACTTTTGTCTGTGTGCATTTTGATATTTTTGGAAATGTTCTAATTTTTTGAAAATTTATGTTTTAATTTTTTTCTGCAGATTTTAACCTTTTTTGGAAATTTCGATCTGTTCCCCAAATTTTGACTTGACTTGAAAATTACCAACCATTTGAAAAGTTCTAGTTTTTCGTAAATTTTCTTTGAACAGTTCCATTATAAAAACATTTTGATTTTTTTGAAAACGTTATTTTTTAGAAAATTTAAAAATTTTTGTTTTTCTCGAAATTTTGATTTTTTTTCAATCGTTTTGGAAAAAAAGAAGTTTCTTGAAAACTTCGATTGTTTGAAAAAAAATGACTTTTGTCGTTTTAAAAATATTTCCAATCTTACGTAAATTTTGAGTTTTTTTTTGGAAAGAATCGACTTTTAGAAGTCTGCATTTTTGAAAATTTCAATTTTTAAGAAAACATCGTTGCTTTTTTTATATTTTCGTTGTCATTTGAAAATTTCGATCTATTTTTTTTGAAGAATTCGACTTTTATTTTCAATTTCGACTTCTTTCCAATTTTATTTATTTTTTTAAAGTTTGTCTTTGAATATTTGAAACTCTTTTCTCGATATTTTTTGAAAAATTATTTTTTTGAACCTTTTTTTTGTTGAAAATATCAACCTTTTTTTTGAAAATTTCGATATTTTTCGAAATTTTGACTTTTTGTCGTATTAAAATATCACGTTAAGATATTTCCCTTGTTACATAAATTTTGAGTTTTTGTTTGATAAATTCGTCTTTTAAACATTTTGACATTTTTCCAAAAAATTAAAATTTTCAAAAATGTTAAGTTTTTATTTTAAAAATTCGACGCTTTTTTATATTTCCGTTGTCATTTCAAAATTTCCACCTTTTTTTTTGAAACTTTTGACCTTTAATGATAATTTCGACTTTTGAAAATTTCAACTTTGGTTGAACCGTCTCAATTTTGACTTTTTTTTGAAGAATTCGAATTTTATTTTGAATTTCGACTTCTTGCAAATTTTACTTTTGTTTTCGAAAATTTGTCTTAAAATATTTTAAACTTGTTTCTGGAATTGTTTGACATTTTGAAAAATTTGACATTTTTTTTTTTTGGAAAATATGACTTTTGTTTAATTTGTCTTCTTTTAAAAATCGTATTCTTGAAATTTATACCTTTTCTTTTTAAATTTAATCTTTTATCAAAATTACATTTTCTCGAAATTTTTTTTTTTGAACATCTCTTTGATCTCTTAAAATTTTGACGAATATTGCGGCTTTTTTTAAAGAATTGGGGTCTTGTTAAACTCCGCTTGAAAATTTGACCTTTTTAGAAAATCTGTCTTTAAATATTTTGAACTCTTTTCTGGAATTGTTTGACATTTTCTTTTGAAAAATTTGACGTTTTTTGGAAAATATGACTTTTGTTTAATTTGTCTTCTTTTAAAAATCGTACTCTTGAAATTTATACCTTTTCTTTTTAAATTTAATCTTTTATCAAAATTACATTTTCTCGAATTTTTTTTTTGAACATCTCTTTGATCTCTTAAAATTTTGACGAATATTGCGGCTTTTTTTAAAGAATTGGGGTCTTGTTAAACTCCGCTTGAAAATTTGACCTTTTTAGAAAATCTGTCTTTAAATATTTTGAACTTTTTTCTGAAATTGTTTGACATTTTCTTTTGAAAAATTTGACGTTTTTTGGAAAATGTGACTTTCGTTTAATTTGTCTTCTTTTAAAAATCGTATCCTTGAAAGTTATACCTTTTTTTTAAAAATTAATCTTTTATCAAAATTACTACCTTTTCTCAAAATTTCTTTTCTTTTTTTGATAATTTTTTAGATCTCTTGAAATTTTGACAAATATTGCGACTTTTTTAAAAGAATTGGGGTTTTCTTAAACTTCGTCTGAAAATTTGACCTTTTTAGAAAGTCTTAAACTTTTTGGAACATTTCTGTTTTTTCTTCGAGATTTTGAATTTGTTGTATGATATTCGAATTTGTTTGTTGAAAAATTCGACTTTTTATTTTGA
The DNA here is from genome assembly GCA_028583605.1 of Dastarcus helophoroides. Classification (NCBI taxonomy): domain Eukaryota; kingdom Metazoa; phylum Arthropoda; class Insecta; order Coleoptera; family Bothrideridae; genus Dastarcus; species Dastarcus helophoroides. The sequence goes on from CM053334.1 coordinate 9,677,563, forward strand.
AAATGTCGGCAATTCTTTGAATTTTTGGAGTTTTTCAGATGTTAACCATTCAAATTTTTAACTTTTCTTTAAAGAACTTGATCTTTTCCCTAAATTGCCATTTTTTCTCGAAATTTTGAAACGGTTTTTTTTAATATTGACTTCATCTAAATGTTTCCACTTTTATTGTCAATTTCGTCTTTTTATTTTAATTTCGACCTTCTTTCGAAATTTTAACTTTGAATTTTTAAAATGTTCATTTTTTAAAATCATTCTTTTAAAATTAAATATATTTTAGCAATATTTTGATTCCAAAATTCCAATTCTGTAAAATTCGACTTTTTTTTTTGAAACTTGGCAGTTTTTTTGTTGTTGAGAATTTCGACTGAAAATTCCGACCTGTTTTGAGAAATCCGACTTCTCTTGAAACGATTTTTTTAAAATTTGGATTTGAAAATTTTGAATTCTTTTTAAATCTACACATATAAAGAAAATTTGAACCTTTTTTCAAAATTCATCAAAAGATCGGAGAGAAAACTTAAAACATTTTTGTTGATAGGAAGAAAATCTCATAATCTGAGAATTTAGAGTTGTCAAATACCTGATGTCCATCAATTCGACTCCATTTTCGATTAATCCACTAAAATCATCCTTGCATTGCCAAAATGGGACACATAAGCAATGGCGAAATTCTGTCGTCTTTTCTTCGTCTACATATTCTTGAAAACTAGCGAAAGATTCACAAACCAAAAGGTTACAGAGCAGCACTAATAGCACAAAAAACATATCGATCACGTTGCTTATCACATAGCCAGTTAAAAACTGGTAGATGAATTTAAAATGTGACTTTCAATACGAAAGATAAGGGAAGGTTGGGATTTCCATCATAATGATTACGTCGTTAAGGACTCGTTAGCACAATGGGGGAGCGTGTCTTAGGTAACAAATTCCTGGAGTTTGTTCTATTAGACCAAAAGTCATTACCTGAATTTATCCCAGTGTGGCTGGAGTCTCAAATAACCTGACGTATTAGATGGACGAGGCCAAAGTAAACATTTCGAGAAATTATACTTTGAATTATTCTGGCAATATTTTAAATTTAAAAGTCAAGTGTGGATCGTCAAATTTTTGAGAAATCCTGGTAACAAAGGTACCAAAATAATCACAAAAAGTCTGGATAATTAGTTAAGTCTTTCAGAACTGAATTAATTTAATTATTTGGGATGGTACCATAGAAGAATTACGAATTTCTAAATGGATCCCTGCAATTTTTTTTATAATTTATCGAAAATCGTGACTGCAGACAAAGGAATGTTTTCAACTCAAAAGTTAATGTAGAATCCAAATATGAAGCCAAAAGATCGAAAGTGCTGCCATTTTGAAGATGTTTCATTTAAACTTTTTTGTGTTAAAACAATGTTGGTAAATCCTTCAATGAACAGGGTACGAGAGTTATCATGTATAGACGTTGCAAAAAAAAATGATAAATTCAATTAATAACGACTCCTACGACGAAAACTAGTGTTGTTTTCAATCTGGTGTATCCGAGGTCGAATCTCACTACCGGTCCCAACTTTTTTTCCAGGTATCTCCAATTCGACTATCGACTTGTAATCTACACGGTAAGCAAGTAAATTCCGGTCTCAGTTGCATCATATACAGTATGTGCTTGCGTCAACTAATATGGCAACCGCACAAATACAACCACAAGTAAGTCACCCCCAATAAAACCCCAACGGCGTCGAATTTTCGCATTTCTTTTAGAAACAACGTCGACAATTCGGATCTTTGGTTGGAGGTCGGCGCCGTCAACTTCGGTCCATTGGTTATCGAATCCGCCGTCTCTTCGGAGGCGAAAGATCAAAACATGCACGCCAATCAACAGAAATTCCTTCGGAGACACGACGAACGCCACAAGAAATTATGGTTCCTATGGCCGGATCTCAACAAGAGTATGGGAAAGTGCGGCTGCACCGGAGGGTGCACCTTCTTCGGCTCGAACAGAAACGGACCCACGATTCTTCAAACCCAGCAAGAAGGACCTGGAGGACGGCATCAACGTCGCCGCGTTTAGGTGATGGGTGTTTCGGTTTTTAGTTGCCTTCAGGTTTTTTATTGAGGCGGTATTTTCCCTCAGTATCATTTTTTTTGTGGAACGGACTGATCCCTGGTTATCTTCAAAAATTGACATATTTTGTCCCCTGAAACCAAGAACCAACAAGGGTTTCTCTAGCGCGTTTCGATAGCCAAACTATCATCTTCAGAAAGTTATTGATATCTTTCTGAAGATGATGATCGAAACGTCTTACAGTTGTTTGGTTTCAGGGCACAAGATTTGTATATCAGTCATTTCTTTAGCTGCGATCTTTACAGAATAAACGAACCAGGGAAAGATCCAGGTTTCGGCCAGAGCATCCTGCACGACGGTCTTCTCATCTTTAGAACGACGCCTTACATCGTCAACGAAATCTCCCTCCAAGATACCTTGCGGAAGTCAAAAATTTGGCCCAAAGGGGAAAGTCCTCGCGTGATATACACTGATAGCGACAAGTTGTCCGACAAACAATCCTTCGAGATCCTGGCGACGTCTCACGGCAAGGACCGAGTCAGTAGGAGGTTCTCTTCGTCATCCATTAGGTGTGTAGGTGCTGCAGATTTTTTTTTTTTGTGGAACGGACTGGTCCTTGGTTATCTTCGAAAATTGAAATACAAATCTTTTCTTTGATGTAATTTTTTTCTGTCTTATTTGGTTCCTTTCGTTTTTTATTTCTGTTTTTGCTTCCTTCCTTAATCTTTTATTTTCTTTTTTTCTTCCTTCTTTTCTTCCTTCATCTTCCTTTTTCTTCTTTCATTCTTTTATGCTTTTACTATTTTTCTTTTTTCATTCTTTCATGCTTTTACAATTTTGCTTCTTTCATTCTTTCATGCTTTTACTATTTTTTTTCTTTCATTCTTTTATGTTTTTCCTATTTTTCTTCTTTCATTCTTTTATGTTTTTTCTATTTTTCTTCTTTGATTCTTTCATGCTTTTACTATTTTTCTTCTTTCATTCTTTCATGCTTTTACTATTTTTCTTTTTTCATTCTTTTATGCTTTTACTATTTTTCTTTTTTCATTCTTCCATGCTTTTACTATCTTTCTTCTAGCCTTCTTCCTGCTTGCATTCTTATTTTATTTTTTTCCTTCTATTATCATTGTTCAATTTTTCGATCATTCTTTCAACATTTTTCCATTCTCCATCATTATTTCATCCTTATTTTATCACCCTTCTATAACCCCTTCATAATTTTTTTGTCTTTCTTCCATTCTTCTCCCAATATTCTTTTATTCTTCTTTCATTCTTTTTTCATCATTCTTTCATCATTTTTCTTTTATCCTTCCATATTTCTTAAATCCTTCTTCCATTCTTTTTTCACCCAGCTTCCCTTTCTTCCCTTATCTTCCCTTTTCTTCGTTCATTTATTCATGCCTTTACTATTTTTCTTTTTTCATTCTTTCATGCTTTTACTATTTTTCTTCTTTCATTCTTTCATGCTTTTACTATTTTTTCTTCTCTTCTAGCCTTCTTCCTGCCTACTTCCTTATTTCATTTTTTTCCTTCTTTCATCATTGTTCAATTTTTTCATCATTCTCCCAACATTTTTCCATTCTCCATCATTATTTCATCCTTATTTTGTCACCTTTCTATACCCCCTTCATAATTTTTCTGTCATTCTTCCATTCTTCTTCCAATATTCTTTTATTCTTCTTTCATCCTTTTTTCATCATTCTTTCATCATTTTTCTTTTATCCTTTCATATTTCTTAAATCCTTCTTCCATTCTTTTTTCACCCAGCTTCCCTTTCTTCCCTTATCTTCCCTTTTCTTCTTTCATTTATTCATGCCTTTACTATTTTTCTTTTTCATTTTTTCATGCTTTTACTATTTTTCTTCTTTCATTCTTTCATGCTTTTACTATTTTTCTTCTTTCATTCTTTTATGCTTTTTTTCTACTTTTCTTCTTGGATTCTTTCATGCTTTTCCTATTTTTCTTCTTTCATTCTTTCATGCTTTTATCCTCTAGCCTTCTTCCTGCCTACTTCCTTATTCTTTAATCATTGTTCAATTTTTCCATCATTCTTTGAACATTTTTCCATTCCATCCTTATTTTATCATCCGTCTATCCCCCTTCATAATTTTTCTGTCATTCTTTCATTCTTCTTCCAGCATTCTTCTGTCCTTCTTTCATCCTTTTTTCATCATTCTTTCAAAATTTTTCTTCCATCCTTCCATATTTCTTAAATCCTTCTTCCGTTCTTTTTTCACCCAGCTTCCACCCTTTCATCATTCTTCTTCCTTATTTCATCCTTTCATATTTCTTTATTATTCTTCCATTCTTTTTCCAACATTCTTCCTTCCTTATTTCATCCTTCTTCTAGCACACATTTATGGTTCTTTCATCATTTTTCCATCCTTATTTTATCCTTTTTCCACCCTTCCATATTTCTTCGATTCTGCTTCCATTCTTTTTTCTTCCTTCTTTTCTTTTTTCTTTGTTTTTTCCGCCTTCTTCGATCCTTTTTTCTTCCTTCATTTTCCATCCTTCTTCTATCATTCTTTCACCCTTCTTCTATCTTTCTTTCATCCTTCTTTTATCTTTATTCCATCCTTCTTTCCTCCTTCCATCATTCTTTCAATCCTTCCATCATTCTTTCAATCCTACTTTCATCCTTCCTTCTTCCATCATTCCTTCTTTCATCATTTCTTCTTTCATAATTCCTTCTTTCATAATTCCTTCTTTCATAATTCCTTCTTTCATAATTCCTTCTTTCATCATTCCTTCTTTCATAATTCCTTCTTTCATAATTCCTTCTTTCATAATTCCTTCTTTCATCATTCCTTCTTTCATCATTCCTTCTTTCATCATTCTTTCATTTTTCTTCCATCCTTCTTTTAGCTTTCTTTTATTATTCATTCATCATTTTTACATCCTTATTCTATTTTTCCTCCATCCTCCCATATTTCTTCCATTCTTTCTTTTTTCCTTCTTTCTTCCTCCTTCCTTCATTTTCCATCCTTCTTCCATCATTCTTTCACCCTTCTTCTATCTTTATTTCATCCTTCTGTTATCTTTATTCCATCCTTCTTTCCTCCTTCTTCCATCATTCTTTCAATCCTACTCCCATCCTTCCTTCTTTCATCATTATTTCATTCTTCGTACATCCTTCTTCTAGCCTTCCTTTATTATTCATTCATCATGTTTACATTCTTATTCTATTCTTCCTCCATCCTCCCATATTTCTTCCATTCTTTCTTTTTTCTTTCTTTCTTCCTCCTTCCTTCCTTCTTTCTTCCTTCTTCCACCCTTCTTCTATTATTCTTTCATATTTCTCCCATTCTTCTTTCATCTTTATTCTAGCCTTCTTTCATCTTTCTTCCATCATTCTTTCTTCCTTATTTTACTCTTCTTCTAGCATATTTCTGTCCTTCCATATTTCTCGATTCTTTTTCTACTCTTCTTCTTTTTTCTTTCTTTCTATTTTCTTCTTATTTCTACCTTCTTTCTTCGCTCCTTTTTCTTTTTTTCTTCCTTCCTTTTTCTACCCTTCCATCATTCTTGCATCCTTCTCACGTCCTTCTATCATCCTTATTTCATCCCTATTCTATCTTTCTTTCATCCTCTCTTCTTATTCCTTCATTCTTTCATCTTTCTTTCAACATGGTTTCATCCTTCTTCCATCATTCTTCCATTCTTTTATCCTTCTTCAATCATTCTTCCAGTCTTTTATCCTTCTTCAATCTTTTTTCCATTCTTCCTTCTTCCATCATTCTACCGTCATTCTTCCATCCTTATTACATTACTCTTTCATTCTTCTCCCATCTTTGTTTTAGCCTTCTTTTATCATTCATTCATCATTTTTATATTCTTATTCTATTCTTCATCGATTCTTCTATATTTCTTCGATCCTTCTTTTTCCCTTCTTATTTTTCCTCCTTCTTTCCTTCCTTTCTTCTTCCATCATTCTCACGTCCTTCTTTCATCCTAATTCAATCCTTCTGTCATCCTTATTTTATCTTTCTTTTATCCTTTCTTATTATTCCTCCATTCTTCCATCTTTCTTCCAACATAGTTTTATCCTTCTTTCATCATTCTTCCATTCTTTTATCCTTCTTCAATCATTCTTCCATTATTTTAACCTTCAATCCTTTCATCTTTCCTTCTTCAATCTTTCTACCATTCTTCTTTCTTCCATCATTCTTCCGTCATTCTTCCATCCTTATTACATCACTCTTTGATTCTTCTTCCATCCTTCTTTTAGCCTTCTTTTATCATTCATTCATCATTTTTATATCCTTATTCTATTCTTCCTCCATCCTTTTATATTTCTTCGATCTTTCTTTTTCCCTTCTTTATTTCTTCCTCCTTTCCTTCCTTTCTTCTTTCATCATTCTCACTTCATTCTTCCATCTTTCTTCCAACATGGTTTCATCCTTCTTTCATCATTCTTCCATTCTTTTATTTTTCTTCAATCATACTTTCATTCTTTTATCCTTCTTCCATTATTCTTCCGTCATTTTTCCATCCTTATTACATCATTCTTTCATTCTTCTTTCATCCTCCTTTTAGCCTTCTTTTATCATTCATTCATTATTTTTATATCCTTATTCTATTCTTCATCCATCCTTATATATTTTATCGATCCTTCTTCTTTCCCTTCTTTTTCCTTCCTCCTTCTTTCCTTCCTTTCTTCTTCCATCATTCTTTCATCCTTCTTCTATCCTTCTTCTAGTCTTCTTTTATCATTCATTCACCATTTTTACATTCTTCTTCTATTCTTCCTCCATCTTGCTATATTTCTTCGATCCTTTCATCTTTTTTCCTTCTTTCTTTCTTCCTTCTTCCTTCCTTTTTCCTTTCTTCTTCCTTCCTTCTTGCTTCCTTCTTCCATCTATTTTTTATCATTCTTTCACATTTTCCCATTCTTCATTCATCTTACTTTATCCTTTTTTCATCATTCTTCCATCCTTATTACATCATTCTTTCATTCTTCTTCCATTCTCCTTTTAACCTTCTTTTATCATTCATTCATCATTTTTATATCCTTATTTTATTCTTCCCCCATCCTTTTTTATTTCTTCGATCCTTCTTTTTCCCTTCTTTATTCTTTCCTCCTTCTTTCCTTCCTTTCTTCTTCCATTATTCTTTCATCCTTCTTCTAGCCTTCTTTTACCATTCATTCACCATTTTTTACATTCTTCTTCTATTCTTCCTTCATCTTGCTATATTTCTTCGATCCTTTCATCTTTTTTCCTTCTTTCTTTCTTCCTTCTTCCGTCCTTTTTCTTTCCCTCTTCCTTCCTCTTCCTTCTTTCTTCCTTCCTTCTTCCATCCATTTTCCATCATTCTTTCACATTTCCCCATTCTTCATACATCTTATTCTATCCTTCTTTCGTCATTCTTCCTTGCTCATTTAATATTTCTGCTAGCATACTTTTATCGTTATTTCATCATTTTTCCATTCTGATCGTTCTTCCATATTTCTTCGATCGTGCTATTATTTTTCTTTTTTCCTTCCTTTCTTCTTCCTTCATCCTTTCTACCTTCTTTCTTTTTTTGTTCTTTATACCTTCTTCCGTCTTTCTTTATACCTTCTTCCGTCTTTCTTTCTTTATACCTTCTTCCGTCTTTCTTTCTTTATACCTTCTTCCGTTTTTCTTTCTTTTTCCATCCTCCTTCTATCCTGCTCCCAACCTTATTTCGTCTTTATTTTATCCTTATTCCATCCTTCTTCCATCTTTCTTCCACCATTCATTCCTCCTTTTTCCATCACCTTTTCATTCTTCTACCATCCTTCCTACCCCCTTCTTTTTTCTTTCTTTCATCTTTTTTCCATCCTTCTTCTGTCATTCTTCTTTCCTTTAATTCATCTTTCTGCTAGCATACTTTTATTCTTATTTCATCATTTTTCCATCCTGATTCTATCCTTCTTCCATATTTCACCGATCCTCTTTCATTATTCCTCTTTCCTTCTTACTTTCTTCTTCTTTTTTCGTTTTTTCTAGCTTCTTTCTTATTCGTTATTGCTACCTTTTTTCCGTTTTCCTATTTTCCTTTTTCCACTCTTCTTTCATTATTCTTCCATCTTGCTCCCATCTTTATTTCATCCTTATTCCATCCTTCTTCTATCTTTTTTCCACTATTCTTTTATCCTTTTTCCATCCTTCTTCCATCATCCTTTCATTCTTCTCCCATTCTTCTTACATTCCTATTTTACCCTTCTTTCAAATTTTTTCCAGCCTTCTATCATTCTTCTTTCTTTATTTTATCTCTCTGCTAGCATACTTTTATCCTTATTTCATCATTTTTCTATCCCGATTTTATTTCTTCTTCCATATTTCGTCGATTCTTCCATTATTATTCTTTTCTTCTTCTTCTTAATTCGTCCTTTCTACCTTCTTTCTTTCCGTCTTTCTTTCTTCGTTTTTTCACTCTTCTTCCATTATTCTTCCATTCTTCTACCCTTATTTCATCTTTATTCCATCTTTCTTTCATCTTTCTTCCATCTTTCCTTCACAATTCTTTTTTCCTTCTTCCATTCTTTAATCTTTTTTCCATTCTTATTCCATCATTCTTCTTTCTTTATTTCATCCTTTTGCTAGCATATTTTTATCGTTGTTTCATCATTTTTTCATCCCGACTATCTTTCTTCCATATTACGTCATTCCTTCCATTATTCTTCTTTCCTTCTTCCTTCGTTCTTTCTATCTTCTTTTGTCTTCCTTCGTCCTTTTTAACTTTTTTCACTTTTCTTTCATTATTCTTTTTCTGTCTTTCTTTATCCTTTTTTTACCTTTCTTCCATTATTCTTCTATTCTTCTCCTACCCTTATTTCATTCCTATTTCATCCTTCTTCCACCTTTCTTTTATGTTCCTTCCATCACCTTCCTTCTTCCATCTTTCTTTCGTCATTCTTTCATTCTTCTATCCTTCTTCTATCCTTACTTCTTCCATCCTTATTACATCATTTTTTCATCTACCACACTTCTAACGCTCTTTAATTATTTTTCCATCCTTAGTATCCTTTCATATATTTTCGAGCCTTCTGTTATTCTTCTTTTTTTCTGCCTTCGTTATTTCTACCTTCTTCAGTCTTCTTTTCTTTTTCCTTTTTCTTCCTTCCTTTTTCTACCCTTCTTCCATCATTCTTTCATCTTTATCCCATCCTTCTTTCATCCTTTTGTCCTTAATCTTCCATCCTTCCATTTTTATTTCTCCATTCTTTCATTCTTCTTCCGTCCTTCTTATATCATTCTTCCATCTTTCTTTTATCCTTCTTCTATCCTTCTTCAATCTTGCCATTCTTCCTTCCTCCATCATTCTTCAATCTGTATTACGCCATTCTTTGATCTTACTCCATCCTTCTTCTAGCCTTCCTTCTTTTATCATTCATTTATCACTTTTACATGCTTATTCTAGTCTTCCTCCATCCTTCCATAATTCTTCGATCCTTTATTCCTTTCTTCCTTCTTCCATCCCTCTCCCAGCCCCATTCTATCATTCTTTCATCCGTCTATCTTTCGTTCATCTTTCTTTCATCATTCTTCTTTTTTCCATCATTCTTTCATCATTCTTCCATTCTTATTGTACCCTTCTTCTAGCTTTCTTTTATCAGTCTTTCGTGATTTTCCCATTCTTGTTCAGCCCTTCTTCCATCCTTCCATATTTCCCCGATCCTTCCTTCTTTCTTCATGTTTCCTACCTTCGTTCTTTCCACATTCTTCCATTTTTCTTTTATCCTTTTTTCATCCTTATTCCCCCCTTCCATCCTTTTTTCATCCTTCCACCCTTTTTCCATCTTTCCACCCTTCCTTCACCCTTCCTCATCCTTTTCCCTTCGCGCTTCCTCCCTTCTTCCATCCTTTTCCCTTCGCGCTTCTACACTTCTTCCATCCTTTTCCATCATTCTTCCATACTTGTTCCAACTGTCTTCCTTCATTCTTCTATCTTTTTTTCGTCCTTCTCTCACCATTCTTCCATCTTTCTTCTATTAGCCTTCCATCCTTCTATCATTCTCCCATCTTTCTTTCATCCTTTCACTCTTCTCCCCTTTCATCCACTCTGGTACATATGCCACTGTCTGACTTCTGCAGTAAATTTCCTCCTAAATTGTAGAAGTACAGGAATGAAGGAGGTGCCATATGCGAGACTTATAGAAACTTATCCGTCGGTGTTGCCATCCAAATTAGACAGTGATTCGAAACTGCACACAGATAAAGGAAAATTGGCGGTGAGCACAACAGCGGTGGATTCTCTACCAAAAAACAGCATTTCTGACTCGAAATTGGCCGTGGACTATTTCAATGCTCCGAAATCTGATGTGGAATCATTTCAAACTAGTGTAAGTAATCTTTGATATTCCATAACTGTTAAATGATCATAAATTTTGATATCAACTTACGAACCTGTAGTTGTGAATTCTGATCATGGTTTCTGCGAAGGATATAATTAAAACAAAAGAAACAATTTTTTTAGGTTAGAATTTGAACTCAGAATTAAAAATTAGAAGTCGGATTTTCTTGAAAAAGTAGTAAATGCGAAAATTTTATAAAATTTCTAACAAAATTGCAAATTTCAAATGTGAGGCGACATTTTCAATTCAGAATTACGAGAAAAAAATCAAAATCTAGAAAAAAGCTGAATTACCAATGATTTTTATTTCGACTTTTTGTAGCATTTTTCTGAACGTTTCGGGCGAGATTTCAAAAATAAAGTTGAACATTCGAGTTTCAATCAAAGCTTCAAACTATTATAGTGGATTTATTACCAGAAATTTTAAGGCTGGTTCAAAAATGAAGATTTCGAAGATAAATCGAATATTCGACTTTTAAATGGCAATTATGCTGATAAAAGTCAAAAATTTGGGAGAAAACTAAATTTTATTCGAGATGAACCAAGATGTGGCGCTATATTTAGAAGTTTGTGGCGACATTGAGATTTCTGTGTTATTTTAAGAGAAATAGAATGGGATGATTGGATAGATTTCAATTTTTTCGAATTCATTCTTTGTGGTTCTTTTCTCAAGTGACCACAAATCACGTGGACGAAGTCCATTAATTTCTAGCTTGTCAGAACATTCGTCAGTATTCGAGTTGGGTACACTAAGCTGATGAGATCTAATAAGACCGAAACCGGTCTTTGGTTTCCAAACTCTGAATTTGATGAATGAATGATGACGAATCTCCGAGTTCTGAATTTCTTTCTATTTCAAAATTCCTAGTTTCGACCTGTTTATTTTATTTATTTATTTTTTTGTCCACAAAATCTCTATTTATAATCGAAATCTAAACTTTTAGTAGTTTTGACTTGTTACACCTACTTACGTGCATTTTATAGGGGCCGGGCAGCGACCTATCAATTCCACCCCAAATAATGACGAAATCTCTCGACCCTTCCGAATCCCATCATTCCTTGGGCACCAGAAATAGCTCCGAGGAAAGACTTCAAAAGGAGGTATACATCTTTAGATCGATTTTTAAATGGTTGGATTCGAATTTTCTCCTTCTAGGTGCAAAGAACGACCTCCATGTCGAGCGAAAACCAATCGGAAACATTCTTCTCCGCCGACGAAGACTTAAATCTGAACTCTAGAAGCTCCAGTTTGCGCAATTCCATCCTCAGCGGGGGTAGCACCCTGTCGCGTCAAGAAAAACCAACGGTGACACCTCAAGGGTACGGGCATGTGTCCATTTGTTGAATTTTTCGTCATTTTGTTGATATTCCAGAGGTCGGAAAAAATTCACCAGCGAATTGAGTATTTTGGTCGACAAAGCAGCACATCTTAATCAAGGGAGGACGGGGACCACACAAGCGCCCGGATCAGCTCCGGAAACCACCAGATTACGTTTGACTTCGCACAGAAGCGACCACGAGATCCATACTCCCGAACACAGAAGTTTCGGCTTGAATCGACAAGTAAGTTCATTTTCAGTTTTGATTAGATTTTACGCAGCTGAAATTGGGGTTCAGTTGAACTAATTGGCGGAGTATTGTTGAAGAATCTGATACAATTTCCATCAGCAATTAAGTATTTTGTTGTGATTTTGGTTCACTTCTACGTGACAAAATTGGCATCATGGAAAATTTTGAGGTTAACGTTTTACGTTTTAACGTAGATTTGTCTGATATAAATGAATCAGTTTCTTTAATTTCCTACTCTTGCTTTAGTCCTTTTTCTTTTTTTCTATCATATTTTCCTTCCTTTCTTCCTTCCTTTCCTGCCTTCCCTTTGCTTCCTTCCATTTCCTTCTCTTTGCTTCCTTCCATTTCCTTTCTTCTCTTCCTTCGCTTCCTTCTCTTCCTTCTCCTCCTTCTCTTCCTTCTCTTCCTTCTCTTCCTTTCCTTTCTTTCTTATCCGTTTTTCTCAACCTTCCTTTGATGCTTCTCTTCTTTTCCTTCCTCTTTTCTTCTTCTCTACCTTCTTTTTCGTTTCTAGCTTGTTCTTTTTTATCCTTTTCTTTCTTCTACTTATTTTCCTTTTCTTTTTATCTTCTTTCCTTTTTCCCCTTGCTTTCTAACCTTCCCTTCCTTACCTTTCTTTTCGACATTCTCTTTTTTTCCCTCCTTCTCTTTCTTCCACTCTTTTCTTTCTTCCCCTTTCTCTCTTTCCTTACCTCCTTCCTTTCCTTTCTTTACCACCTTCTCATTCCTTCCTTTCCTTCCACTCCTTTTCGTCCTTCTCTACTTTCTTCTCTTCCTTTTTCCTTCTTTTCTTCTCTTCTTTCCTTTGCTTTCTAACCTTCTCCTTCTTCGCTTTCTTCTCTTTTTTCTTTTTTTCCCTTCTCGCCCATTTCTACCTTTCCTTCATTTTATTCCTTCTTTCCTTCTCTTCTTTCCCTTCCTTCCCTACCTTCTCTTCCTTCTCTTCTGTTACTTCCTTCTTTAATTTCTTTTCCTTTTCTAGTTTTTCTTCCTTTTAATTCTTCTTTTCTTTCTCTTCCTAACCTTACTTCTGTTTTTAATACTTTGCTTTGCTTAACTTTTTCTTCTCTTTTCCTCCCTTATTTCCCATTCTTTCTATTCTCTTCCTCCCTTCCCCCCTTGATTCTCTTCCTCACTTCCCTTCTTTCCTTCCTTCCTTTCCTTACTTCCTTCCCTTTCTTCCTTCCTTCCTTATTTCCTTCCTTTCCTTTCTTTCTCTTCTTTCCTTCCTTCCCTTCCTTCTCTTCCTTTCTTCCTTTCTTCCTCCCTTCCTTTCTTCCTCCCTTCCTTCTTTTCTTCGTTCCTTTCTTTCCCTTCCATCCTTCCCTTCCTTCCTTACCTTCTTCTTCCTTTGATTATTCTTTTCCTTCTCTTCCTAACCTTACTTCTGTTTTTCCTACTTTGCTTTGCTTAACTTCCTCTTCTCTTTTCTTCCTTTATTTCCCATTCTTCTTCCTTCTATTTTCTTCCTCCCTTCCTCCCTTGATTCTCTTCCTTACTTCCCTTCTTTCCTTCCTTCCTTTCCTTCCTTCCTTTCCTTCCTTCCTCCCTCCCTTCCTTCCTTCCTTCCTTCCTTTCCTTTCTTTCCCTTCTTTCTTTCCTTCCCTTCCTTCCCTCTTTTCCTTCCTTCCTCTCTTCCTTTTTTCGTTCCCTTCCATCCTTCACTTTCTTCCCTTCCTTCCCTTCTTCCCTTCCCTTCTTTCTCTTCCTTCCCTTCTTCCCTTCCCTTCTTTCTCTTCCTTCCCTTCTTCCCTTCCCTTCTTTCTTTTCCTTCCATTTATTCCCTTCCTTCTTTCCTTTCTTCTTTTCTTTCCTTCCTTTCCTTTCTTTCCTTTTTTGTCTTCCCTTTCTTTCCCTACTTTCTTCCTTTCCTATCTTTCCTTTTTTTGTCTTCCCTTTCTTTCCCTCCTCCCCTTCCTTCCCTTCCTTCCCTTCCTTTCTTCCTTCCGTTTCTTTTCTTCCCTTATTTTAGTTCCTTTCCTTACTTCCTTTCTTTTCTTCCTTTGGTCCTTCCTTCCTTCTCTTTCTTCCTTCCTTCTTTCTTTCCTTCCTTCCTTCCCTTCTTTCCTTCCTTTCCTTCCTTCCTTCCCTTCCTTCCCTTTCTTCCTTCCTTCCCTTCCTTCCTTCCCTTCCTTCCTTCCCTTCCTTCCCTTCCTACCCTTCCTTTCTTTCCTTTCTTTTCTTCCCCATTTTCCTTCCTTCCCTTCCTTTCCTTTCTTTCTTTCGTTTTTTCCTTTCGTTCTTTCTTCCTTCCTTCTCTACCTTTCTTTCCTTTCTTCCCTTTCTTTCCCTCCTTCCCTTCCTTTCCTTCCTTCCCTTCCTACCCTTCCTTTCTTTCCTTTCTTTTCTTCCCCTTTTTCCTTCCTTCCCTTACTTCCTTTCCTTTCTTTCGTTCTTTCTTCCTTCCTTCTCTACCTTTCTTTCCTTTCTTCCCTTTCTTTCCCTCCTTCCTTTCCTTCCCTTCCTTCCTTCCTTCCTTCCTTCCTTCCTTCCTTCCTTCCCTCCCTTCCTTTCTTCCTTCCGTTTCTTTTCTTTGCTTTCTTTCGTTCCTTCCCTTACTTTCCTTCTTTTCTTCCTTCCGTCCTTCCTTCTCTTTCTCCCTTCTTTCTTTCCTCCCTTCCTTCCATTCCTTCCTTCCCTTCTTTCCTTCCCTTCCTTTCTTCCCTTTCTTCCTTCCCTTTCTTTCCCTTATTCCCTTTCTTTCTTCCTTTCCTTCCTTCCCTTTCTTCCTTTCTTTCCCTTTCTTTCCTTCTTTCCCTTCCTTGTCTTCCTTCTCTTCCTTCCTTCCTCCCTTCCTTCTTTTCCTTCGTTCCTTTCCTCTCCTTCTTTCCTTCCCTTGCTTCCCTTCCTTCCCTTCTTTCATTTCATTCTTTCCTTCCCTTCCTTCCTTCATTTCTTTCCTTTCTTCCTTTCCTTCCTTCCTTTTCTTTCCTTCCTTCCTTTTCTTTCCTTCCTTCTCCTCCTTCCGTCTTTCTTTCCTTCCTTCTTTCCTTACCTTCTTCTTTTCTTCCTTCCTTTCTTCCTTCCTTCCTTTCTTCCTTCCTTTCTTTCTTCCTCACTTTCATCTTTCCCTCTGTTTCTGTCCTTTCCTTCCCTTCCATCCTCCCATTCTTCTCTTTTTTCCTCCATTCCCTTTCTTCCCTTTTTTTCTCCCTTACCTTTCTTCCCCCTCTTCCCTTCCTTCCCTTTCTTCTCTTCACTTTCTCCCCTTTCTTACCTTCCTTCCTTCTTTTCCTTCCCTTTCTCCCTTTCCTCTCCTTTCTTTCATTTCTTGCTTTCTCCCCTTTTTTCTTTTTTTTCTTCAAATTATTTGCATGATCTCACGAGAACTATCCTTCTTCAGCTTGATGAGAATCAGCGTACCGTGCAAGGCTTGGTGACGCCCCACCGCCATCCAAGCAATCGATCCGTCAGTCCTCGATTCGTGGCTCCTTCCGCATCGGCACCTGCGGTCGAGAAAGGTCCGGATGAAGAAGCTGAGCTTGCAAGCGATGTATTGGGTGATTCGTCGGACAGTTACAGTAACACGTCGTACGTTTCGGCAGTGGGCAGCCAGGAGGATTTTACGCTGGTGGATTTACACATGCAAGTCAACAGATTGATTGTTGATTCGCCCATGTTGATGTCAAGTTACGTGACGCATCTCAGCCAATTGAGGTGCGGGAATTGGGGGCAGAACGGACGCGGGCACAGCGACCAGTTTTCAGCGGCTATGTTCGAAAAGAACGAGGAAAATAAGCTGATTTATTCAGGTAAGTGTTGTCGTTTTCATTTAGGTAAAAGGTTGTTAGTGGTTCAATTTTTATTTAACTTAGTGTTTCCAAAGCAAATAATAATTCTGCAGTTTTTTTAATAAATTTTTGGAAAAGGTTCCATCCATGACCACATCGGTTATTAGGAAAACTGTGCAATCGTGATATGGAAGAGCTTCCCAAGTTTCCAAACTTCTTCCCTTCCTTCCTTTATTTTCTTTCCATTTCTTCCTTTTTTTGCTTTCTTTCTTTACTTCCTTTCCCTTTCTTCTTTGCCTTCTCTTCCTTTTCCTTCCTTCTCTTCTTTCCTTCCTTTCCTTCTCTCCCTCCTTTTCCGTCCCTTCCTTCCCTTCCTTCCCTTCTTTCTCTTCCTTGCCTTATTTCCTTCCTTGCCTTCTTTCCCTTCCTTCCCTTCCTTCCCTTCCTTGCCTTCATTGCCGTCCTTCCCTCCCTTCCCTTCCTTCCCTTCCTTCACTTCCTAATCTTTCTTCCCTTTCTTTTTTTTTCTTCTCCCGTTGCGTGTTACCTCCTTGTCTCCTTTTTTTGCTTTCTTTACTTCCTTCCCTTTCTTCTTTGCCTTCTCTTCCTTTCCTTCCTTCTCTTCCTTTTCTTCCTTTCCTTCTCTTCCTTCTTTTTCGTCCCTTCCTTCCCTTCCTTCCCTTCCTTTCCTTCCTTCCCTTCCTTCCCTTCCTTCCCTTCCTTCCCTTCCTTCCCTTCCTTCCCTTTCTTCCCTTCCTTCTCTTCCTTCCCCTCTTTCCCTTCTTTCCCTTCCTTGCCTTCCTTCCCTTCTTTCCCTTCTTTGCCTTCCTTCCCTTCCTTCACTTCCTAATCTTCCTTCCCTTTCTGGTTTTTTCTTCTCCCGTTGCGTGTTGCCTCCTTGTCTCCCATTTCGCCTTATCTGATTAGTAAAAGTTGTACGATTGTGATATGGGAAAGGCGTTTTATATTTAGTATTTCCAAATGTCCAGATTTAATCGTAAATCATCTTTGGTAGTACATTTGTGGCATAAAGCTTGATTTTCAGGGGGTAGATTCGTTCCGCATATGGAGACGATAGCGGACGGTATAACTGGGTTAAAAATGGTTTCTCGGTCCGAAAACGTTGGTATTAAAACTCCCACCAGTCCGTACACCCACGTTTGGGACCAAGAGGAAATAGACAGCGAAACTGTGTCTCTTCAAGACGAAGAATTACTCAGCGGTCAGTCGATGATTGGATCCTCCAGAGTACTACTAATTTTGAAGCTGAAAGGTTACCTAGACATTATGATAACACCGCTGCTTCTAGAGTCATTACAAAGGTAGAACTTCGTTGTTGATGTGGCCTTATTATCTAGAGTATTGTCCTTAGGTATGTTGATGCTCTTACGCCGACAGCTGGGAATCTACATCCGTTAACTGTGATCAATCACCTCCATACATCTTGCGTTAGTCAGGTTGAAAGTTCTAATATTTTAAAAACTACCGAGAACATCGCAAAGCTGTGCCAACCTCCACCTGAAAACGCGACGGCCGAAGAAGCTGCAGAATTGGGGCGGTATGAGGAGACGATTAAAACTCAGTTGCAGGCGGCGTTGTTTTTACCAAAGGTTGGCACTAATTTCATGCGTAATATAAATTCAAGCTGGTTGTGAGTTAGCTGTCCTCACTTGACTCATTTTTCACTTAATGGAAACACGATGATAAATTTTGTATAAAGACTATAACTTATATCAAAGTTGCAGCTCTGTTTTAGTACATTGGAATTATTAATTAATTATAACCACAAAAAAATGTCAATTTTTAGGTGAACATCACATTTCCTGCAAGTGTCCATAATTGAAGAAATTATTTCCTTTTTCCGCCCTTGATAATATCAAAGACTTAACCTGCGTGTCCCTCTTCTCAATTTGCTTCGATAATGTCACCGCGAAACTTCATTGCGATAAACAGGTAATTTCTATCACCATTGCCATTCAAATCGTCATTATTAATCCTCGATCCTATAGACAAGAGAAGTTCTTCAGAAGTTCCACAGACCAGCAGTAGTTCAAACGGGTAGTAAGAAGGGAGCTAACAAAGCTCGTCTGCTACTGGGGCTGCATACAAATACCAACGCGGATATTATACAAGGCGAGCCCGTTTTTATCGAAAGCTGCGAGAAGAAGCAGCAGCAACTGGTGGTTTGCCTGAATATTGGGAAGGCTCATGCGCAACTGCGGCGATTGAAGAACGAAAGCAGCATCATCGATGACGCGGTTATAACGGCCATTCCGCCGTACAAATCGAGGGTGTCGTTCACTCCTGCGAAGGTGGCTCCCATTTATAGAGGACTCGAATATTACCTTCAGCCCCTAGGTGAAGACAACACGGTAAGGATCCAATAATTTTCCAACACCAAATCCTCATAAGTCGCTTTGTAGCCTGCAGTGAATGAAGAAGATACAACGGAAGATAAGCTCGGTTTTATCATGTTTGAAGGAGGTCTAGAGGGCATCTCTTTAAAGGTATCTAGAGAGCTAAGGACATCTTTTGGGCTGATACTTAATTCTGTTTAGCGTCAGCCGTAAAGATGTACTTGGCACCAAGTGGGAAAAGGTTAACAAATCTGCCTAATTTGACACCACTTCAACCCTAAACAATTCCCAAACACGGGAAATCCTTCCTTGTGTGTTAAACGCTACATTATCTGAATCTAGAGGAAAGCTTCTGTCTAAATATTCTATGTTCAGATCTTATGCATTGTTAATACTACTGATCCTAACATAATTTATTAACGTCACTCTTCAAACATTCGTAGGTAGTTAAGAAGTCCCACTTTGAGCACGCGGAGGCCAAAAAGGGCCAGCAGGACGTCGGAACTGAGTCCGTGAGATCCCAGGAGGATGAAACTTCTGATGGTGGTACCAAATCATCTACAACGACGCCAAGAATGGGGGAGGCGAAAAATGGGGCACAGAAGGTTGAAACCAAGCCCCAAACTCCTAGTAGCGCCGAAAGAAAGGACGACTCTAAGAAACCGGAAGCCGGGGACGGTCCCGAAGTTAAAGAAGCCGCTTCCATACTGACCAAAGACAATGGTAACGTGTCTTCGTGCATTTTGGAGCTGAAAATTGTGTGGTTCAATTTTGCCGCGCCGCCGAGGGCTCCGATAACTAGAAAAATTGATTACACCCGGTAAGTGTACACGATAACATTTTTCTTTATCGACTTTGTTTTTTCGTGATGCAAAATTTAAATAAATTGGAAATTTCAAGAAATTTAAACAGTTAATAAAATATGGAAAATAAGATTTCTTTTATTTCTCGAAATGTTGAGTTTAAGGACTACTTCCTGTCGAAATTTCAAGAAAAGGCTCATTTTAATTGCAGTAGTTAAAGTTACAAATATTAAAAATGGACCTTTAAGTCAAATTTTCTGAAATTTATAAAATTTTGGAAATGTCGACTTTCTTCCTGAAATTTCGTGCTAAAGTTTCTCTTTAAATTTGGAAAAAAATAAATCACATTCTTGAGCTTCTCTCTAAAGTTTATCGTGAAAAATGTCCAGAAAAATTTGAAACTGTGAAGAAGCTTTTTTAGAAAGGGTAAGTGTAACCCAAAATTTTTCCATTTTTTCTCCAACTCGATTCTAAAGATCGGGAAACAGGTCCCAAACCTGCGCATTTCCAAATAAAACTCCTAAAAAATATTTAGTTCAAAATGTCGTCTTTGAAACCTTTAAATTTTAATAAAAAGTCGAGACCAAACCTGAAAACTTCCTTTTTAAAGCAAAAATTTTAAAGAAGAAGCGAATAGGATGACTTAAGTTATAACTAAAAATCTAGATATTTCGATTTTTTTTCCAAAATGTAAACTCAGGATTTCGATTTTGAATCCCTTCCTTTCCTTTCTTTCCCTCCCTTCCCTTTCTTCCCTTCCTTCCCTTCTCTCCTTTCTTTCGCCTTCTTCCCTTCTTTCCATTCTTTCCCTTGCTTCCCTTCCTTCCCTTCCTTCCCTTCCTTTCCTTCCTTCCTTTCCTTTTCTTCCTTCCCTTCCCTTCCTTCCTTCCCTTCCTTCCTTCCCTTCCTTCCCTTCCTTACTTTCTATCTCTTCCTTGCGTTCCCACCTCTTCTCCTTCTTCTCTTCCTTCTTTCCTTTCCTTCCTTTCATTCGTTCCTTTCCTTTCCTTCCTTACTTTCCTCCTTTCTCATCCATCCTTCCCTGACTTCCTTCCCGTCCTTTCCTTCCTTCTCTTCCCCCCTTCTTTTTCTTCTCTTTTCCCTTCTTTCCTTCTCCTACTTCCTTCTCTTTCTTCTCATACTTTTCTTTTTTCTCTTCAACTTAAAACTTACAAACTAGATATTTCGATTTTTTTTAAAAACTTCGACTATCGACTCAGGTTTTAAATGCAAACTCAGAATTTCGATTTTAAATCCCTTCCTTTCCTTCTCTTCCCTTTCTTTCCTTTTTTCGCTTCTCTTTCTTCCCTTCCTTCGCCCCCTCCCTTTCTTTCCTTCCTTTCTTTTCTTCATTTCCTTTCCTTCTTTCCCTTCCTGCCCCCTTCCCTTCCTTCTCTTCCTTCTATCTCTTCCTTTCGTTCCAACCTTCTCTTCCCTTTTTTCCCTTCCACTTTCTTTTCCGTCTTTCCTCTTCTTCCTTTCATTTCGTCCTTTCATTCCTTCCTTCCCGTCTCTTTCTTTCTTTCCTCCTTTCTTTTCCATCCTTCCCTTCTTTCCTTAACGTCCTTTCCTTATTTCTCTTCTCTCCTTTTTTTCTCTTTTTCTTCTTTCTTCCATCTTTTCTTTCTCTTTTTTCTCTTCTTCCCTTCTCTTTATTTCTTTCCCTCCTTTCCTTATCTTTCTTACTTTCCTTTCCTTCCTTCCTTCCTTTCTTCCTTCCTTCCTCCCTTCTCATGCTTCTCTTTTTTCTCTTTAGTCTAGATATTTCGATTTTTTTTTAAACTTCGACTTTCAGCTTAGTTTTCAATTGTCCCTTCATTTCCTTCCCTTCCCTCTTTTCCTTCTTTCGCTTCTCTTCCTTCCCTTCCTTCCCTTCCTTCCCTTCCTTCCCTTCCTTCCTTCCCTTCCTTCCCTTCCTTCCCTTCCTTCCCTTCCTTCCCTCCTTCCCTTCCTTCCCTTCCTTCCCTTCCTTCCCTTCCTTCCCTTCCTTCCCTTCCTTCCCTTCCCTTCCTTCCTTTCCTTCCTTTCCTTCCCTTCCTTCCCTTCCTTCCCTTCCTTCCCTTCCTTCCCTTCCTTCCCTTCCTTCCCTTCCTTCCCTCCTTCACCTCCTTCCCTCCATTCCCTCCCTTCCCTTTTTTCCTTCTTTCGCTTCTCTTCCTTCCCTCCTTCGCCTCTTCGCCTCCTTCCCTCCATTCCCTCCCTTACCTTTTTTTCTTCCCTTTCTTCCTTTCCTTCTTTCTTCCCTTACCACCTTCTCTTTCTTCTTTTCTTTCAAAACTTCGACTTTCGACTCAGTTGTCAAATGTAATCTCAGCATTTCGCTTTCAAATTAGAAATTTCTATTTTTTGTCGTACTTTCTTTTCTCCCAGTTTTTCTTTTCTCCTATTTCCCCTCCTTTGTTCGCTTCCTTTCCTTGCTTTTTTTCTGGTACCTTCCTTTTCCCCTTTCCTCTCGTTCTTTTCTTTCTTTTCCTTTCTTTCCATCCTTTCACTTTCCTTATTGGTGCTTTCTTTTCTTTCTTTTTGATTTCCTTTCTTGCCTCCCTTTCTTTTCCTTTTTATGTTCCTTTTTTCTTCTTCACTTTGATCTTTGGTTTTTATCTTCTCACCCTTTCCTTCCCACTCTCTCTTTCCTTCCTTCTTTGCTTTTTTGCTTTACTTCCTTCTCTTCTTTTGTTGCCTCCTATTCCTCTCTTCCTTTTTATCCCCTTTTCTCTTTTTTCCTCCTTTATTTCTTCATACCTCTTGTTCTTTATCTTCGCTTCTTTATTTTTTTCTCTCCCACCTTTCCTTTACTACTTTTCTTTCCCTTTTTCTTTTCCTTCCATTTCTTCCCTTATTCCTCTCCCCTCTTTCCTTTCCTTCTCTTTCTTATTCTTCTTCCCTCTCTCTCTTGCGTTCTTTCTCTTCATTCCCTTTCTTTATTTTCTTCTCTTTGCTTCCTTCTTTCCCTTTCCGTCCTGCCATCCTTCTGTTTCTTTCCTTCCTTGTCTTCCTTCCACCCTTACCTACTTTCCCTTCTTCTCCTTCTTTTATTTCCGTGCCTTCCTTCTCATCATTCTTTCCTTCCTTTCTTCCCCTCCCTGCCTTTATTCCCTTCTCTTCTTTCCTCCTTCTCTTTTTTCTCTTTCTACCCTTTCTTTTGCTTCATAACCTTCCGTTCCTTCCTTTTCTTCCCAACTTTTCTTTCCTTCCTTTCTTTCATTGTCTTTCTAGTCTTCTTTCCGTTCCTTCTCTTTCTTCCTTTCTTTGCCTTTCTTCTCTCCCTCCTTTTCTTTCCTGCATTTTCATTAGGCTTCTTTCCTTCCTTCCTTTGCTTTCTTCCGTTCCCCTAACTCCCTTGCTTTCTTTCTCTTCTTTCTTTTCCGTCCTTCCTGCCATTTCTTCTCTTGTACCCTTCTCTTTATTTATTACTCCTTCCTTTCTTTCCTTCTCCCCTTTCCTTTTCTTCCTTCCTTTCCTCCCTTCCTTCCAGTCCTTTCTTCCCTTCCTCCCTTCCTTCTATCTCTTTCTTTACTTCCCTACCTTCTTTCTTTTTCTTACTTTTCTCTTGTCTTTTCTATATTTCCTTTTCTTCTCTTCCTTCATTCTTTTCCTTTTATTTCCTTGCCTTTCTTTTCACCATTCTTTCCTTCCTTTCTTCCCCTTCCTGCCTTTATTCCCTTCTCTTCTTCCCCCTTTTCCTTTTTTCTCTTCCTTCCCTTTCTTTTTCTTCATAACCTTCCTTTGCTTCATTTTCTTCCCAACTTTTCTTTCCTTTCTTTTTTTCATTGTCTTTGTAGTTTTCTTTCTGTTCCTTCTTTTTTTTCCCTCCTTTGCCTTTCTTCTCCCCCTCCTTTTCTTTCCTGCATTTTCATTATGCTGCTTTTCATCCTTCCTTTGCTTTCTTCCGTTCCCCTAACTCCTTTGCTTTCTTTCTCTTCTTTCCTTTCCGTTATTTTCTTCCCTTTCTACCATTCCTTCTCTTGCCTCTCTTGCTTTTCTTTGTACCCTTCTCTTTATTTATTACTCCTTTCCTTTTCTCCTTCCTTTTTTCCGTCCCTCCTTTCCTTCCCTCCTGTCCTTCTCTTCCTACCTTTTCTCCCTTCCTTCCATTCCTTTTTTTCTTTCCTACCTTCCTTTTATCTTTTCCTTTACTTCCCTACCTTCTTTCTTTTCCTTACTTTTCTCTTGTCTTTTCCATCTTTCCTTTCCTTCTCTTCCTTTATTCTTTTCCTTCTCTTTTTTCTCTTCTTTCCTTCTCTTCCTTTCCTTCTCTTGCTTTCCTTCTCCCTTCTTTTTTTCATTCCTTCTCTTTTCTTTTTCTTTTTTTACTTACTCCCCTTTCTCCGCTTCCTTCCTTTCCTTCTTTTCCCCACTTCCCTCCTTTTTCTTTTATCCTTCCTTCTCTTCCTTTTTTCTTTTTCGTCTCTTTTTTTTCCTTCCTTTCCTCCTCACATTCGCTTCCTTCCTTCCTTTTCTTTTTTTCCTACTTTTTTCCATTCTTCCCTTTCTTCGCTCTTTTCCTTCTCTTTTTCTCTTGCTTTCTTCTCTTCTCACCTCACTTTCCTTATTTCATTTCATTCCTTCCTTTTCTTCTTTTCCTTAATTAATTCCTTTTCCTTCCAACCTTTCCTTCTTTCCCTTCCTTTATTTTTTTCCTTCTCTTTTTCTCTATTTTCTTTCACTCCTTACGTTCCCTTCCTTCCCTTCATTCCAACTTTTTTCTATTCTCTACTTCCCACCTTTTTCTCCCATCTTTCCCTTTCTTCATTCTTTTATTTTTTTCTCTTCCTTCCTTTCCGTTCCTTTTTTCTTTACTTTCCTTCTTTTTTCCCTTCTTTTCCTTCCTTTCCTTCCTTCTCTTCCTTCCTTCTCTTCCTTCTTTCTCTTCCTTCTTTCTCTTCCTTCCTTCCTTCCCTTCCTTTCTTTCTTTACTTTCCTTCTTTTTTCCCTTCTTTCCTTTCCTTTCCTTCCTTCTCTTCCTTCTTTCTCTTCCTTCCTTCCCTTCCTTTCTTTCTTTTTCTTACTTTCTCCCCGTTCTTCCCTTCCTTGTCTTCCTTTCTTTTCTTGCTTTCTTTTCTTTCCCCTTTTTTCCTTCCCTTCTCTTCCTCCCCTTCCTTACCTCCTTTTCCTTCTGTCCCTTCCTTCTTTTCCTCCCTTCCTTCTTTTCCTCCCTTCTATTTCTTCCCTTCCTTCCTTTTCTTGCTTTCTTTTCTTTCTCCTGTTATCTTCATATCTTTTCCCTTCTTTTTGTTTCTTCTTCAAGAAATCAAAGTTCACATTTATTTTTAGTTTTTTTGTGTATCGATGGAACACCAAAGCATTTAATCATTTTATTGTTTAAATTTTTTATGGGGATGTTTTTTAAAGGTTGGACTGGAATTTGTTGAGTACGGCCTCCCCAGCAATAAATGCTTGGATGAACCCCAGTAATCGTTTAGCCATCAGGGTCGTTCATTTGGTAAGAACAATGTACAGAAGATCAACTGCTACGGTCGCTTGTTTGATGGCTGAAGCTCTGGAAGTGCAGAGGATGCATATGCTGGCAAAGGTAAGGTAACAAAAAATATTGAATAATCATGAGCTATTTGTCTTACTCAACCATCATGTGGTTTTTCATCTTTGAATGAACTGTGATGTTTATGCAGCAATCTTCAGATCGAGTCACTGAAACACCTTCATTCCGGAGTATACCTACCGGTGGCACCATATATAGTTGCAGAATGCGTCAATACCGGTGGCCCACGAATTTTTCTAAATATATTGGAACTTGGTGCCCCACCGATATTCTCTGCTGATGACGATAATGATGTTTTTTCACCTAGCTAATTCCAAATAGTGACCTAGCTTCGTGCTTAAGTCTGACTATAGGGATAGTAAAAGGTGTTTAGCAAGTGAAAAGCTTTCAACGCGAAATTTAAAAATTACGGGAAATAAATTAGTAAATGAAAAGCTTACAACGCGACATTTGAAAATTACCGGAAATAAATTTGAATTTTCGAAAAGTCGAAATTGTCAATAAAAATAGAATTTGTCAAAAACCTACAAGCTATACAGAAAAATTTGAAATTTCAAAAGATAAAATTTTGAAAGAGACGAAATTGTAAAAAGTGAAAGCTTTGAAAGCTCGAAATTTTGAAAAATTTGATATTTTCAAATTGGTTTTGACAATTTCGATTGTCTCGATTTTGATGTTTCTGAATTTTACAAAAATGTCGAATTTTGAAAAATTAACAAAGGGTCATAATCGAGAGAAAGTCGAAATTGTCATAATAAATCTATCTTTATATTGGCATCCTATTCCCAGAGCTCTAAAGATAATAGGGTGGCCCTGTGGCCACCCTATATATATGAAAAAGTTAAAATTTGAAAAAGTCTACATCTTTATGAGAATCAACAATGTTAAAATGTTTGTACCTCATTAAATCAAATCATATTTCGTCGTTTTGAAAGAATTTTTTGATTTAGAAAACTCTAAATTCTTTGCATGAATAATACATCATAGACACTTGACAGATCAAATCGTTGACTGAGTATATTCAATCAACGATCAAACTGATCCCTGCTGCGTTCTCTAACAAAAATATCTCAGAACACTTGATGAACACCCAACATTTGCCTCTTTGTAGAGTCGGTATGGAAAATTAACACCTCTGTCGCAAACACTCCACGATGACCCAAGTCTTCAACTTTGCTCAATACTCCAGAAGTATTACCTGGAAATCGGCTCTCACATCGTCGAAATGAATCTGAAAGAGTCCGAAGTACCGCAGTTGTTCACCCTAAGACAGGTAGGTGGCGCTGTATAGCGCTTTGAGATTTTTCCTGACTGCTATTTTTAACAGGGTGTAATCGTGTTAAGTCGCCAATGGAAAAATATCTTGTACACCCCTCTACTTCCACAACAAACTGTAAAAAAGATTAAACCGTTGAACGTAACCATCGCAATGCCGGAAGTTGAAGAGGTAATGGCTCCTTTTTACTCACTTAGTGATTGTTTTCATTTAAACGCAGATTCTTTTAAAACATAGGCGTTAAATTCATGACAGTTTGAATTTTCAGGCCTTATTAAACTAAACTCTTTAAAAGAATACTTTTTTGTTGTTGATTTTTTGTTCTTTAGGTAAAATCAAAATCTGAACTGGAAGTTATTATTGAAGGAACTAGTAAGAACAATTTATCATTTAGACGTTGGCGTGGCTTACGTTTTTTTTCTGTTCTTTAGTAGCACTAACACTTCTATGTCACGTAGTCCTCCCTGCTGATGTTATAATAATAACTATGTGTTTTTTTGGCTCTTTTTCCCGTAGGAGGTTATATTGACAGACGGGGAGGCTAGCGGTAATGAAGAACAAGACATTACCGACGAACACGCACGCTTATTACGCAATGGCATCATTCTTAAACCATCTGCTCATAAACATCTGGGTAGGTTGGCTTTTTGGGTTTTCGTTGCAGAATACAGCTTTAAAATAGACAGAATTTAATACTCCTATATTGGCAGCGCCGTCGGTCTAAATTAGAAAGTGACAAAGCTGGGGCTGCCGAATCTCGCTCAGACTTCAATTTGTTATACAGCGCTCCCAGGATATCGCACATTCAAGGGATAAATGCATAATAAAGATTGTTAACACTTGGACTGTAATAAGTGCTTATTTCGGACGCCTGCGCATTGCGAGAGGTCCAGGACAGAGAGTGTATCGTTCCCAAGTAAAACGCGGCGCTTGCAATATAGGTGTATTAAATATATGAATAGACGCAACTCCGAACGTAAGGGTGGATACCCACGATGAGTATCCTTGCTAAAGCTGCATTCTACAACTTGCGTTATTTAAAGTGGCACCCCTAGTGCAAATCTCACATTAACCAAATGCATGCTTCCTGTGAATAACAATTTCTCAAAACGACTTGTGCCAAATTTTTGACATGGTTTTCTCCCAAGGCGTTCCGACTAAAGACGCCTCGGTAAATTCCCCCCGTTTATCCGGTTATATCGACAGCGGAACGCACACCTCTCAAGTCGCCGTGGTTTCCGGCGGGGTAGAAAGCATCTTGACATCGCCGTCGCCGCCTGGTAAATTACCCACCTAATAATTACGCTCTTTATTGACGTATTTTTTCTTAGTGCCGCACCGGCGAAGAAAAAAAAGTTTTTCGAACACGCAAGGCCAAACGAGTAGTAGGAATAGTATAGTGCTACCTCTGGTGAACAGCGGTAATCCATTCGGTCAAAAACGCTTGAACGAGGAAGGGATAGGTAGCCGTGACGTGGGTTTATCTTGGGGGGGATTTCACCCTCAGATTGTTTTTAGGTTATGGGCCGCTGCGCGACGAAAGGACGATTTTGCATATGGGTTCGGATCCGAGCGAAGTCGGGAGCCATTCTAGTCCGGATCTGCCGTCCAGTCCCTTGCACCGACATTTGGGACACGCTCGATCCTCCGAGGATTTGTACAGTTGGATGGCCAAGCAAGACACTGAAACACATCTTGAAGGTGAGTTGCTCTTGCCCAATTTTTTGAATTTGTTTGTAATCTAAATTTGTGTTCAAAAAAATTTGTACAGCTAACGCAAAATTGAATCATTTAAGATTCACGAATAGATGGTTGGAATATTTGAAAAAACACAACACTTGCTCTCTTGGTTTCAGGGGATGAGATTTGTATATAAATTTTTGAAGATAATCAAGGACCAGTCCGTTTCACCAAAAAATAACTGTTGTAATAACCTAAGATTATTTTTTGTTTTCATTAACAGGATGTTTGGAATCTAAGTTCGACACGATGCATACCGAATCTTCCGGAGAACCAGGGACTTTACCCAAGGAAAATGTAGCCATGCCTGAAATTTCCATGATTCCTTTACATGATTCAGTAAGACTGTTGGATGCCAACCAAATTTTCCAACCACTGCTGTCTGGTTTGGGTGTTATGCCTCAGCAACTTAGGTTCACGACAATGACTGATTCAAGTAAGTGTTATTCACTAATCAACTAGCCGATGACTCATGATTTTGTATGAAAAACAATGATAGTGAAATCGAGCTTATTGAACATTTTTAACAGCCGCGGGTAACGACGTCACAACTTTGGACGCCCTAGGTTCTAACTTCTGCTTGGTGGGCAATATGGAAACCATGCGAATCGACATTGTGGTCTCGGAGCACGGCAAAGTCGACAAAAAGAAGGGCAAAAGCAAAACCAAAAAGTTATTCATTGAAGTCCCCAAGGGTAAGTTCTGTGTGCAGTTGTCCCCCATGATCCGACTTGCTGATTCTCCAGATGAATCGCCCGCTTTCGTTTGCGAAAAAGTCTCGGTGGAAATCGAAGTCGAAAGGATGACTGACATGGCTGTTAACGAAATGATGAAAACTAAGAATGTTCTGTACATATCCCGGGGGCAGTTGAAAAGTCACACCAGCACGGTTATCAATTTCACCATTGGTATACCCCACCCCCACTTCTGATGTGGTTAAATTAGTTTGAATATTTTAGGTGTCAATTATATTTCACAACGAGTTAACATGCCCCTTATTGAGACTATTACACCAAATCAGTAATATGTATCAAAATGTGAAAGAAACTCAAAACGAGTTAAGGGAACAGCAACCCCCTGATATTAGGCGAACCAAAACCAGCATTAGCGAACACGCCGACATTAAACATTCCCTAAGTAAGAGATGTTTCCTCAAGAGGACTTGCAATTCTAGTAACATTACGCGCAGTTTCAGATATCAACGAGTCACATCACATCGACATTGCCAAACAACTCAGCCTGAAAATATCCGAAAGGGGGTCGATTAGCTCCCAACACAAACCGATCATTTCCCCTTCGCCAAGCCTCCGCTCGCGACCCCAAAGTTTCGCCCAAAAGCTACGTTCTACGGGGAAGAGCGCCAAAGGTTACGTCAATTTGAGCGAGGGCTTGGGCACGCCTGTCACATTGAGTTCACCATCTGGGTCCGCTTTGGAGCATATAACTGTTTCTTCTGATAAGAGTACCGGACGCTGTTGGAAAACAATTGATCATTTGCTGGATTTGTACGCTAATATGCCAGATACGAAGACTATTAAGCATAGGTATGTGGTTTGGTTGATTTGATTTGTGTACTTTTATTTTGATTAAATAGGTTTTCCGTTGGTGCTTATGATATTTCGGAACATTACAAGGGAAACCGGAAGTACGATATTTTGACTGAAATTAAATCCACCGAAGATTTGGATAAGGATTATACTCCGCCACTACCAGCTAGAGAAGTCAGTAAGTATTTTCATTTACGTTAACATTATTTAATTTCCTGATGGAATGATGTATAGATGAATGCATGGATTGGGTGGATGGGTGCAGGGATGAATAGGTGGATGGATGGATGAATAGATGAATGGATGAGTAGATGAATGGAATGGGGTACAGTAGAATCGAATGGGTACATTCTTTCGAGTTCTAACAGATTGATGTATGAATGGATGGGATGAGTTAGGTTTGGTTGGAATGGGGTGAGGTCTCTTTGAGTTGGGGTTGATGGGTGAGTGGGTGGATGAATGTGAAGGAAAGAATGGGGAGACGAATCATAGGTTGGGTTAGGAAGGATGGATATATGGGTGGTTGGTTATATGGGAAGCAAAGAAGGAAGAGTATAAAGGGCACGAAGGGAACGAAACAAGAAAGGGAAATATGTAACAAAATAAAAGTAGCCGAATGACGGAATGGGAATGAATTGATGGAAGGACAGGAAAGTACGGAAGTGGGGGAAGAAGGGAAGGGTACAAGAAAGAATGGAAGATAAGGGAGTAAGTGAAGAATAGAATGTAAGTAATAAAGGAAGGGAAAAAAGGTAGCTAAGTGAGGAAGGAAAGAGGGTAAGAAAAGGGAGAGAAGAAAGAGAGGGATGGGAAAACACGAGAGGTAAAGGAAGGAAGGTAAGTCAGGAAAAGAAGGCAAAGAAGGAAGGGAAGTGAGCAAAAAACAAAGAGGGGGCGGTAAGGGGTAGGAGGGAAATAAGGAAAGGAATGGGAGGAAGGGAAGGGAGAGAAGGAAGGAAAGAGAAAGAAGTAAGTTAAGGAAGAGGAGGAAAAGAGGGAATGAAGGAAAGGAAGGAGAGAGGAAGAGGAGAAAGAAAAGAAATGAAGGAAGGGAAGGAAGGAAAGGAAGGAAGTGAATTGGGAAAAGAAGAGAGAGAAAGAAGGGAAATAAAGAAAGGAAAGGACGAGAATAAAGGGGAGGGGGAAGGATGAAAAGACATTTGAGAAAGACAAGCGAGGGAAGGAAGGAAGGGAAGGAAAGCACGAGAATGAAGAAAGAGGAGGAATGAAGGGAAGGAAGGGAAGAGCAAAGAAAAAAGGGAGGGAAGAAAGGAATGGACGGAAGGGAAGAAAGAGAGGAAATGAAGAGAAGGAGGGAGAGGAAGAAAGGGTGGAGGGGGAAGGGGTGTAATGAAGGGACGAAAAGGAAGTAAGGGAAGAAAGCAAAGGAAGGGAAGGGTAAAAAAAAGAGGGGGGAAGGAAGAGAGGAAAGGTAAGGAAGGAATGGAAGAGCAAAGAAAAAACAGTGAGGAGGAAGGGGGGGAGAGAAGGAAGGAAAGGAATGGGCGGAAGGAGGGGAAGGGAACAACGGGAAGGAAGGAAGGGAATGAAGTGAAGGAGGGAGAGGAAGAAAGGGAGGTGAGGAAGAGGGGAATAAAGGGACGGAGGAAAGGGCAAAGAAAAAAGTGGGAAGGAAGGGAAGGGCAAAGAAAAAAGAGTGGGAAGGAAGGGAGGGAAGATAAGGAAGGAAGAGAAGAGCATAGAAAAAAGAGTGAGAAGGAAGGGGGAGAGAAGAATGGAAAGGAATGGGCGGAAGGGAGAAGAAGGGAAGAACGGGAAGGAAGGAAGGGAGGGAGAGGAAGAAAGGGAGGTGAGGAAGGAGGGGAATAAAGGGACGGAAGGAAGGGCAAAGAAAAAAGTGGGAAGGAAGGGGAGTGCAAAGAAAAAAGAGTGGGAAGGAAGGGAGGGAAGAGCAAAGAAAAAAGAGTGTGAAGGAAGGGGGGAGAGAAGGATGGAAAGGAATGGGCGGAAGGAACGAGAAGCGAAGAACGGGAAGGAAGGAAGGGAGGGAGGGAGAGGAAGAAAGGGAGGTGAGGAAGGAGGGGAATAAAGGGACGGAGGGAAGGGCAAAGAAAAAAGTGGGAAGGAAAGGAAGGGCAAAGAAAAAAGTGGGAAGGAAGGGAAGGGCAAAGAAAAAAGACTGGGAAGGAAGGGAGAGAAGGAAAGGAAGGAAGGGAAGAAAGGGAAGGAACGAAGGTAATGAAGTGAGAAAAGAAGGGAAATAAAGAATGGGAAGGAAGAGAAGGGGGGAAGAAAGAAATAGAAGGAAGATTAGGGAAAGAAAGAAAGCGGGGAAGGAGGAAGAAAGAGGAAGAGGATAAAGGGAAGGAAGGAGAGGAAGGAAGGGAAGGCAGAAGAAGGGGCGAGGGAATAAAGAGAAAAAAGTAAGAGGAGGGAAGGGCAAAGAAAAAAAGAGGAACTAAGAGGGAAGGAAGGAAAGGAAAGAAATGAATTGAAGGGAGAGAAGGACGGGAGGAAGGTAGGGAATGAAGGGAAAGAAGGAAAGAAAAGGAATGAAGGGAAGGAAGTGAAGTGCAAAAAGAAGGGAGAGAAAGAAGGCAAATAAAGGACCGGAAGGAAGAGGAGGGGAGGAAAGAACGAGAAGGAAAGGAAGAAAGAATCAAGGAAAGGGAAGGAAGGAAGGAAATAGGAATTGAAATGGGAAGGAAAGGAAGGAAATTAGGGATTGAAGTGGGAATAGGAAAGAGGGAGAAGTAAAGAACTAAAGGTAAGTAAGGAAAGAAAGATAAAGAAGGCAAAGAAGAAATGGAAGTGGGCAAAGAAAGAAAAAGGAAACGAAGGAAAGAAAGTAAAGAAATGGAAGCAAGGGAAGGAATATAAGGGAGAGAAGGAAGGGAAGGGGGAAAAAGTGACGCAAGGGAATGAAGGGAAGGGAGAAAGTGAGAGAAGAAAGGAAAGAGGGGGAGAAGGGAAGGAAGAAAGGAATAGAAGAAAAAGGAAGAACGGGAGGATGGGATGAAGAGGAATAAAGGAAGGATGGTAAGTAAGGAAAGAAGAAAAAAGAAGGCAAAAAAGGAAGGGAAGTGGGCAAAGAATGGAAGAGAGAAAGGAAGAAATGGGGGTTGAAGAAAGGCAATGAAACGAAAGCAAGAGGAAGAAATGAAGAGAGACGAGGAAAGGGAGAAAAAAGGGGAAGGAAGGTAAGGAAAGAACGAGGAGGAAGGGGGGAAAGGAGAGAAGGGAAGAAAATGAAAGGAATGAAAGAAGGTAAGAAGAGGGAGGAAAGGAAAGAAGGGAAGGAAAGGAAGAAGGGAAGGGGGGAAAGGAGAGAAGGGAAGAAAATGAAAAGAATGAAAGAAGGGAAAAAAAGGGAGGGAAGGAAAGAAGGGAAGAAAAGAAAGAAGGGAAGGGGGGAAAGGAGAGAAGGGAAGAAAATGAAAGGAATGAAAGAAGGGAAAAAAGGGAGGGAAGGAAAGGAAGAAGGGAGGGAAAGAAGTAAGTAAAGTGAGAAGAGGAAGTGGACAAAGACGGGAAGGAAAAGAACGGTAAAAGAGAAGAAAGACACTAAGGTCGGTAAGAGAAGACAAGGAAAGAAAGAGAAGGAAAAGAATGAAGAAAGCGAAGTAACAAGAAAAACTAGTGAACTAAGCAAGAGAAGGGCCGAAGGGAAAGGGGAGGGAAAGACGTACGGATTGCGGTTTTTTCGCCTTATCCTCCTATAACCAAATTCACAACAATGTTGACGTAACCAATGTTCTCAATTTAGGTTCAACCACGACCAACGAGCACACAAAACTGGTCGTTTTTGGCGTCGCCAGGATAAATCGCACCAAGCTCTTGGCCACGTTATCCGGGCTTAAGCTGGAGGCGGAAATAACCAGTCTTCAGTCGAGTATCACCTGCCGGAAAAAATCTACTCCTCCAATGTTGGAATGCTCGTTGACTGGTCAAGTGGGAAGGACGATGATTGTTCTGTTTGAAGGGGCCGCACCCAATTTGCAAACCGTTGTCAAAATAACTATAGCGAAAAGTCAAGCTTTGTATTCCAGTGTAACCAAACGGTCGAAAGATAAGAACGCAGGGTTATTAACGATTGGGGCTGTAAGTTTATTGGTCCAGATGAGTTTTAAATAGTGAAGATTGTATGCTTTAGGTTAATATTGACATACCTCAACATCCAGTTGCTCTGCATGGGATGGTCACTAGAGGAAGTAAGCAGTTGAGCTCAACGTTGCAAGAGTTGAGGGTTAGCAGAACCATGAATAGGTACACAAGGATGCCAACCGAAGAGGAGCAGCCTACTTCACCAACTCATCCCGCCCAAAACCAACATCTGTCATCTTCGGCGTTATTCAACAAAGACAACGTCAACGAAAAGGGATTATTTCAACCTTTAGTGATGCAATTTTCAATTATCCTACAGGTGGGTCATCAACGAGTTTCCAAATATGGAGATTGCAAATTTTGATGGGTTTACAAAATTTATGAATATAAATTTTATTTTTTTATAGAGTCTGAGTATTACAGCTGCTTTATTGCCTTCACTTCAAGCACAGTACAAGATGGATCAAGTTAACAGCACTGGGTTTACTGGAAACAAAGCTAAATTTACCGGTAGATTTGCCCCATCATTCTCTCAGCTTTACCTCGAAATTGCAGGTTAGTTTTCAAATTGTTGGTAATGATTTTTTGTATTCTCAAAGTTGTACAAATTTGATAACTATTCAATCAATGGGTATTAGTGGCATTGGATTAGTGGGCTGGTGGATTGAAGTGCTCTAGATTACTGGTTAATACATTCGAACGTTGGTTACTTGGCGAATTTGAGTTAATTTCATTGTGCAATTAGATAGAAGAGTTTCGTCTCTATACGCTGACTTAACGTTCTCTTTCGTTTCACTTTCATTTGAGAGTAGTTTCTTCTTTGATGGGATCTACGAATCCAGTTAGTAAGGTTCTTCTATTTTGAATTTTGTTTTCTATTTCACTCCTGTCAAAGTATTCTCTCTCTAACTCCCTTAAGAGTTTCTCCTTATTTACTAAATTAACGCGTTTATCTATTTTGAACTTATTTTGTTCCCAAAACAGTCGTCCCATTAAATTGGTAAAAAGTCAAACAATTTTCTGGAACTGGCACATATTAAACCGTAGTATGCTGATTGAATGCAATGTGTCGATTGCTTGGTGGTGGTTCAACATCTAAACAACGTCTTGGAAGGAGCGAAACAAATTTCTCCAAATGAACTTCGCGTTTATAAATCAAGGTTCAATTTTTTGCACCATCAAAAGTTCCCTTGAAATTTTAATTAGTCAGATTGTGGCCTTCCCACTTGACAAGATAGATAGTTTAACCAATTCATTGTTGAACAAAAACAATGAACTGATTATACTGTCAGGCTATACTTTCATGAATTAAAATTCAAAGGCAACTTTTGAAGGAGCAGAACAAATCAAATGAATATACTATCGGCGGTTTGTACTGAGGCAGACCTAATTGGTATTAAACTGACTCCTTAAAACATCACAAATATCGACCCCCTAACCCTCAAGTTTATAAAATTCATGTTATGTTTAGGGTTACAATCAAGCGGAGAAAGCCGAAGCCAACCTACCGTCAGAAGCCAGCATCGCACTACCCGCGGTCCACGTCTCAGCCGAGTACATTCCCGAAAACGCAGCTGGTATTCGAAACGATGGCCCCAAAGGTCCAGGAAGAAGTGGTCTTTCGCCAAGGTGGTTATTTGAACGCTCACTGCGGACATCGGCGTTTTCGAACACAGCCTTACCACTGACCTGCTCAATCACCTGGTGTTCGTCCAGAAAGTATTCATGAAGGTTCGTCTGTTTATTCTCTATCTTTGAATTGGTTTCTATAGGTTTTGTACTATTTCTATGGTTTTGTATTTTGCTATTTTGTATTATTTTCTTTGGTTTTATATCAGGTTTATAAATAGTTTTCCCATCTGGTGTGGTGCTGCAATTCTTTGAAATGTTCACGTATGTCCTTTACCTGATCAGTATCGTAATTGTTGCTTATTATGATTTTCTGTCAACGTGTTTTAGTATACATATCTAAGGGTGCGTTTAGATTAGACATATATATTTCTCTCTGACATAAATATCAACCACCCTGAGAGAAGCTATCTGCAGCTATCTACACAGCTGGGAGGAGATAGCTGTCAGGATACTTACGTCAGAGAAAAAATATATTTCAAGCCAGAGAGAAACGTGCGGAATAAAGTGTCTAGTGTAAAGGCACCGTAAGGTTGCTGTTATGTCAAAGTTAAATGCCAATTTGGAGCGTACTGATCAAGTAAGGAACATACGTTAACAAATACTACAGCAACACATTAGATGGGAAAAGTTTTTGTTCACACGGTGTTTCTATCAGGAGGTAAACGAGGTGGTCCAGAAGGTGTATGGCGGGGAGAGACCGGTGCCAATCTGGTTGGAAGACAGCGAGGATTCTTCCAGTTTGAATAGGATACTATTTTCGTTGGTTATTAAAATTCAAGGCATACAGCTGACAGCTACAACTGCCGGTAGTTCGGCGGTTCGTCTAGAAACAGGTGCGTTAAACATTTTTCTTGTATTGAAACGGTAGCTCCGTGTTTTCTGTCCACTTGATAGAAAGTTAATAATAGTCTGTATTATTGCCCATTTTTTCGAAAAACTAATTTTTTAATGTTCAATCCACTAAATTCAATAGAGGGCTGCTTGATTTAGTTTTTGGGGACACTTGCAATATTTTCAACTTTGAATATTAGAATATTCTTTTTTTAAAAACTTGAATTTGGAATTTTTTTCCCGTCTTTGTTTACTGCCATTTGGAAAGGAAAGGAAAGGAGAAAGAGAGGAAAACGGAGTATAAAAAGAAGGAATGAAGAGATGGGGAAAACAAGGAAGGAAGGGCAGGAAGGCGAGGAAGGAAGGAGGTAAGGGAGGAGAGGGTAAGATGGGAGAAGGGAAGAAAGATATGGAAGGAAGGGAAGATACGATAAGGGAGAAAGGGAAGGTGGTATAAGGGAGAAAACCATACGTGTTAAGGAAAGGGAGAAAAGAAAATAAGGGAGGGATGATAATAAGAGTATATTCAAAAAGTCCATAGGATGACACATAGATGGCGTTACTAGAATTTTTTCCATATGATTTTTATTTAGTAGTAACCTTCAAGCGATACGTGTATAAATTTGACACCAATCTGACTATTGATTCGTGAGTTATAGCATTTTATGCGAAGCAACTTTTGTTATTGAAAAAAAAAATGGAAAAAAGTGAATTTCGAGTTTTGATAAAGCATTGCTTTTTGATGAAAAAAAAAATACAGTGGAAACCAAACAATGGCTTGATAAACGTTATCCGAACTCTGCTCCATCGAGACAAATGGTAGAAGAAGTGGATTGCTAAATTTAAACGTGGCCGTACCAGCACAAATGATGCAGAGCGCAGTGGACGCCCAAATGAGGCTGTTATTCCAGAAAACATCAAAAAAATCCACAAATTGGTTATGAACGATCGCAAATCGAAGGTGCACGAGCTAGCTGACATTGTAAAGATATCAGATGGTAGTGTTTTTGCCATTTTAGACGAACATTTGGGTATGCGAAAGCTCTGTGCAAAGTGGGTGCCGCGTGAGCTCACAGTCGACCAAAAACAACGAATCGATGCTTCAGAGGAATGTTTGGCGCTGTTAAACCGTAATAAAATGGAAAATGGAATTCTATCGTCGATATGTGACAATGGATGAGACATGGCTTCACTATTACACACCAGAATCCAAAAGACAGTCAGCTGAGTGGACAGCAGTCGAATCCAAAGCGAGCAGAGGCAACAGTCGGCCGGTAAGGTGATGGCTTCTGTATTTTGGGATATTTTGGGAATAATATTCATCGACTATCTCCAAAAAGGAACCACCATCAACAACGACTATTACTGTGCACTTTGGATAGATTGAAGGCTGAAATCGCAAAGAAACGGCCTCATTTGCAAAAGAAAAAAGTGTTGTTTTATCAAGACAATGCACCGTGTCACAAATCGATGAAAACGATGGCAAAATTGAATGAATTGGGCTTCGAATTGCTTACCCACCCATTCCTCAGATTTAGCCCCCAGCGACTTTTTCTTGTTTTCAGATCTCATGAGAATGCTTGTTGGAAATTAATTTAAGTCCAATGATGAAGTAATCGCTAAAACTGAGGCCTATTTTGACGAGAAAGAGAAATTGTACTATAAAAGTGGTATCGAAAAGTTGGAAAATCGCTATACTCCTTGTATCGCCCTCGAAGGCTACTATGTTGAATGATAAAATCGAGTTTTGTCAAAATTTTGTTTTTTTCTTACTTATCCTACAGACTTATTAAATGACCTGGTAGAAGATAGATAGAAAAGAGGAATAAGAGTAAGAAGAGAAGAAAAGAGACGACGAGAAGTAAGGGAATGGAATATAGGGAGGACGATTAGAGACGGAAAGGATTAAGAGAGAAAACAGGATGAAGGGGAGGAAAGGAAGGAGAAAATAGAAGGGAATAATCATGATATAAGTAAAATAGTAAAGTATCAAAAAGAGAGGAAAGAAAGGAAAACGACAACGAACGGGAAAAAGTAGAGGAAGATGGGAAAAAATAGGGAGAGGAAGAGTAAGGAAGGTAGGGAATAAAAAAAGAAAAGTAGGGAAAGAAAGGAAGAAAAAATGGGAAAGGAAGGGGAGGAAGGGAGAAAGAAAGGGAGGAAGAGAAGGAAGGAAGGAAATTAAGGGAAGGGGAAAAAGCAAGGAAGGGGAAGAAAGGAAAAGTAAGAAAGAAAAGTAAAAATAAAATGGGGAAGGGAGAAGAAAGAAGGTGGAAAGGAGGGAGAGAATAGATGGAAAAAATAATAATATAAGAAGGGCAGAAAAGGAAAAAAAAGAAAGAAGGAAAGAACGCGAAGGAAGGGAGAAAAGGAAAGAAAGTTGGGGAAGCAAAGGAGGAGGAAAAGTAGGGTAGGAAAGGAAGGGGAAGAAAGAAAGGAAGGGTGTGGGGAAAGGAGAGAAGGAGTCCAACCTTTAATAATCAAAAAGCTATAAACACCTCCATAAGAAAGTTAAACAAAAAAAAAACGATTACAGTCAACTCCCGTTAAAGTTGCGCCCGTTAAAGTTGTCCGCTCGTTAAAGTTGACAAGATACGATCTCTAAAGTTTGGCGGATATTCCCCCTCTCTAATTTTCGAACGACGAATTAGACTTCCGAATTTTAGCGCCACTTTTGAATAACCCACTTAACCGCACAAGGGGCAATACAACATATACATTTTTCGACAATGGTAGGGATGGTAGGGAAGTAGCAACTTTAACGGTCGTTCCAGTCCGGTGAGTGCAACTTTAGCGGGAGTCTACTGCTAATCCTTTGGTGTTCCATCTATACACAGAAAATTAAAAAAAAATAATATTTTCGGCTGATTTCTTTAAGAACAAAGAAAAAGAAGGGAGGGAAGATAGATTTGAAAGTAGGAAGAGAAAGAAAAGGAAGCAAAGAAAGGAAGAAAGGGAAGAAAGAGAAGGAAGGGAGAGAAGGAAAGGAAAGAAGAGAAGGAAAAAAGGAAGGGAAGGCAGTGGAGGAATAAAAGAAAGGAACGGAAGGAAGAAAAAGAAGGGAGGAAAGAAAAGGAAGGAAGAAAGAGGAAGAAGAAGGAAACGAGGAAATGAAGAGAGGGATAGAAGGAAGAAAAGAAAGAAAGAAAACAGGAACGAAGGAAGCAAGAGAAAGAAAAGAAGAAAGGGAAGGGTGGGAAAGGGAGAGAAGTGAGAGAAGTAATTTAGAGAAGGATAAGGAGGAATAAAAGGAAGGAAAGGAAGGAAGAGAAAGTGGAAATGGACGGAAGAGGATGAAGGAGGAAAGGGAAGGAAGAAAGGAAGGAAGGAAGAGAAAAAAGTGAAGAAAGTAATGGATGGGGAAGGGCGACAAGTGAGGGAAGTAATGTAGAGAATAGGAAGGGAAGGAAGGAAGAGAAGGTGGAAATGGAAGGAAAATATGGAAGAAAAAGAGGGAAGGAAGGAAGAGAATGAAGAAAGAAAAAAGAAGGAAAGGAAGAAGAGAAAGAAGAGAAAAAAGGGGTGGATGGGGAAAGGAGAGTAATAATGTAGAGAAAGATAGAAAGGAAGAGAAGGAAGAGAACGTGGGAATGGAAGGAAGAGATAGAAGGAAGGATAGAAGGAGGGAAGGAACGAGGGAAGGAAGAGAATGAAGAAAGAAAAAAAGAATGAAAGAAAGGGATGGATGATGAAGGGAGATAAGTGAGAAAAGTAATGTAGAAAAGAATAGGAAGGAATGAAAGGAAAGGAAGGGTAGAAGGAAGAAAGAGGGAAGGGAAGGAAGGAAGAAAAAAAGAATGAAAGAAAGAAGCAAGAGAAGAAAGGGATGGATGGGGAAAGGATACTAGTAATGTAGAGAAGGATAGGAATGAAGAGAACGTGGGAATGGAAGGAAGCGATAAAAGGAACAGAGGGTAGAGAAGGAAGGGGGGTAAGGAAGGGGCGAAGGAAGAGAATGAAGAAAGATAAGAATGAAAAAAAGAAGCAAGAGAAAGAAGAGAAAAAGGGGATAGATGGGGAAGCGAGAGAAGTGAGAAAAGTAATGTAGAGAAGAATAGGAAGGAATGAAAGAAAGAAAAGAAAGGAAGAGAAGGTGGAAGAAAGGAAGAAAGGGTATGGAAGGAAGGAAGGAAGGAAGGAAGGAAGGAAGGAAGGAAGGAAGGAAGGAAGGAAGGAAGGAAGGAAGGAAGGAAGGAAGGAAGGAAGGAAGGAAGGAAGGAAGAGAAAAATGGAAGGAAGGAAGGAAGGAAGTGAATGAAGGACGGAAGAGAAGGAAGGAAGAAAGGAAGGAAGGAAGGAAGGAAGGAAGGAAGGAAGGAAGGAAGGAAGCAAGAAAGGAAGGAAGGAAGGAAGGAAGGAAGGAAGGAAGGAAGGAAGGAAGGAAGGAAGGAAGGAAGGAAGGAAGGAAGGAAGGAAGGAAGGAAGGAAGGAAGGAAGGAAGGAAGGAAGGAAGGAAGGAAGGAACGAAGGAAGGAAGGAAGGAAGGAACGAAGGAAGGAAGGAACGAAGGAAGGAAGGAACGAACGAACGAACGAACGAACGAACGAACGAACGAACGCACGAACGAAGGAAGGAAGGAAGGAAGGAAGAGCAAAAAAGAAAGTGATGGATGGGAAGGGGAAGGGGAAGAAGTGAGAGAAGTACGGTAGAGGATAGAAAGAGAAGGAAGGAAAAGAAGGTGGAAATGGAAGGAAAAGGTAGAAGGAAGAAAGAGAAGGAAAAGAAGAAAGGAAGAGAAAGAAGAAAGAAAAAGAAGGAAAGAAAGAAGCAAGAGAAAGAAGAGAAGAAAGAGATGGATTGGGGAGGGAGAGTAGTAACGCAAAGAAGGATAGGAAGAAAGGGAAGGAAAAGAATGTGGGAATGGAATGGAAGGAAGAGATCGAAGGAACAGAGGGTAGAGAAGGAAGGGGGGAAGGAAGAAAAGGAAGGAGGGAAGGAAGAGAATAAAGAAAGAAAAAAAGAATGAAAAAAAAAGCAAGGAGAGTGGGAGGAAGGAAGGAAGGAAGAAAGGAAGGGAAGGAAGAAAGAAAAAAAAGGAAAGAAAGAAGCAAGAGAAAGAAGCGAAGAAATGGATGGATGTGGAAGAGAGAAGAAGTGAGAAAAGTAAAGTAGAGAAGGATAGGAAGGAATGGAAGGAAGGAAGGATGAAAAGGAAAAGGAGAGAAGGTAGGAATAGAAGGAAGAGAGGGAAGAAAAGGAGGGAGGGAAGGGAAGGAAAGAAGCGAATAAAGAAAGAAAAAAAGAAAGAAAGATGGAAGCAAGAGAAAGAAGAGAAGAAAGGGATGGATGGGAAAGAGAGATAAGTGAGAGAAGTAATGTAGAGAAGGATAGGAAGGAAGGAAGAGAATCAGGAGATGGGAAGGAAAGGAAGAAATAGAAGGAAGGAAGTGATAGAAGGAAGGAAGAGATAGAACGAAGGAGGATAAAAAAGGAAGGAAGGGAGGGAAGGAAGGAGGGAAAAATAGGAAAGGAAGAGAAGGAAGAAAGAGAAGGTAGGAAGAGAAGGAAGGATAAGAAGTTAAAGAAAGAAGGGAGAGAAGAAGGGAAAAAGGAGAAGGGAAAAAATAAGAGGAAATAAGACGAGGAAAGGAGAGACCAGAAGGGAAGAATGATGATACAAGAAGGGTTGAAAAGGGTGAAAAAGAGAAAGAAGGAAGTAACGAGAAGGAAGGAAGAAAAGCAAAGAAAGGTGGACAAACAAAGTAGGAGGAAGAGTGGGAAGAAAAGAAAGAAAAGGAAAAAAAGGAAGGCGAAGAAAGAAGGGGTGGGAGGAAGAGGAGGAGGGAAATGATGGGAAGGAAAAGAAGATAGCGGCAAAGGGAAGGAGGGGAAGAAGCGGAAGAAGGAAAGTCAGAAGGGAGAAGGGAAGGAACGAAATGAAGGGAACAAGAGGATGAAGGAAATCAATGAATAATTAAGAAGAACAAGATGCAAATTTATTATTACAATCCTTTTGAATTAATTTTTTTTAATATTCAAAGTTGCAAATATTTGAAAATTGTTTTCTTATTATCTTTAAAATTAGCCAGACAACTCCAAGTAGATTCACTCATAAAGCGAATAAAGTTTTAATGAAATCATTAATCAAATCTTTGTAAATAATGGATTTCCTAGGTGCTGTGGTCTTTGAGTTATCCAACAGAATCCAGAATATGTCCAGTAGTGCCCAAAGCAGTACAGCCGCTAAACTTTTTGGCAAAGCCCAGGTTGATTTAAAGCTGTCTTTGGGGCAGTTAATAAGGAACGCGATTTTTGAAGAGGCTGAAATAGAATTCCAGCCCGTGGCTTTCTTTAATACCAGAATTGGATTGAGAAATGCTTTCCAGGTGAGTTTACGTTTTTTTATTACGAAGTGGAGACGAGTTTAGGAATAAACTTGAAAAAAATCTTTATAATTTATAAAATATATTAACAGTAAAATAACAATAAATATTAAAATATAAAAATAAGATGTTATTGAACCAGCTTTTACCTTTACGTATCTTTGGTGGATTATATCAGTAGTTTTGGTTGTTGTTATGTTAACCATCTTCATGGGTAACAGATTCCTACGAAGATTCCATATAACCCGAACTTCCATCCAAAGCTTCGGTGCGTTCAGAAGATCTAGAATCTAGATGTTCATTCATGAGTGAAAATTGTCACTACTAAATATTTGTGAACTTCTATGGCTTCCTAAAAGTTAAGATTTTTAGCATTACTGCAAATGTATGTAAACTTCGACTGTGTTTCCGTCTGTAATTTTTAATAAATGTTTTACAAAATTTGATCTTTGATGTTTATGTCTTAAGGCAGCAAGATGTTGATATATTTTGTGAGTTATGAATATTAAGGAATTTCACTATCTCCAGAAACGCGCCAAATTTATCTGATACAACCTGACCATTTTGCGCCCAATTCACGTCCAATTCAATCTCAACGCTGTTACATTGACAGGACGAAGTCGCCGAAGGCGAAGACAAAGAGGTAGTTCTTCTGACACTAAAGCGCCCTCTCGTCTACATCCAACCGGTGGCCATCGATAAGGCGATCCTGGTGTGGTTAAATTACAAAAACGCGTACGATTATTGGAACGAGAAACGCGCCAATTTAAATAAAGAAGTCCTATCTGCGACCCAACAAATATATGAAAAGTTCCAATTGGGACAATTGACCAGCCAATTGGGAACCCCCCATCTTGGGACCTTGTTTTTACAGTTGACAGTCGAAGATATGGGGATTTGTCTGCCGCTGAATCCTCTTCCTCTGGCTTGGAATCAGCGGAACTTTTACGAGGACAGCAGGGGCGCCGTCGTGGTCACTTTGGAAAACACCAGTATCTCGGGTATGTTTCAATTTTTGTCAAAGATTCATGTCCTTTATAATGCACAGACCAATAGATTTGAACATTTATTAGATTCGAAGTTTGGAAACCAAATACCGGTTTCGATCTTGTTAGATCTCGTCAGTTTGGTATATCCAACTCGAAAGATTCATGTTTCTATTCTAGCGAAAATTTTTTTTTACCGAAATTAGAAGAAAGAAAACGTTGAAGAAATACCAAAATTATCAGAAGTCGAAATTAAAAAAAAAATCGACATTCTCAAAACAATTTAAATTCTTGGAAGAGTAGAAACTTAAAAAAGATGAAGTTTTCCAAAAGAAAAGATTTAAAAAGAAATTTTAATTTTTGGCAAGAAGTCGAAATTTCAAAATTTTTAAATGTAATACTTTTTTGCTTAGCTTGCAGCTCCGGCTCTTTGGTTAGCAAAGGTAAGTTTTCCAATCTGTGTCTACGCTTTGCTGACGATTTCGAAAATTCCTTGGACGACTGGAAGCCCGACATGTCCGATGCATCAATCATGAACCTTTGCGTCGTCAGCGATGGAACGTACGAAGTTTGCAGTCGCACCATCGCAGCCAAACAACCAAATGGTAATTGTTACGCGTTATCGGTTCATGATCAAAACCTGTGGATTTTTTGTTGTTGATACCCTTAGCCAAACAAGAGAGCTGTAATTTACAACTAATTAAACTTGGGTGCATTTATCAACTTATATTCGTAACTGACGCCTACTAGAATATCGATATCACAAAGTTACGGTATCTGCTTAATTTAATTAGTTGTAAATATTCAATAGATACATAACTTCTTAATGTTTTCAAATAAATATCTAGTAAACAAACTTCTAGCAACTATCCAACTGGCCTTGTTTAAGAAGTCGTTTCATCCTTGTTTCCGCACCCTACTCGCTTTGAAGGTATAATGAGGTTACCTTTTGCGAGTGGATTAAACTAAAAAAAATCTGCTGTCTGTACTCTCTGTACAATTTCCATTTCACATTTTTAGTCCCACTTCTTTATCAGTCAACTTTGAGTTATGCTTGTTAATGAAAGCAGATCATTATTATTTTTATCATATTTCATTACCAGTCACAAATCGACGTGAACTATAATAAAATTTAGCAAAAGCAGTGATTTGCTTTCATTATTAATCAAAAGTTTTGTTATTATTTTATAGAAAACGCAAAATGGTTTCTAAATGTTCAATGGCAAATGGAGGGCGTCGACATCCACTTGGACACGAACGTCGGGAAGCAACTCTCCGCCTTGGGGCACACCCTCACCATGCTGACGGGC
This sequence comes from Dastarcus helophoroides, assembly GCA_028583605.1. NCBI lineage: Eukaryota > Metazoa > Arthropoda > Insecta > Coleoptera > Bothrideridae > Dastarcus > Dastarcus helophoroides. Next base: position 9,721,602 of record CM053334.1, read on the forward strand.
GCCGAGGACGCCCCCTTCCCCGTCGATTACGACAGCGACGATAACGAACCGATGGACGGCACCAGAGCCTCACAGGAGAGCATCCTGCCAGCATTCATGTTCGACCCGACCATCGACAACAGAAGCCGATCGAAAATGATCGAGAAGGAGATGAACGAACAAGCGAAGATCATCAACGATTTGAGATCATTGGGGGCCTCGCACGGCACCATCGAGTTCGAACTCAAGAGACTTGCACGAGCTGGAGGCTTTGGTTTATAAGGATTTCAGGAGGGATATGATCCAGAAGTTGAGGAGGCAGAGCGTACGAGCGAGTTCCATCAAGGGGAAGTTTCGGCTTGGGCCCCAAAAGCGCGAATATTCGGTCGAAATCTTTCGTGGTACCAAGCCCCATGCCAGAGCGAAAAGATGCGTGAGTATTAAGTCATTTTTACTTAGTTTTCAAAGTTACAAAGTTAGGTATGATGTAACCCAAGTTGCAAAGGTCACCATCTCTTGTCTTACGAATCCATTAGATACTAGCGCCCTCGGCGTGACATACGCTTAGGTATAAGTTAAACTTAAATAATGATGTCAGTTGGTGGAACGAACTGGTCCTTAGGTTATCTTCAAAAATTGAAATACAAGTCTTGTCCCTTAAACCAAGAAACAACAAAGGTTGCTTCTAACGCGTTTCGATAGCCAAGCTATCATCTTCAGAAAGAGGTAATTACTTAAACTGCAGACAACGAACTTCAAACTTTCATTAACTATAGTTTCACCCTTAAAAAAGTTTGCTAAATTACATCTCATGTTGATGTGAGGAGATTGAGCCGCGTTAATCTGAAAGCTACTTAAAGTGTTCGATCCTCAAAAAACATAGGAAACGTCTTGACAAGGCCCAACTCCTGTATTTCTCACCATCGTGCAGTCATGGCGTGCAAAATTTGATATTTCTGTGTTGCTACTCCAACAGTCCGGACAACGGTCCCGACAGCTTGAATACCGGCAGCTACGAGAGCTCTCCCAAATCTGGCCCTTCCAGATCCGCCTCCTTGCGTGTTAAAAGCACCGAGAGCGGTCCTAGGGTCACCTTCAGCGAACCCGCAGTGCAGATCCTCCCTTCCGAGCGCCGAATCGGATTTGAGTTTGCCCGAGAGCAATATCGATTGGGTGGATCACATGGATATCGATGGGCAAAGAGTTACTTTGCGCAAGAAGATTCCCACTTCTTACTGACTCTGATGGGTAATTCCGGATTCATTCTGTAGAACTACCCTCTAACGATGACCGTTTTAGGAACTTCCCAATGACTGGTGCGAACGTTTCTGGACAATCTGGTGGCCCTCAAAAGCCCCAGGAGCCTAATATCGATTTGGAATTGGATGTGAAAGTGTTCATAAATAGCGGAAAATGCGTCTTGCACACTAAAGATCCAGTGAAGGAAGAGGAGATTAAATTGTAAGTTCTACAAAAGGAAATTTGATTTTGGTTGATGTAGGTTTTGTGGAAATAGGAACAGAATGAAAAAAGATAGAAGCTGTTCAGCTGGACTCCTAGAATTTTCTTCATCTAGTCCCGATCCCGTGAGGAGGAACAAAGATAAATTATCTAGTCAAGCAAGTTCCTCAAGACTGAGAAATACTCCTCATGGTACTTTGGTCGACTTGACCATCTTCCATATACCTGGAATGGATGTCAAACTACAATACTTATCTAAGGTATGTATATTTTGTTCATCAATCAGCTCCTTTCATTCTCTTTATTTCTTTCTTAGATGGTAAAGAGACAGAAAACCAATTCCAAATCAAAGCCACACTTTAATGTTATTAAAAAAAAATTTGCAAAGTTCTTCCATCTAAATATTTTGAATTTTTCCAAAAATTGAAGTACAGCTCGTCAGGTATTTGAGTTCTGTAAATTTTGATTTTTTTTTGAAAATTTCTAGTTTTTTTGTGGATATTTCGATTTTTTTCTTTGAAAATTTAAAGTGTTTCAACAATTTGGTTCGTTCTTTTTTTACAAATTTCGATTTATATGATCAGCTTTATCAAAATTTCGACTTTCTTACTAAATTTCGATTTTCTTTCTAAATTTTGATTTTTTCACAAAACTTTCACTTTTTTTGAGCAATTTGCGTTTTCTGAAAATTAATTTTTTTACAAAAGTTTGACATTTTATTTTGAAAAGTTCCACATTTTTTCAAAACTGTTTTTTTTCTCATAATTTCATCTTTTTTTTAATTTTCGATGTTCTTTTGAAAAATTTTGATTTTTTTTGTACTTTCCTTGAAAATTTGGAATCGCTGAAAACTTCGACTTTTTTTCTACAGACCTTTTTTTTTATTTATGGCTTTTTCTTTAAAGTTGAAGTAAGGTTTTATTTAAAAAATTTGCACTTTTTTCCAGAACGTTGTTTTTTAATATTTCAAATTCTTTTCGTTTTTTACAGTTTTCTTGAAAATTTGGTCATTTACTTAAAAATTTGGAATTTTTGAACTTGAATTTTGGGCTTATTTCAAATTTTCGATTTTTTAAAAACTTTTTTAAAAGTTGGTCTTTTTACAGAACTTTATGGTTTTATTTTGAACTTTTCTTTTATATTTTTACATTTCTTTTTCAAGATTTCGACATTTTTTGAAAATTTAAAATTTTTGAAAAATAACATTTTCAAAGAAGTTTTTAAACGGTCTAGATTTACAAAAAAAGCTTAATTTGTCAAAAAGTTGAAATTTGCAAATTCCGAAAGAAGGCGAAATTTCGAAAAAAGCCAGAGCCAAAATTTCGAAAAGGGTTGGAAATTCACAAAGGGTTTGACATTCGAAAAAGATCGGAAATTCGAAAAAGATGGGAAATTCGAAAATGGGGCCGAAATGGTCAAACAAGTCAAAATTTCGAAGAAAGTCTAAAGTCATAAAAGAGAACCGAAATTATCAAAATAAATTCAAATTTGGAGAAGAATTGAAATGTTGAAAATGCCTAATTGTTATTAAAAAAAATCATCAAATTGAATTTTTCAAAACAGGAAGAATTTCCAAAAAAAGTTGAAAATTTGAATAAAGTTGAATTGTGTATTGTTGGCTAAACCAAAAATGTGTGTATGATTTTTTAACGTTTTATTTAGGTTATAACAGACGATTCCAACGAACCATCGCAAACTCCCGATTTCGATAAGGTCTTCTCGACCCAATCTGGCCCTCGCTCATTCAGTGATACATTCCCAAAGACCCATGACGACGAGGAATCTCGCATCGACCGTGCTTTCAAGCGCCAAGAGAGCCAACCGGTCGAAACTATGTCCAATTATACATCCGATTTCATAATCAACGAAATAAAAACCTCGTCATCGGTGCACGGTATAGCTAACCCAAATTACGGTTGCGGCTCCGTTTCGAGTTCGGGGAAAAACAGCACGGACAACTTACAATTTGAGATGAGCTTGACACCACCTACAGATAACGCCAGAGTCGGGAACACCACAGGAGGGGCGGGTGTTTATCGCAAGGGAATGAAGAAAGCTTCATTGTTCGCGTGGATGACACTTCAGAGTGTGCCAGAGGAAACTATAATAAGTCCTCATATTTTGGAATATCTGGAGCAGACGCTGGAGCCGATTCCGATGAAAACTGATTTTAATACTGCCGGTAAGACAGTTAATTAGAAATTAATCAGTTTGGTTGTCACCTCATTTTCAGATGACTCGCTTCTTTCGACTGATCAAAATACAATTAATTACGTTTACGCTAGTTTTCCTGTGGATGTTATCGTTTACTTTCACATGCAGCCGAGTACGTTTCGATTCAGTTGTCTTCCGGTTTCAAGAGTTGAGTGCTTACTTCAGCTGCCATCTCTCGACATCGTTTTTAGTTCCAAACGCGCCGAAGATGAACTGTTGTACAGGTTAGTGTTCAATCAAAGAGAAGATTCGAGATAGAGGGAAGAATTGCATGTGTGGCAGTTGAAGGAGTCTTTTTAATGATAGGGGGTTAATTTCTTCTGAGAAAGTTTCATTGAAACTTTCTCCAAAGAAATTAACAACTTGTTCTTTGGAAGAAAAAAAAAGTATTAGTTAAATTTGTTTTTGTTGTTTTCAAAATATTTCCTAGACCAATTGTCTGTAAAGTAGCGATTTAGCTCGTTTTATTAGTAGACAAATTCTTAATTCTAACCTTGATGCTATGAGGAAAAGAAGGAAGAAAATAAAAATTTCGATTTTTCTTGAAAATTTCGATTGTTCTTGAAACTTTTGACTTTCCGAAAATTTCGGATTTTTTCAAAATTCGTTTTTTTTTTTGAAAATGTAGATTTTCTTTAGGAATTGTGACTTAGAAATTTTTACTTTTTTGAAAATATCACTTGAAAATATCGACTTTTTAGGTGTTGCTACATTTTCTTAACTTAGTTTTTTTTATTTTGACATTTTTGAAAATTTCTAATTTTTTTTTTGTTTGAAAATCTCGACTTTTTGGAAGTTGCTCCTTTTTCTTAACTTAGTTTTTTAAGAGTTTGACATTTTTGAAAATTTCTAATTTTTTAAAAAAATGTTAACTTTTTCAAAATTGGATTTTTTTCGAAAATTTCAGTTTGAAAATTTCGATATTTTAAAATTTCCGCCCTTTTTAAAATTCTCACTTCAAAATTCTCACTTTTAAAATTTCTTCACTTTTGCAAACTTTTCCTTTTTTAAATTTCGACATTTTCTAAATTTTGACTTGAATTGTGACTTTTTTGAAAATTTTTCTCTAATTTTTGCCTTTTTCTCTAAACTTTAATATTTTGTTAATTTTGCTTTTTTTTCAAAAAGTTCTGGTTTTTCTCTTTGTTTCAAAATTGTCCTTTTTTTATATTGCCTTCATTTGAAAATTTTGGCTCTTGAAAATTTCGAAGTTTTTTTTCAAGTTTTGACTTTTATACCAGGGAATCGAACCACTATTTTTCTCGTTCCCGTTTTCGGTTTTTGTTCCGAAAAAAAAATCATATCGGTTCCGTTCCGGTTTTCGTTCCACAAAAATAACGGTTTTTTTCCGATTTTCGGTTCAGTTCCAGGTGATTCATTTTTAAATTTTTTAAAAGTTTTTATTTAAATTGATTTTCTAACATAACTCAGGAAATGTTCTCTCTCTTTTTTTAAATATTCTGATAACTACTGTGGCAATGCTTAAAATTTAAAGAAAATATTTCTCGATTTTTCTAGTTTGAAAATTTCACGCCGAAACTTTGTATTCTGGGTTCATTTTGAGTTCAAATTTCAAAAAAAAACCTTGAACTTTATAAAAAAATTAGCTGATACCCCCGCTTTCACCTAGGTAAAAAAAAAGAGAAAGGATCCTTTGGTTATATACTTTTTGAAAGTTTTGACTTTTCTGAAGAATTCAATTTTTATTGAAAATTTTGACTTATTTCGAAAATGTCGACAATAAAAACCCAATTTTTCACAAAGTCGATCTTTTCTCGTTCGACTTTCAGAATTTCGAAATTCTAACTTGATTTTGAAAATGTTGCCTTTTTTCAAAATTTTGATTTTTTGATTATTCCAAATTCCTCAAAATTCTGCCTTATTTGGGCTTTGTTTTTTTTGAATATTTCACTTTTATAACTTTTGCTCTTGTTAAAGACTTTATTTTACGAAAATTTCAAATTTTTTTTGAGTATTTGGAATTGATCTCGAAGTGTGACCTTATTTTAGTAAATATCAGAAATTTTAGACTCGCAATCTTATCTTATTTTGCAAATCTAACTAATTTAAAATTCTATTTTTTCAAAACATTTGATTTCTTTTTAAAAATTTGAATTTTTTCAAAGTTTTAACTTTTTGCAAATATCGACTCTTTTGAGTGTTTGTTTTTTTTATTCAACTTTTTTCAATCTTCACTTTTTTGCAATATTTTGACTTTCTAAAAATGATTACTTTTTAAAAAGTCTGCTTTCAATTTTTATTGAAAATTCCTAAACATTTTTAGATTTCTTTAAAGCATTTCGTCTTTATATTGGGTTGTTCGGAAAGTAATTTTGTTTTTCTTTTGTGGAAATGAAAGACAGTTTTCGTATAATAAACAAATACTTTATTAAATTGTATATTGGCCGTTCTGGTCCAACACCTTTTGCCATCTTTCTGGTAGCAGCATAATTCCACGCTCATAAAATTTTTGGTCTTTGCTGGCAAAAAACTGATCGGGGTGGTTTTTGACCTCCTCATTTGAGATGAAGGTTTTACCGTATAAAAAATTTTGGAATGACCGGAACAAATAATAATCCGATGGTGCCAGGTTTGGAGAATATGGTGGGTGTGGCATTGTATCCCATTCAAGCTGTAAAAGCTTTTGGCGAGTGACCAAACTTGTGTAAGGTCTCGCGTTGTCTTGGGGAAACACTACATCTTTCCTGTTGATTAGTTCTGGCCTTTTCTGCTGAAGTGCATTATTCAGTTTGTCCAGCTAATGACAGTAGACTTCCGAATTAATCGTTGTGTTATCCGTTAAAAGCTCAAAAAAACGATTCCTTTAAAATCCCACCAAACAGACAGCATCACCTTTTTTTGGTGAATATCGACTTTGGAAATGGTTTGAGCCGGTTCATCTTTTTTGCCCCATGACCTCTTGCATTTGACGTTGTTGTATACAACCCATTTTCCGTCCCCAGTGATGATGCGCTTCAAGAACGGATCATTTTCGTGACGTTTGAGAAGCGAATCGCAGACGTCAATGCGGCGACACAGATTTCTCTCTATGAGAACATGGGGAACCCCTACTTCGAGCTTCGAGGATAATCCCAGGCCTTTCAAGTGGTCATAAACTGTTGAATTTGATAAATTTTACCTCAATCCGATCTCACGTGTTGTTATTCGCCGGTTCGCATCAACTAATGCCTTTATCGCGTCTTTATCAGCTTCAACCGGTCTTCCCGAACGTGGTGCATCTTCGACATCAAAATTGCCGAATCGAAATTTAGCGAACCAGTTCTGGCACTGGCGTACTGTCAACACACCTTCTTCATACACATCGGTCAATTTTTTTCTGGCTTGAACAGCATTTTTACCCTTTCTGTAGTAAAACAGTAAGATATATCGAAAATGCTGCTTATCGTTCTTCATATTTAAAAGGGCACCAACCAAAAACTACTGTGCAGAATTAATCAAATTTGTTTACAACCAAGTCTCGCTATGTCAGTTGTCAAAATACATATGATTATGCGGCTTAAGTGTGAAGTTGGGCGCAAAAAAATACCATTAAATCCTCTGTCGGGAAAAAACGAAATTACTTTCCGAACAACCGATATTTTGAAAACTTTGAAATTTGAAATGTTCTTTTTTTAGGTTCCACTTTTTTCAAATGTTTATTTTATTAATCGCAAGACTTTTTCAGTTTGACCTTTTTGTAGGATTTTAATTTATTTTGCAAATTTTGAATTTTTTGAAAATCTTTACTCATACTTTTGATCTTTTCTCCAAATTGTCAAAATTTTGATTTTTCCTGTTTATTTACTGATGTTGATGTTGAAAAACCGATTTTTAAAAACTTTTCCCCTTTTTTTTAAATTTTTGACCTTGGTCCAACTTTTGACAATTTCTCAAAGCTTTGATCTTTTTCGAAAAGTGAGGAGATTTTTTTTTAAATTTCAACTTTTTCTCTAGGTTTCGGCTTTTATGCAGTAAACTGAACTTTTCTTTGAAAAATTAGATTTTCCTTTAATTTTTGTTTTTTGAAAAATTAAATTTTTCTCAAAATCTCGACATTTTAAATATTTTCGAACCTTTTCCAGAATTTAGACTTTTTTGAAAATTCCGACCTTTTATCATCAAAACTTCGACTTTTCCTCGAAGCTGTAACTTTTTCAGAATTTGGTTTTTTTCGAAAATTTCCTTTTTTCAAAATTTTGATTTTTTGTAAAAAATCAAAATGATTTTTTGTAAAAAAATTGACACAAAGGTTTTTTTCTCAAAATTTTAGATTTTTTATAATAGGATTATGTTGAAACATTATTTTTTAAAAACCTTTACCTTTTTTTGAAAATTTCCACTTTGGCTCAAACTTTTTACTATTTCTCGAAGTTTTAACTTCGTTTTTTAATAATTCCGACTTTTTCCAAATTTTCATTTTTCTCAAAATTGCAACTTTTTGAAATATTTCAATTTTTTCAGGATTTTAATCTTTTTTGAAAATATTGACCTTTTATCATCAAAATTGGGATTTTTTTTGAAGTTGATTATAGCTTCATTCAAAATTTGCAGATTTTTCGAAATTTCCATTTATTTTTTCAAAAGTTCGAGTTTTTGTGATAACTTCAATATTTTTTCAGAATGCACCCGTTCCAGAAATTTTTTAATTTTGTTGAAGAATCTAATTTTCCAAATTACCAATTTTTAAGTTTTGAACGAATTCTACAAAACGAATTTAAGACTTAACTAAATTTCGATTTTGAAGCTGCCTAAATCCAAAACAATCTGAAAAAAAATAGCAGCTTCAAGGCTGAAGTCGAAATTTTAAGAAAAAGTCAAATATAACGTGAACAAAACCAGATAAAAATTGGAAGTTTAAATTAGACATTTTCTAACATGTTATCGTTTCAAGTTTCCCCTCAAAATTTCGACTTCAATTTCAAGATCCCTGCTTTAAATTGGAATATAAATATTGTATTTTCACTTGAAATTTTGACTGAAATTCCCAATTTCTAGTAAAATTTAGGAATAGCGAGATTTTATCGCAAGTGTTGAGAAAAAAAAAGCCAAATCCAGGAATTTTGGGAAGTTTTATGAAGTCGCCATCGTAACAAATCAGAATTTGAAATTTCGAGAAAAAAATTGGCATATTTAAATTAAAGTGAACTTTGAAGAAAAAAATTCAAGAAAACCCGACATTTTTATTAATAACTTCAAAAAATAGGGGTATCAGATTGTAAAAGGGAAAATCCAAGTTTGAGAAAAAAACAAATTTTGACTGTTTGTGAAGAAAAAATTACAATTTTCAGAAAAATTCGAATTTTCAAATAAAATTTCCAAGAAACTGGGCTTCAATGAAAAAGACTCGTCTGCTTGAATCCATATTTACAATAGCACACAAATTTTTTATCTTAAACTCAAAATTCTAGAAAAAGAAAAGAAATATTTCGAGAAAAAGGTCCGAATTTCAAAAAAGAGCCGAAAAGTTTGAAAAATGAATATTCAAGTTATACAATTTAAAACTCAATTTGGCTTGAAATTTTGAGAATAAAATCAACATTTTCTTAGAAAGAAAGGAAATTGTAAGTTTCTAATTAAATTTTCAAAAAAATGTTCTTTAAAGTAAACTCATAATTTTGAGATAAAGGTTGCATGAATGTGTGTAAAAGTTTGAGAAGAAAATTTCTAAAAAAATCCCAAACGTTAGGGAAAAGTAAAAATTAGTTTAAGAGCATACAAATTCAACGAACCGAAATAAACCGCTTTTTTTTTCCATATCTGATCCGGTTTTCGTTCCTACAAAAATAACGGTTATTTTCGGTTTCCGATTTTCGGTTCAGTTCCGGTTCGAAGACCCGTTTTATGGAACTTTTGAGTTTTTTAAAAATTCGATTTTTTTAACGTTTATTAAATTCGACTTTTCTGAAAATATCGACTGTTTTAAGATTGCGACTTTTCTCGAAATTTTGACCTTTTTTGATAATTTTGATCGTCTTTGAATTTGTACTTTTTGAATTTTAACCCGTTTTATATTACTCTTTTTGAAAATATTTACTTTAAATTCGACTTAGGTCGTCCACTAATTCGACTTTTTTAAAAATTTCCGTTTATTTTTTAAAATTTCTACCTTTTTCAAAATTTTCCTTTTTCAAATTTCGACTTTTTTTAAAATCTTCATTTTTGAAAACTGAGATTTATTTTTTAAATTTCGACTTTTTCGAGGTTTCGGCTTTTATGTTAGAATCAGGTTTTTCCTTTAATTTTTGTTTTTTGAAAAATTAAATTTTTCTCAAAATTTTTAATATTTTGGAATCTTTTTCAGGATTTAGACTTTTTTTTTTGAAAATTTCGACTTTTTCTCGAAGCTATAACTTGTTCAGAATTTGTTTTTTTTTTGGAAAATTTCCTTTTTTTTAATTTTGAATTTTCGTAAAAAAAACTGACAACACAGTTTTTTCTCCAAATTTCAATTTTTTTCAAAATTTTGGATTTTTTATATTATGATTAAGTTAAAACTTTTTTTTTAAACTTTTACCTTTTTTTTTGAAAATTTCCACTTTAGCTCAAAGTTTTTACTATTTCTCGAAGTTTTAACTTCTTTTTTTGATCATTCCGACTTTTTCCCGAAAATTTTCAGTTTTTTCAGAATTGCAACTACTAGAAATATTGAAATTTGTCTAGCATTTTAATCTTTTTTTTTTAATTTTTACGTTTTATCATCAAAATTGGAACTTTTTTCGAAGTTTAATATAGCTTCATTCAAAATTTGAAGTTTTTGTCGAAATTTCCATTTTTTTTCAAAAGTTCGAGTTTTTGTGATAACTTTGACATTTTTTCAACATTCGCCCGTTCCAGAAATTTTTTAATTTTACTAATTTTCCAAATAAACAATTTTTAAATTTTGAACGAATTCTTCAAAACTAATTTAAGACTTGAATAAATTTCGATTTTAAAGCTGCCTACATTCAGAAAAATCTGGAAAAAAAATAGCAGCTTCGAGGCTGAAGTCGAAATTTTAAGAAAAAAGTCAAATATAACGTAAACAAAACCAGATAAAAATTGGAAGTTTAAATTAGACATTTTCTAACATGTCATCGTTTCAAGTTTACCTTCAAAATTTCGACTTTAATTTCAAAATCCCAGCTTTAAATTGGAATATAAATGTTGTATTTTTCTCTTGAAATTTTGACTGAAATCCCCAATTTCCAGGAAAAATTAGAATACGTAGATTTTATTGCAAATTTTGAGAAAAAAATCCAAATCCGCGAATTTTGAGAAATTTTATGAAGTCGGCATCGTAAAAAAATCATGAGAAATTGAAATTTCGAGAAAAAATTGACATATTTAAATTAAAGTGAAATTTGAAGGAAAAAATTCGAAACCTAAAAAAAATAGACGTATCAGATTATAAAAGAGAAAATTCAAGTTTGAGACAAAAAAAAACAAATTTTAAGTGTTTGTTCTGCAGAAAAAAGTTAGGATTTTCGGAAAGATTCGAAGTTGCAAATAAAATTGCCAGGAATCTGGGCTTCAATGAAAAAGACTCCCCTGCTTGAGTCCATATTTACAAACGCACACAAAATTTTTATCTTAAACTTAAAATTCTAGAAAAAGAAAAGAAATATTTCGAGAAAAAGGTCCAAATTTCAAAAAAGAGCCGAAAACTTTGAAAGATGAATATTCAAGTTATATAATTTAAAACTCAATTTGGCTTGAAATCTAGAAAATAAAATTAACATTTTCTTAGTAAGAAAGGAAATTGTAAGTTTCTAATTAAACTTTCAAAAAAATGTTCGTTAAAGTAAACTCATAATTTTGAGATGAAAGTTGCATGAATTTGTGTAAAATTTTGAAAAGAAAATTTCTAAAAAAATCCCAAACTTTAACGTAAAGTAAAAATCATTTTAAGAACATACAAATTCAACGAACCGAAATAAACCGTTATTTTTTCGGTTCTGTTCCGGTTTTCGTTCCTACAAAAATAACGGTTTTTTTCGGTTTCCGGTTTTTGGTTCAATTCCGGTTCGAAGCCCGGGTTGAAAGGGTAAATACGGAAATTTATTTGTGGATTATGTTGAAGACTTCTCCTGCGTTGATATTTCAATTAAAACATTGTCAATTATTACCTGAACCTCTATCTCTTGTCTTCCACGTTATACAGGGTGAGTCACTAAGCGGGACTCTGTCTTTGGTAGGCGTATCGTTCAAAATATCGAAAAATGTTTTGAATAAAAGTTGTTCGAAATAAAGTTCTCCACAACCTAAACTTATTGCCAAATATGCCGGCCTTCCGGTTGCACCGGAAATGAACACAATTTTCTTATTTTAAATAGAACACTCTATGTATTTTTACATTTTTGGATTCTTGTTAAAAATGAATATGAATTTATTAAGACGACATAGGCCCTTAGTTGAACCGTTTTCGCGTAATTTAATTTTTTTGGTTGAATTTGACGATTTCGGAGCTTGACGCCATTAACGATATTTTCCAAACGCAATGACTCAGAGTTGTGTGGTATACGGTTTTGGATTTGGGAAGAAATGGAGTATTTGTTTACGTCTTTGCTGTTAGCAAGATTTCTTAAATTTCTTCACATCCGTCGACTCAATTCTTCAGTTGTTCAAACATGCATAACTTAATTTTTTCAAATGGAACCACCTATCTTGGATTATCTTATCGGATGCGAAATTAAATTACCTTTTATTTGGTACCAGGTATTGCCACTTCCGTCCAATAATTTTTGAGAAATTTAGAATTTTGTAAAAATTTTAATTAATTTCGTATTATCGCGTTAGCCCTAGATGTCGCGGTTTTGTTTCGTCTCGTTTGTCCGGCAATAACTGACAGTTTATCTCATTGTTGTCGCGAGGTCTTGGTATTAGTACTGAAAGACAATGTTTTCTCAAGAAGAATTGGTCGATATGGTTTACGCCTTGGGCAGTGCTGACAGAAATCCATTTCTTGCCTCAAGAATTTATGCCCAACGCTTTACCGATCGGAGACATCCAAATTCAGCGGCATTCATTAAATTGAGAGAGAGGTTTGAGCGAACTGGTAGTACGAAATACGAGAAAAAGGAGCGTACAAAACCAACGATGCATGAAGAAAACCAAGTTTTAGTAGCGGCCGCTGTTGTCCAAGATCCGCATTTAAGTACCAGAGTAATAAGCACGGAATTACAAATAAGTCAAACCTCGGTTTCACGAATCTTGCGTAAAAATAAGTTTCATCCGTATCGTGTCCAGCTAGTACAGGAACTCAATCAAGCTGATTTCAACAACCGAATGCAGTTTTGTGAGTGGGCGTTACGAAAACTACAAGAACAAAATGACTTTTTGGACAATGTACTATTTACCGACGAATGTACATTTCATAAGAACGGCTTCGTGGGAAGACACAACTCCCATTACTACCACACTGAAAATCCTTATTGGATAAGGCCCTTAGACCATCAGCATAGGTGGTCTCTAAATGTTTGGGGTGGTGTCATAGGAAGATTTGTTGTCGGACCACACTTCTTCAATGAACATTTGAATGCCAACAATTACTTGCATTTTTTGCAAAATCAATTGCCCGAAATGATAGACAATTTGCCTCTTGCTGCCGTGCGGCAAATGTGGTTCCAATATGATGGGGCACCGGCACATTATGGAAGGGATGTAAGGGAGTTCCTCAATACACAATTCCCTAACAAGTGGATAGGAAGAGGAGGTCCAGTGGCATGGCCCGCAAGATCATCGGATTTAACTAAGCCAGACTTTTTCTTGTGGGGTCATGTTAAGCAAGTTGTGTACCAGAAACCACCAACTACCCGAGAAGACATGATGGACCGGGTTCGTGTTGCTTTCCAAAATATCACTGAAAACGTCTTGGTGGATGTGAACAATTCTTTGCTACAGATACTACGCATTTGCCATCGTGAAGCTGGTGGTTATGTTGAACATCTAATTTAATGTTATTATTACCATTGTTTATGTATTCTTCTTAATATTTGTTGCAACTTACTGTTACCGATTTGTTTATTGTTTATTTACTTTCTTTAATGCTTTACACTGAAATCCAATGATGATTTTCAGTATCGTGGTGTATCGTTTCCTTCCCACGAAGCGGTTCTTAAAAAATGTTTGTACATTCGTCAGTAAATAGTACAATGTCTGAAACGGTCATTTTGTTCCTGCAGATTACGTAACATCCATTCACACAATTACATCGATTGTTAGTCAGCTTGATTGAGTTCTTGCACTAGCTAGGTGTGATACGGATGAAACTTGTTTTTACACAACAATCTTGAAACCGATTTTTGACTTATTTGTAATGTCACAATTATTCTTCTGGTTCTTAAGTGCGGATCTTGGACAACAGCAGCCGCTACTAAAACTTGGTTTTCTTCATGCGTTGTTGGTTTTCTACGCTCCGTTTTCTCGTATTTCGTACTACTAGTTCGCTCAAACCTCTCTCTCAATTTAGCGAATGCCGCTGAATTTGGATGTCTCCGATCGGCAAAGCGTTGGGCATAAATTCTTGAGGCAAGAAATGGATTTCTGTCAGCACTGCCCAAGGCGTAAACCATATCGACCAATTCTTCTTGAGAAAACATTGTCTTTCAGTACTAATACCAAGACCTCGCGACAACAATGAGATAAACTGTCAGTTATTGCCGGACAAACGAGACGAAACAAAACCGCGACATCTAGGGCTAACGCGATAATACGAAATTAATTAAAATTTTTACAAAATTCTAAATTTCTCAAAAATTATTGGACGGAAGTGGCAATACCTGGTACCAAATAAAAGGTAATTTAATTTCGCATCCGATAAGATAATCCAAGATAGGTGGTTCCATTTAAAAAAATTAAGTTATGCATGTTTGAACAACTGAAGAATTGAGTCGACGGATGTGAAGAAATTTAAGAAACCTTGCTAACAGCAAAGACGTAAACAAATACTCCATTTCTTCCTGAATCCAAAACCGTATGCCACACAACTCCGAGTCATTACGTTTGGAAAATACCGTTAATGGTTTCAAGCTCCGAAATCGTCAAATTTAACCAAAAAAATTAAATTACGCGAAAACGGTTCAACTAAGGGCCTATGTCGTCTTAATAAATTCATATTCATTTTTAACAAGGAATCCAAAAAAGTAAAAATACATAGGGTGTTCTATTTAAAATAAGAAAGTTGTGTTCATTTCCGGTGCAACCGGAAGGCCGCCATATTTGGTAATAATTTTAGGATGTGGAGAACTTTATTTCGAACAACTTTTATTCGAAACATTTTTCGATATTTTGAACGATACGCCTACAAAAGATCGATTCCCGCTTAGTGACTCACCCTGTATAATATTGTCAATTGGCCTCATCTAAACGAGAGTTTTAGTGAATTCGGTGATGGTACACCAAGTGCTGCAACTACTGCCGTTGGTGGTCTCAGTATGACTGGATGTCTTTCTGATTTTTCGGTTTACATATTCCATCCGTACGGGGGTAAAAAATCAGCCCTAAAAGAAGCTCAGTGGTCCCCACTGTCAGATAGCGAGAGGAAAGATTCGCTATCAATCAATGTGGAGTTCGTTAAATTTCACCTGTCCAGATCCCGAATGCTGAACTTTAAACAGGAAAGTACGCTCAAAGGAAAAATGGCGCCCGACCAGAGTAGAGCCGTTATCAGATTTTCTAGTAAGTGTTCTCCGTTTGGGGGAATTTGTTGACTAATTTGACAAGTTTATGATTCAAAATTGAAATACAACTCTTGTCCCCTGAAATCAAGAAAGATTAAAAAACACAACAAAGGTTGCTCTACAGGGGACGAGATTTGTATTTTAATATTTGAAGATAACTAAGGACCAGTCCGTTCCAGCAAAAAAGAGTTTATGATTGAAAATTTTCAGCAATCGTCGATATTGGATCGGCATCTTTTAAATATGACATGAGGCGCTTGACCGAAATTTTGGCCTTTCCCAAAGCTTGGTACAGAAGATCTATCGTTAGAAGGATGTTTTTGGGCGATCTGAGTTTATCTGCTACTCACACCGAAGAGGGCGACTCGGTCGCTGGCCAGGGATCCTCACCCAATACACACAGATCACACGACGGCAGGTAAATAGGAGGGGGAAGTATAATTTAGTCTGACCAGACGCCTCAATTATGTTCCTCATAAGATACAGTTAAAGATCAGTTCAAGTCCCTTAATGGAATTTCTTGAGTACTTACACGACTGATTAATGGCTATAAGTTGAAACTGTTTACAACGACCGTACCATACTGATGGGACCAAGAAGGCCGAAACCGGTTTATGACTTGCTGCTTGTTACTATTTTCAACTGTACCATATTCGACTGTTTCATTACAGTACATTTATGTAATGAATTCATTTTAGCATCACTGGGCCCGGTGGTGCTAAAACGAATTTAGTATATTTCACGTCGAATCAATAAGGATCCAAAATGAAAACGAAACAGAACATTTAATTTCGATTTTAATTTTCCAGACACAAATCCGAAAAGTCCCCTCTTCTGAACAACAAGGACAAACCTACAATACCACATAGTAAGATTAAAGACATTGGCAAAGCGTTCAGCACGGATTCAACGCAAATTGACAGCCCCGGTCATCCCTGAGCCGAAAAATCTTATCTCCTGGGAAACCCTGGTGCTTTTCGCCGTCAACTTCAAAAAGCTCAACGTCCACATGAACATGGGTAACGTCATGGGGAACGTTTCGTAAGTTATCGCCTATGTTAAACGTAAAACCTGCAGAACTCGCTTTCAGGTGGTTGACGAAAGACTTCCGAAGCGATGGTCGACTAAGTATCGGGTCCACGGGTCACAAAAATCTGTATATTGCTTTGGGACTCGAAGGTTCGGGCTTGGATGCCAAAGGGGGCATCGTCGGTGGCAATATTGAAATTGCCAATATTGATACTTTTAGTACGTATTGCAGTTGTTTACTTTTGACTTGCACTTGACGAGTTGTGCATCCATGAGTGGGATAAAACTCATGGGTGCAGAACTCGTCAACCCACTAATTGATACTTTCAGTTCATATCCGTGAGGAACCCGATGTGGAGCCCGATCACACTGTAGGACTGCGCTTGCGTGCGTTAGAGCTAAGACTGGACTATATGGCGACCTCCGTGCTTATGTGTCGCGTCAGCGACCTAAATGTCAACCTGAGGGACGAATGGAGGCTCAACAGGGACAACAGTAGAGAATCCTTACCCACGAGAAGGTGATTATATCTGATTTTTATCTAAAGGGCGTTTCGCTTTTCGTGGAGCCACCCTTATGTCTTTCAATCAGTTATTTTAAACATTTTGATACTTTGATGTGAATCAACTGTCTTTAATGTGATTATTGTGGTGTAATTAAGTATTATTTTAGTCATAGGCGTCCGATTATAGGCGAAAAACGGGGCAGATTTGTCAAAAAAATCGATTTTTTTAAGTAATATATGCCATACTAGCTAGTATTGTTTGTCAAAAATTAGTAGTCAAAATTTGACTACTTGTGTCCGTAAAGTAACTGAATCAAACTTGTTTTTGAATTTATTACTGTCTAAATTCTTTATTTTTATCTATCAGGATAAAACTGTGAGTAGGAAAACTTCGAAATTTTCATTAAAAAAACCTACCATTTTCAAATTTTCGACTTTTTGAGAATTTCGCATTTTTTCATTTTTTTTTTAATTCAGGCTTTTTTCAGCTTTCGACTTTTTCTCGAAAATTTGATGTTTTTAAAAATTTTGAGGTTTCAATATTATTTATTTATTTCATTTATTTTTTGAAAATTTCGACTTGGAAAATTTCCAGGGTTTATGAATATTTCGATGTTTTTTTAACTGTTTTGCAAAATTTTTCTGAAAATTTTGAATTCTTTTTAAAACTTCAAATTTTTTGAAAAATATGGAATTTTTTGGCAATTTCGATTTTTTAACAATTTTTGACTTAATTTCGAACCTTTGAAAATTTCAGTTTTTTTTTTTGAAATTTTGACTGATGCCTATTTTTTCAAAATACGACTTTTGAAATTTTGACCATCTTTTTCGATATTTAGATTTTTTTTTAATACCAATTTGGAAATTCCAACCTTATTTTGATACCGGATCCGCGTAACTTTGGTAAAAAAAAAATAAAATTAAACAAAATCGAAATAGTTTTTTTTTTTAGTCAGTTCAAAAATCACTAGGCAAAACTGTCGGGAAAGGCTAGGCCTTTTGTGTCTGACACGGAACTGCCTCTGGTTTGTCCACCAAGACCTTTTATTGGGAAGCGATTGTAATTAAGATTCAATTGACCACCCCAACGAATTCTATTCTTGGAAGGAATGCAATTATCGGCTTTTGTCTATCTCAATTGCAGTTCTATTAAAATGAAACGCAATTAGGACAGTTGATGGTAAACGTCTACTAAACATCCGGGCTGTAATGGACCCAGGGACAAAAGCTTTGGGCAATTATCCCAGGCTCGACATTACTCACCCTTTGTCCATCCTAATTGCATTGTTCATGATAAGGAAAAGCACTTAGGACGACAAACATCCTGTTATTCATTGGGGTGTAATTATCTTATCACTTTAGTGAATACTTCAATTTCTCCCTAGCGATTTTCTTTTTCTACCGTTAAGCGTCGTCAAAAATATGAATATACGTTATAATTCCACCCCGCTCTGGTGGCGACACTTAACGGTGGAGCGAGCCTCGATGAGTGTTCCGTGCTATACTGATCCCCCAGATATTTTTTTATTCAAACAAACAACTAATCTATAACAATGTTTCCTTAAAACTAACATAAGAAACAAAAAAAAACAAATAAACAGGTGAGATAAAACGGAAACATCCCTGATGGAGCTTGCGGTATGAAATACTTTAGACTGACAGATAAGATGCCTAGATTAACAACCAAAGAAGAGATACATATAGATTGCACAAAAATTAATCTACAAACGTGTCTCTGTCACTATAAATTCACCTTTGAGCAATCACTTCACTAAACTGTGAGTCTTTGATCCGCGAAAAAATTGTTTTTCTATTCGGTGACGGGTCCTATTGGGGGAGCAGGTCGAAGACGGTCCACATGGGTCTCTAAAGATCCGATAGCACGTCTCACCTGCTGCGCGAATGATGACATAGGGTACCTGCCATCGGGCTTCAAAAGGTCGACGGACTTCGTTTCGCACCAAGATGGAATCCCCCGGAAGGTATTGGTGGAGATGTCGTCTTCGTTGGGGCCATCTTTTTCGAATGTAAAGCGCTTGTTTTCTTCGAGCGACTTCTCGTTGATCGGTTATGTCTCGTTGAGGTGGTGTGGCTGTAGTATCCCATTCTACAGGTCCAAGGAGCAGGTGGCCCATAAGGATTTCACTGGGCGATTTGCCAGTGGCGGCGTTCCTTCTCCTTCGGAGACTGAAGAGCGTAGCCGGCAGGTAGGCATCCCAAGAGCTGGAATCTTGTCCTGATTTGGATGCCCTTCTTAATTTCTCGATTGCGCATTTCTGCTGGATTTGCCCTCAGGTGGTAGGTGGCAGTCGTCCAATGTGCTGCTTTCCATTGTTCGCAACTTCTTGTCCAGCGGTGGCTCAAGAACTGGGGTCCATTATCAGTTATGATCTCTCGTGGATAGCCGTATCTGTGGAAGACTTGCTCCTCCAGGAGTTGAGTGATACGGCTAGTCCGCGTTTCAGGAATAGCAAACGCTTCGACCCATCGGGAGAAAAGGTCAGTGACCGTGAGCACAAAACGATTGCCGTCATCTGTCACTGGATACGGCCCCATCAAGTCGCATGCTATGGTCTGCCATGGTTCAGTTGGCTGACGCGGGCGCAGGTCGGCGGCGGCATGTGGTGGTTTCCTTTTGAATTGAGCGCACAAGCAGCCTCTGACGTATTAGGCGACACCTTGGGAAACGGAAGGCCAGAAGAAATGTCGGGAGATTGCATCTGCTGTTGCTTCCCGTCCTGGATGTACCGTTAATTGGGAGTCGTGATATTCGAAAATGACCCTCTCTATCATGGATTGCGGAACTATGAGACGCATCATCTCGCGTCGATAGAGGTGGCCATCTTGCTCTATATTGAGCTGGTGTGAGCGTCGTTCCCAGTCTTCTGGGTCTGGGCCGAAAGGCGTTTGTAGTTGGGCCAGCATTGCTTGGATAGCTTCGTCTTGCTCCTGGGCTCGTTTGACTTCTTCAGTTAATGTCACGATCTCCAGTTGACAGCATAAAGGTTCTGGTACGGGTTCTTGTCGGGCTTGAATTGGTGGAAGAATTTCTTCCAGATCGGTAAAGTCGGCCGGAGATGTTGCCGGTTGGGGATATCGGGATAATTCATCTGGAAGTTCGTTAAGTTTTCCGGGACAATGCTCTACCATGAAAGAATACTGTTGCAAGAGCAGTGCCCAGCGGGTAATTTTGGCCCTGTCGTCTTTCATTTTATTCAACCACTGAAGAGCGCGATTGTCCGTTCTGAGAGTAAAAGGGCGACTCTCCAGAAACTGACGGTATCTTTTTACGGCACAGGCGATAGCCAGGCACTCCTGTTCATTCACATGATATCGCTGCTCAGCAGGGGTGAACTTAGCACTGGCATATGATATGATCCTCTTTCCTCCATCCTGAATTGGCTGATAAAGAACAGCTGACACTCCGACTCCACTTGCGTCTGTCTGGAGAATAAAAGGCAGATTTGGATCTGGTCGGTGCAATTTCCTGGGTTCCTTCATGGCGTCTTTAATGGCTTTGAAGGCGACGTCACATTCTTCACTCCAACGATATGGTTTCTTGGTACTTAGGATGTTGGTGAGAGGTGCGGCTAGCTGTGCGAAATTAGGTATATATTCGCGCAGCCAACCACAGAGACCTAGGAATCGTCGAAGCTGGTTTCGCGTCTTCGGAGATTTTATAGCTTGGATAGACTCCAAGTGACATTCTAAGGGCTCGTTGCTAGATGCTCCCACATGGTACCTAGGTACTGAATTTGGGAACTTCCAAGTTGACACTTTTCTGGTGCACAAGTTAGTCCATGGGATCGAAGTCTCTCAAAAGCGACCTGGAGATGCGTAAGGTGCTCGGCGTAGGTAGAGGAATAAACGATTATGTCATCCAAGTAGACCAACGCAATGTCATTCAAGAGGCCAGGTAATACTTCTTGAGACATGAAGCGTTGGAAAGTTCCAGGTGCGTTCTTGGGCCCAAATGGAAGCACCCTAAATTGGTAAGTAGCGCCATTTGGTGTCGTAAATGCAGTATACTTCTTGAAGTTTTGGCTTAGGGGAATTTGCCAATAGCCAGCCTTTAGGTCCAGTGTCGAGAAGATGGTGGCGTTTCCCAGATCTTTTAAAGTTTGAGGAATGAGAGGAAGAGACGTTGACTCATCCGCAGTCTGGGAGTTAAGTTGCCTATAATCAACGCAAAATCTCCAAGTGCCATCTTTTTGTGGTACCATGACCACAGGAGAGATGTATTCAGATGTGCTTGGCTCGATGATCTTGCTGGCCATTATCTCCTCAATCTGTGCGTACATGGCTTTGCGTTTGGCTTCTGAATAGGCAGATGGTCGCAGTTGGAATGGTGTTGGATTTTTAAACCGGATTTCGTTTGTCATAGATCAAGTAGTGGTGTAGCCTGCTTGACCAGCAAAAATGTCTCTAAATTCATCGAGGAGTTTGCGTAGATTTGGCTGCAGTTGTGTTGGGAAAGCATTCTCAATGGTGGGTGTCGTGATGCTGTGGTCTTTGTGGTAGATTGGCCCCAAAATATATTCTGTGTACCTGCGTTTATTGCCGAAGTGGATGCATCTTCTTCTTGCGTCTAGGTAGGCATTTTCCTCTTCCATCCAGAGGTAACCTAAGATCACTTCCTCGTTAAGACCCTCGACCACCAGAAATTTAATGGTCTTTGCATGGGTCCTAACTTGGACCTCCAGGTTCTGGACTCCAGTGACGACGGATGTGGCCTTGGCGGCTAGTTGCAAGGAAGTTCGATATGGGTGACACTCTTGGCTGATTAGACCAGCTCGGACAAAATTACCATTAGCACCAGTATCAATGAGTGCTGAATAGCTCTTTCTTCCGATGCTAATCTGAATGCGTGGCAGGCTACACGATGGCTTTCCGATCTGAAGTGACCGAATTAATGCTGGGTACGGCTGTTGGTTGGGAGCTCGGTGCCGCCGTGAGCGACGAGCTTCCTGTCCTTTCCCTGATTTGATTTTGCACGAAGTTCCTTGCGCCAGTTGCCTTGGTTATTTGGACAGCCCGCATTCCAGTGAAATCCTGGACCAAACCAACATCTCGGAAGCGTTTGTTGGTTTTACTCTCGGATTCCTTCTCGGTTGGATGTGCATCCTTCTTTATGGAAGTTTCAGCTTCAAAGTCTGCCTCAAACGCTGAAGTAGTTTCGATTAGTTCGATCATTGTCTCGAATTTATGTGCCCTTATGAGTCGCTTTAAGCGAGGATGTACCTGTTGAAAGAGTATCTTCGCTAATGTTCCTTCGGAAATTTCCGGGGCCACTCTTGCTGCTAATCGCTGTTTGTGTGTAAGAAATTCCTCGACTGACTGTTGAAATTCGTGAGTCTTGCCGTAGAGCTCTGCAAGTATTTCTTGCAGCACTTGGGCTGACGCGTACTCTCGTTTTAATTTTGCACAGAAAAATTGATAATTTAAAAACAGGTGGTTATTCTTCTCGGCCCACACTGCTTCTTTACCTTTCAACAGTCCTATGCATAAGGATAGACGGTCTTCCTCGGAGGCTTCTTTGGTGTTCTCTTCTAATGTATTCAAGAACTTTATCGGATCCTCGTAGATTAGCCCCTCAAAAGATGGTAGTTTTACTAAAGCGGACGTCTTCATCGCATTTATTGTCTCCTGGACTGTCAACCGCCCTTTCGTCAGAGAGCCGCGTGGACTGCTGCAGCATTCCCGCAAGCTCCGTTAAAAATGACTTATTCCATTGTGAGTCCATATTTCTTTGGCATGGATCACTGTCACTTGTTGAAGAAGTTGTGGGGTTAGTTGGGCGCCTTTCTGGTTGGGTATCTTCTGTTTTTCCACTTCTTGTAGCTGGCATCTCGCCAAACTGATATCGGAGCCGCGTAACTTTGGTAAAAATTTGAAAATTTCGGATTTTTTGAAAATTTTTGACTTAATTTCGAAACTGAAAATTTCAGTTTTTTCTTCAAATTTTGACTTTTTTTCAAAATACGACTTGAAATTTCGACTATCTTTTTGGATATTTAGATTTTTTTAATACCATTTTGGAAATTCTAACCTTGTTTAAAAATTTGAACGATTTTGAAAATTTCGGATTTTTTGAAAATTTTGACTCTTCTCGTAATTTTGTCCTTTTCTAAAAATATAGACCTCTTTCTAAATTTTTCCCCCTTTTTTTTTAAAAAAAGCTACTTCGAAAATTTAGATTTTTCTGAAAATGTTGAAATTTTGATGTTTTGAAATTTTCACTCATTGTTCAATAATTTGCTTTTTTTAATTTTCAAGCTTCTTTGGTTATGTCGATATTTTTTAAAACAGTCTGATTTTTTCGTTCTTCTTTTTTTGAAAATTTCGACTTTTTGAAAATTTGCACCCTTTTTGAAATTGTTGGAATTTTGATTTTTTGAAAATTTCGATTATTTTTCAACCTTATTTTTTTAGAGTGTTTTGGTTATTAGGAAATTTTTTAAACCGTCTGATTTTTTCGTTCGACTTTTTAAAAAATTCTGCTTCGAAATTTCGGCTCGTTTTTCAAAATTTTTAATTTAGAGTTTCGTTTTGAAAATTCAGGATTTTTCTCATCTTTTTTTAAAATTCCCATATTTTAAATCGTTTTTTTTTATAAAAAGGAGTTTTCTTGAAAATTGTACTTTTTTGAAAATCTTGACATTTTGAGAATTTCAATCTTTTTTCAGTAATTCGCCTTTCTTTTTAAATGTTTACCTTATCTGATTATTTTGGCCTCAAGCTGACTTTATTTTAACAAAATTTCTCACTTTCTATGAATATTTTTTGAAAATTTCAACGTTTTACGAATACCCATTCGCTTTGTTCTTTTTTTTTATTTCGGCTTTTTTCGAAGGTTCCGACTTTTTTAAAAATTTTGAATATCCTCGAAAATTGTCGAATTTTTGACAATTTCCCAATTTGGAAAAGCGTCGACGTTTTTAATTTCGACCTTTTCTGGAAATTGGATTTTTTCTTGAAATTCTAACCATTTAGACCTTTTTCAAAATACAACTTTTTTGGAAGTTCGACTTTATTTTGAAAATTTGAATTTTTTTCTGCCACTTATCTGATTTTTTTTTTAAATTTAAACTGTTTTTGATAATTTTGGCCTTTTTTATAATTTGGCCTCTTTTTTGAAAATTTAGCTCTTTTTTCCAACATTACCAACTTTTCTTTGAATAAAAACGACGAAATTATCAATCTTTCTATAAATTCGTACTTTTCTAGAAATTCTTGAAATTTTAATTGTTTAAAAATTTCGCTCCTTTTGCAATAAGTCTACTTTTTTTTAAATCTCGATCTATCTTGACGTTTTCGACTTTTTTTTTTGGAAACAAACCGACTTTTGTTGAAACTCTTATCTTTTAAAACATTCCACTTTTCCTTTGGAACTATCGACTTTTATTGAAAATGTCGGTTTTTTTTGAACATTTCTCTTTTTTAAAAATTTCGATGCTTTTTAAACTTTGACTCTTTTTTAAAATTTCGATTTTTTTTAAACTTTTATTCCAAATTTCGTCTTTTTTTTTCAAAATACGATTTTTTGTAAATTTTCATTTATTTTTGAGAATTTAGATTTTTTTTTGAATTCCGCTTTTTTGAAAATATCAGCTTATTTTGGCCTTTTTTTTTAGAAATTCCGATTTTTTTGAAAATTTTTCTTTATTTTGTTTTTTTTAATGTAAACCTTGTCCCAAATTTTCGTGTTTTTTTCTTTTGAAAGCAGAAACTTTTCTTGAAACTGTGTCTTTCTATTTTTCGCCTAAAAATATCGACTTTTATTGAAAACTTGTTCTTTTTTTGAACATTTTTTTTGTAAAATGTCGAATTTTTTGACCATTCCTATCTTTTTAAATTTTTTTTGACCTTCTTACCTTTTTAAAATTTTTTTAAATTCGAACTTTTTGAAAATTTCGATTTTCTTTTAAACTTCTTATTAAAAATTTCGACTTTTTGCAAAATACGAATTTTTCTGTAAATTTTCACTTATTTTTGAGAATTTAGATTTTTTTAATTCCACTTTTTTGAAAATATCAGCTTATTTTGGATTTTTTTTAGAAATTCCGACTTTTTTGAAAATTTTTCTTAACTTTGTTTTTTTTTGTCCCAAATTTTCGCGTTTTTTCCTTTAAAAACAGAAACTTTTTTTGAAAACTGTCTTTTATTGAAAATTTTGACTTTTTTGAATACTTCTTTTTTGTGAACTATCAAATTTTTTGACAATTTCTACCTTTTTAAAAATTTCGATTTTTGTTTTAAATTCGGAAAATTTCGATATTCTTTTAAACCTTTTATTAAAAATTTCGACTTTTTTCAAAGTACATATTTTTCTTTGAAT
Organism: Dastarcus helophoroides; assembly: GCA_028583605.1. Taxonomy (NCBI): domain Eukaryota; kingdom Metazoa; phylum Arthropoda; class Insecta; order Coleoptera; family Bothrideridae; genus Dastarcus; species Dastarcus helophoroides. The sequence goes on from CM053334.1 coordinate 9,746,785, forward strand.
TTGCACTTATTTTTGAGAATTTAGATGTTTTTTTGAAAAATTACACCTTTTTTGAAAATATCAACTTATTTTGGCATTTTTTTTAGATATTCCGACTTTTTTGAAAATTTTTCCTAATTTCGTCTTTCTTAAAAATGTAAACCTTGTCCCAAGTTTTCGGTTTTTTTTTGAAAACGAAAACCTTTATTGAAAATGTTCAGTTTTTTGAAAATTGTTACTTTTATTTAAATATTTCGAATTTTTTGAAAATGATGACAAGCTTTGGAGCTTTTTTTTTAAATATCAAGTTGCTTCATATTTTGACTTTTTGTGTAAACTCGATCATTTTGAATTACTTTTCATTTTAAAAAATCCTTTTTTTATTTTGAAAATGTCCACTTTTTTCAAAACGTCAGATCTTGTTTAAAATTTTTTTTTTGTTTTTTCTGGACGTGAAGATTTTTATATAAATTTTACTTTTATTTAAAAAAAATGGTTAATTTTTAAGTTTTACCCATTTTGAAGTTGGATTTTTCAAAATTGTTTTTTTTTTTAATTTTCGACCTTTTTCCAATATTTCTATTTTGGAAATTTCGACCTTTTCTCATTAAAACTTCTACTTTTTTTTAGACATCGTCGCAAATTTTGACGTTTTTTTGGGTCTTTTTTTTTAAAATCGTGACTTTATTTTGGACCTTTTTTCAAATTGAGACTATTTTTAGAAAATTTAGACCTCAAAATTTCGTCTTTTATCCAAATTTTAATGGTTTTTGTTAAAGACTATTTTTGAAAAATCCTTTTTATGTTAAAAACTTCGACTGTTCTTACAATTTTGACTTTTCTTTTTTTGAAAATTTCCATCGTTTTCAAACTTAAAATTCAAATTTTGAAAAATAAGTTGATATTTTGAGAAAAGGTCGAAATTTTAAGAAAATGTTGAAATTTTGAAAAGGTCGAAAATTTAAGAAAAGGTCGAAATTTTCAGAAAAGGTTGAAATTTCGAGAAAAGGTCGAAATTTTGAGAACAGGTCAAAATTTTGAGAAAAGATCGAAATTTTGAGAAAGGGTCGAAATTTTGAGAAAAGATCGAAGTTTTTACAAAATATTGACTTTTTTGAAAATTTTCGTTTTTTTAAGTTTCGACCAACTTTTTCGAAAATTTCGACTTTTTTTCCAATTTCGATTTTTTTTTCAATTTTTTAATGATTTTAATTCTTTAGTTTTGACTGAAAATGTAAGAGTTTTTCAATCGGTTGAATTTTTCTCAAAATTTCGTTTTTATTTCAAAATTTCGATAGTTTTGTCAAAATATCGAATTTTTTTTAAATGTTGGCTTTTTTAAAATTGTTAGATTTTTCAAAATTTAACCTTTATCCAAAGTTTCGACATTTTTTAAAATTTTTCAACATTTTTGCTTTTTTAAAATATCGATTTTTTAAGAATTAGATTTTTTCCAAAATTTCGACTTTTCAAGACTTAAGATTTTTTCCAAAATTGGACTCTTTGAAAATGCTGTCTTTTTTTCAAATTTTGACTTTATTAGCATTTCCACTCTGAAAAATTGACTTTTTTTTTTAAATTTCCACTTTTTTGAGCTTCGACCAACTTCTTCGAAATTTTATAATTTTCACAAAATATCGATTTTTTCGAGATTTTAATTTTTTTTAAATTTTCACTTAAAATGTAAGTTTTTCAATCGGTTGAATTTTTCTCAAAATTTCGTTTTTATTTCAAAATTTTCGACGGTTTTGTCAAAATTTCGAATTTATTTTTAATGTTGGCTTTTTTAAAATCGTTAGATTTTTCAAAATTTAACCTTCATTCAAAACTTCGAAATTTTTTAACTTTTTTGCTTTTTTAATATTTCGACTTTTCAAGAATTAGATTTTTTCCAAAATTTGTACGCTTTGAAATGCTCTTTTTTTGAAAATTTCGACTTTTTCAGCATTTCCACTCTGAAAAGCTCGACTTTTTTTGAAAATTTCCACTTTTTTAAGTTTCTACCAACTTTTTCGAAAATTTCTAATTTTCAGAAAATTTCTATTCTCCGAAATTTCAACCTTTTCTCAAAATTTCGACCTTTTCTCAAAATTTCGACCTTCTCTCAAAATTTCGACCTTTGAATAATTTCAATGTACAAAAAAGTTAGTATTTTGAAAAATAAGTCGACCTTTTCTCAAATTTTCAACCATTCCTCAAATTTTCGACCATTCCTCAAATTTTCAACCATTTCTCAAATTTTCGACCTTTCCTCAAAGTTTCGATTTATTTTTCAAACTCTTTGCAAATCAGTTATTTTGAAATAATACGAAAATTTCTAAAATTAATTTCAAGTGGAAAATGACAACTCGCCCCCCCTTAGCAAATTTCTGGCTGCGTCCTAGCATCTTACTAAAGAATTGTAAAGCGTTGTTAGTATATTGAACATCATTTGCACCTTGCAATTTGAAACTGTAATGTAAGCGGCTACCAATTGAGAAAAATTTTAGACCCGCAAGCATCTTCATGCATGGCGACTTGAGCTGGGACCAACTGCAAATGATGATTTCCAAGAGCACTACGGCGGATCTTCTCAAAATGTTTAACAAGCTAGACGAATTCTTTTCACAACAGTTCAACAGCAGTAAGAGGGCATTTAGCGGATTCGCCAGCTCCGGTAGACCTTCCAGAGTTACACCACCTCAGAAAGGTAAGTAAGCTGTTTCTTGCGTTCGTTTTTACTAAGAAAATGGGAAATTTTCCAGTATCAGCTAGTCAAACAGTAACAACTGCACCAGATGCGAAACACCATCGTCACTGGCAAAGGGTTTTGGAGACTGTGACAGGTCTTCAGCTCAACACGATGGATGTACCCCTTCCCGCGTTTGGTACCGTATTGGGCGGTACCTATGGAGCTCCATGGGAACAATATATCTTTGGCTTGCTTCCATGGTATCAATTTCAAGAGTAAATCGTGGGCGTTGTTCAGTTTGAAGGAACCTTGCATTAGCTTCAATACGGAAGCGCAGGAGATACCATCGTCGACTGGTGCGTTCGGATGTGAAAATTGGGATGTATAAGATGGAAACGATTGTGTTTTGGTTTTAGATCCTGCGCCGGCTCACGACGTCCACATCGTCCAAACTTTGACATGCAGCTTGGGCATGAGCACCTACAAGACGCATCTGTCGATGGCCACCGTTTGCAAAGTGTCCAGAAGTGTCATATTTCCACCTCAGTTTAAAACACTTCAGGAATGGTTCCATTACGCTTTTGCAAACAGTCAAATAGATGGTATGTATTATTTTTTATTTTTAAGGAAAGAATCTGGTGATGATTTTATCTAGATCATAATTATGAATCAAAATAATCAGGCATATATAAAAAAGAAATAATGGATGAGGGAGTGAATCAGTAAATGGGCGAATGCGTCAGTGGGTGAGTGGTTGTGTGGTTGTGTGATTGTGTGATTGTGTGATTGTGTGGTTGTGTGGTTGTGTGGGTGAGCGAGCAACTGAGTGGTAAATGGGTGGGGGGGGCAGAAAGGTCTCAAAAGGGTGAGAGGAAAGCACTGGACGAGGATGGTGGAAGGAGGAAGAGTGTTAAAAATATCTATCTAAAAGCAATGGCAACCAAACTGTTGTCTTATTCCTCAATCTGCGCTATTGCAGAAGTAGACAAGTTCCCATCTTTGGAAAAAGAGAAGGCCGAAGCCACCAACAGCATGGAGCGTGCAAGAAATGCAAAATTGGCTGATCCCAACCACAACAGAGAAGTCATTTTTGCGCTACCAAGCCTCCAACTCCATTTGAAAACTGAGCATCTACAGGCGCACATGATACCGGATTCTGAAGGTAAATTTGGCTTTTTTATGTTAAGATAAGTCTTATTTGACCAAATAATTTCAGAGGAGAAACCTATAGTCGAATGCAGCTTTATAACCGAATTCGAAGATCACATATTCGTAACTGTGGATGCAGAAGCGTTCTTCTTCTTACACGACTTGATTACGTCTTATGTCAAAGAGAAGCAGAAAATAGTAAGTTTAAAGTTCTAGTTTTTACATTTAAATTTCACCTCTGGTTCACAGAGTACCACATTGATGATGCATATTTAAATTCTTAAATATTCTTAAATTCAAAGATACACTTCGATAAAAAGTAAAAATTCGACTTATGATAATTTAGATTTTCTTTAAATTTCATCCTACTTGCAAATTAAGATTATTTTTGAAAATACAGACTGGAACAAGCAGACTTTTTTTTAAATGTTCACAGACATTTTAAAATTTGAACTTTTTCACGTTTTGGTTTATTTTAACGACTTTTTCGAAATCTCGACTTTTGTTTGGAAATTTTTTCTCTTTTGAAAATTTCGACTTCCTACAAATTATAATCTTTTTGTATATTTTGAATATAGTTGAAAATTCGTCTCCTTTGAATTTTGATATTGATATTGATTGATTTAAGTGTTTTTAAATTTCCACCTTTTTTTTTTCAAAATGTCCATTTTTGACTCTTTTGCAAATTTCGACGTTGAAAATTTTACCTTATTTGAAAGGTTGCATATTTTGCTGTTCACAATTTAAGATTAACTTTCTTTTGCAATTGATATCAGCATCGTATACATATACTTTAGAATACATACATATTCATTGTATTAACTTATAAGTAGATTCTACCCCCCAAGGGAATGAATTGCTAAAAACGCCGATGCAACTGACTTTTATTTATAAATTAAAACTTAAATATCAATTTCCATGTTTCCAATTTAAAAAATGATGAAGTTTCATACAAATTTTCATCTCCTATGAAAAAACCACATGGTTTAAAAAATTTCCATCGGCATCATATGTTTCTCTCATAGATTCACAAAATTCAAAACGTCGGAAAATCTTTAGAATATTTATAACACGTACCCAATTCGCGATTTCGTACTTTTTTCAATTCTGTAGTGCGTTATCGCTATCAACCGATTCTCAGGCCAAAAAGTAAAACACCCAACCGCTTTTTTTGTGTCCTCAGGGCTGAAATTATGTAATGTCGCGCATGTTTTCGTCTTTTACGCATAACTAAGGAAATGTTTTGTTTATTTCCTTCCGTTTGCAAGCTGTGGCGTTCTGACATTGACATGAACTTATTTCCTTAGAATCATTTAAGGATTAGGATTTTAAATATTAGCATCCAGTTATGAAATACTTTGATGCTGATTATACTTCTTTCTAGACTTTTATTGGTTGAAAACTTTGCGCCATTATTATTATTTTCAAAAGTTAAAATGAAATTGTGCTAATATTTTCAACGAAGTCTTATTTGGTTGTATTATGTTTGCATTTAATTAATATTGTTGTTCAAACAGCAGGGGACCGGAGGCGGAGACAAAAGGGCCAGCGTCGACCTCCAAGATACCCCTAAAACGTCGTCGCAGCCGGCGGAACCCTCGGCAAAAAAGGGGTCAATCGAAGTGGACATATTCCCCAAAGATTGGCGCGACTACAACTGCAAGACTTGGCACTTGGAACCCACTGTGCGACTTTTGAGTATGGCTGGGCAGTACATCGAGCCATATGGAATCGATTACATACTCCAGAAGCTCGGGTTTGCGCACGCGCGCACTACAATTCCGAAGTGGATGCAAAGGGGATTTATGGATCCGTTGGACGCGACTTTGGCTATGTTGACGTTGCGCATGATCCAGGTGGTCAAGGGTGATAAGAATGAGAAGGAGAAATCTGTGGAGGCGAAGAAATGAGACAACGAATAATTGGTAGGGTTCTTCAATTAACATTTTTGCTGCACTATTCAACGATACCTAGCTTCATGGCACATTTTGGTGTAGAAACGATCTAAATGTTTTAGAAAATTATACAATGGTAATTATAAATACAGTAAAGTTAGCGACTGATATATTCTTGAGTTAATAACACTTGACTTGGAGAGTACTTTGTTTGGAGTAATACTTTGTGATTTAGTATTATTTGTTGTTATAATTTTTACTATTTATAATTATTGTTACACTATTACTTAAGTTTATATTATACATGGAAATAAAAAGAACTTTGTGCTCTTGTTTGTCTTTACTTTATATTTCCTAAATCGCTGTAACTCTGGCTCATTATTTTTAAGGGGCAGCTTCTATGGTGATGCAAGTGGAATGCTGCTTCACCTAAAATATGTCTTCACTCGTCAATTATTAAGATGTCTGTTTTGTTTTATTTTTTTGTTCGTTTTATTGTTGCTTTTTTTTTCTAAATTTGATTTGACTAAAACCAAAATTTCAATTTTTCATATGCTTTTATTTTATTAAAGTTTATCATACAGTTTACATGAAGCAGCTTTAGCATGACGCTCTGGCTGCTTCACGTATAGATATGGACGTCATTACAACACTACAGAGCACGCCTTAGGTTCTGATAAATTCACAGGTAAGTTGGGCATTATTTTCGATCTGCTTCCGCGTTGGTCAACTGCATAACATAACGGATGCCGGATGTAATGTCTAGAGCCCCTGATGACTGATGAACCAAAATATGAAGCTTTTTACTATGAACTCTTAACCTGGATCCACACCAATAAAAATCTGTGTTGTGCGTTTTAATTTGTGACACAGTTAGGTTATATTGACAGTTTTTAAAAAAGTTAGCAAACGAACGACAGTATAACACACAAAATAGCTATTTACGCCGCAAAATAAGTGACCTTGTGTGAAAAGTGTGTTTTTTAAATTCCAAAATACAAGCACAACACAAATTTTTATTGATGTGGATCTAGCTTTACATACGTCCAACATTTTCAAGTATGCAAAACTTCAGTTCGTTGAGCTGGATCCACATCAGTAAAAATTTGCGTTGTGTGTTGTATTTTGAAATTTAAAAAAACATTTTTCGCGCGTGATCGCTTATTTTGTGGTTTGTGTCATAGTGCCGAATCCGTTTATTTGTGTGCGCCCTAAACTCTCCAAATGCATCGTAAAAGTTCTCCGCAACTTTTTGTGACTAGTACAACGCACAACACAAACTGTTATTGATGTAGATCCACCTTTAGATACAATAAACATTTTCAAGTATGCAAAACTTCATTTCGTTAAGCTGGATCCACATTAATAAAAATTTGTGTTGTGCGTCGAAATTTAAAAAAATAGTTCTTGTGCAAGATCGCTTATTTTGTGGTTTGTGTTATACCGTTTGTTTGTGTATGGCCTAAACTTTTTAAATACATCGTAAAAGTGGTAAAGATTCCCCAACTTTTTGTAACAAATACAACGCACAACGCAAATTTTTATTTATGTGGATCCACCTTTAGATACTATAAACATTTTCAAGTATGCAAAACTTTATTTTCTTAAGTTAGATCCACATCAATAAAAATTTGTGTTGTGCGTCGAAATTAAAATAAAATATTTTGCGCGCAAGATCGTTTATTTTGTGGTTTGTGTTATACTGCCGAATCCGTTTGTGTGCGCCCTAAAACTCTTCAAATACATCGTAAAAGTGGTAAACATTCCCCAACTTTTTGTGACAAATACACTGCACAACAAATTTTTTTATTGATGTGGATCCAGCTTTAAATACAACAAACATTTTCAAGCATGCAAAACTTCATTTCGTTAAACTGGATCTACATCAGTAAAAATGTGTGCTGTGCGTTGTATTTTGAAATTTAAAAAACATTTTTTGCTTAAGATCGCTTATTTTGTGGTTTGTGTTATACTGCCGAATCCGTTTATTTTTTTGTTTAGGTCATAAGCTCTTCAAATTCATCGTAAAAGTGGTAAATATTTCGCAACTTTTTGTGACAAATACAACGCGCAACAAACATTTTTATTGATGTGGATCTAACTTTGGATATAATAAACATTTTCAAGTATGCAAAACTTTATTTCGTCAAGCTGGATCCACATCAATAAAAATTTGTGGTGTGCGTCGAAATTTAAAAAAATATTTTTCGCGCAAGATCGTTTATTTTATGGTTTGCGTTATACTGCCGAATCCGTTTGTTTGTGTGCGTCCTAAACTCTTCAAATACATCGTAAAAGTGGTAAACATTCCGCAACTTTTTGTGACAAATACAACGCACAACACAAATTTTTATTGATGTAAATCCACCTTTAGATACAGTAAGCATTTTTAAGTATACAAAACTTCATTTCGTTAAGCTGAATCCACATCAGTAAAAATTTGTGTCGTGTGTGGTATTTTGAGATTAAAAAAAAACATTTTTCGTGCATAATCGCTTATTTTGTGGTTTGTGTTTACTGCCGGATTCGTTTGTGTGCGTCCTAAACTCTTCAAATATATCCTAAAAGTGACAAACATTCCCCAACTTTTTGTGACAAATACAACGCACAACACAAATTTTTATTGATGTGGTTCCACCTTTAGATACAATAAATATTTTCAAGTATGCAAACCTTCATTTCCTTCAGCTGGATTCACATCAGTAAAAATTTATGTTGTGCGTTGTATTTTGAAATTTAAAAACACATTTTTCGCGAAAGATTGTCCTAAACTCTTCAAATACATCGTATAAGTGGTAAATATTCCGCAACTTTTTGTGACAAGTACAACGCATCACACAAATTTTTATTGATATGGATCCACCTTTAAACACAATAAACATTTTTAAATATGCAAAACTTCATTTCTTTAAACATTGCCAATAACGCTTGCATTTGTTGTTTTATTTTGACCGATTTTAATCTCGTATCCATAAAGCGTAGTAGAATGTTCAAGATTTTACTTGACGCGCCTCGTATAACTCTTTAACTGTTCAAAACGTCCGAGATAAAGTCAACCGCGGGAACACTTGGTTAATTTCTTTGTAATAAAGCGCAATAAAAATTCCGCTTCTGACATCAGATGTTATGGGGCTTATCGGTTCGAATTGATTACCACGTGTGAATTACACCACTTTATTACCAAACTTAACTTGTATCACTACAATTGAACAATTAACTCACTTATTAGTATCTTCTACTAACTCACTAATTACACTAACTCTAACTAACTGACTCGAGGGAAAGCTGACCGCCTTTTATAGTTTTGGCCCCCGGCTTCTAGAACTTTTCGGCAGATAAGGCTTATCGTTTGCCGAATTTTCTGGAACGCTTATCTGCCATTTGTTTCGTTATCGCGGCCGCTTTCCCCTTATCAGATCCTTTTAGAAACTTTTTTTTTTATTTACTAAATTATACAATTCTATTCTAAATTCTATTCCATCTATTTACATTGCGTTACAATACTAATCTTGTCCCCTGAAACCTGAAAAACTCTTAACCCGCCGATGGGCGCGCGCGGTCTCTCAGACCGCACTTATATTTATTATTTTATATTTGAATAATTAGTTTTGCCAATAATGCTCATTTTTGCTTTAGCTGAGTTTTATAACATCACAAATGTAATGGTTGATCAAGTAATTAATTATATGTCCATTTTTGTAAGTTATAGTTATTTGCATTATGTGATACCGCGCGCGCCCAAGCATGTTAAATTGTTTTGTCATTATAGTTCCAGATATAAATTGACTTTTGCTTAGAAATAAGGCTGTAGGGGAAAATTCCAAACTAGTATGGTTCAAATGAAACCTATTTTTGGGCCCAAACCCTTATATATAATATTATCGGAAATTTAATTTCGTATTTCGTACAATAATTTGGTCTTTGTATTTGGCTACATTTTTTGATTATAGGTTAAAGCAATGCATGATTTGTAATTTAATTTTATTAAAAAATATACCAAGATACCATATTTCATCATAGAACCAAAAAAAGGTTTATAAATAACATTATTTATAGATGCGGTCTCTGAGACCGCACGCGCCCCTTCGTGTTACAAAGTATGGCGCGCCTACTCTAGGGTTAATTTTCACTCAAAATTAGAAAAAATAAAATTTTGAAAAAACTCTAAATTTTTAAAGATCAAATTTAAAAGAAAATCCTAAATTTAAAAAAAGTTTGTCGAAGCTTAAAAAAGTGGAAATTTAAAAAAAAAGTCAATACTTTCAGAATGGAAATGCTGAAAAAGTCGAAATTTTCAAAAAAATAGTATTTTCAAAGATTCCAAATTTTGAAAAAAATTTAATTCTTGAAAGGTCGAAATTTTGGAAAAGATCTAATTCTTGACAAATCGATATTTTTAAAAAGCAAAACTGTTGAAACATTTGAAAAAATGCCGAAATTTTGGAGAAAGGTTAAATTTTTTTAAATCTAACGAGTTTAAAAAAGCCAACATTTAAAAAAAATTCGAGATTTTGACAAAACAGTCGAGATTTTGAAACAAAAACGAAATTATCAGAAAAATTTAACCGATTGAAAAACTCTTACATTTTCACAATCAAAATTTTAAAAAAAATTAGAATATTGAAAAATTCGAAACTTCAAAAAGTGGAAATTTTCAAAAAAAAGTCCATGTTTTCAGAGTGGAAACTCTGAAAAAGTCGACATGTTAAAAAAAACAGCATTTTCAAAGAGTTTAAATTTTGCAAAAAATCTAATTCCTGAAAAATCGAAATTTTGAAAAAAATCTAATTCTTCGATATTTTAAAAAAGCAAAAAAGGTTAAAAATTTGAAAAAATGTCGAAATTTTGGATAAAGGTTAAATTTTGAAAAATCTAACGATTTTAAAAAAGACAACATTTAAAAAAAAATCGAAATTTTGACAAAACAGTCGAAATTTTGAAATAAAAACGAAATTTTGAGAAGAATTCAACCGATTGAGAAACTCTTACATTTTCGCCGTCAAAATTTAAAAAATTAAAATCTTGACAAAATCGAAATTTTCGAAAAAGTTGGTCGAAACTTAAAAAAGTGGAAATTTTCAAAAAAAGTCAATATTTTCAGAGTGGAAATACCCAAAGGTCGAAATTTTCAAAAAAAAAATCAGGATATTTAAAGAGTTCAGATTTTTGAAAAAATTTAATTTTTGAAAAGTCAAAATAATCTAATTCTTGAAAAGTCGAAATTTTGGAAAAAAGCTAATTCTTGAAAAGTCGAAATAATCTAATTCTTGAAAAGTCGAAATTTTGGATAAAATCTCATTCTTGAAAAGTCGAAATTTGAAGAAATGCAAAAATGTTGAAAAATTTGAAAAAATGAGAAAATGTCGAAAGTCCTAAAAGGCTTCAGATTTGGACAAAAAGTCGAATTTTGCAAAAAAATTACTAAAGTTGAATTAACGTTGAATGTTTGAAAAAATGCAACCTTTCAAATAATGCGACACTATCAAAAATTTTCGGTGTCAAGTTTTCAAAGAAGTCGGAAATCTTCGAAAAGTAAATATTTTGAAAAAATCGAAATTACCAGAAATGTAGAACTTTTTAAAGCAGTTCGAAATTTTAAAAAGTTAAAATTTGACCTTTTTAAACATTTCGACTTTTATGGACAATGTTTGTACATTTTACTTTAAAAATTTGGACTTTTTATGAAAAATTTTTCTTTAATTTAATTTTTTTTTAAATTTAGCGATTTTTTGAATATTTTTTTAACCTTTCCGAAAATTGAGACTTTCAAAATTTTGAATTTTTTCAAATTGCAACTATTTTTTAGAAAATATAGACTATTCAAAATTTTTTTTGGAAATTTTGTTTTTCATAAATTTCAACTGTTTTTGAAATTTTTTTTCTTTCCAAAGATTTGTATTGTTTTCACAAATTTGCTTTTTATTTGAAAATATTGACCTTTTTTTCTAAAAATCCCCATTTTTTTTTTAAAAACTTCCAACTTTTTTTTCGAACTTAGGCGCTTTTGTAAAAATGACTTTTTTAAATTTTCATTTTTTCTTGAAAGAACGATATTTTTAAAAATTTCGAATTTATTCAAAATTTTTCTTTTTCTGGAATTTTTAACCCTTTTCGAAAGATTGTGACTTTCAAAATTGTGAAGGAAATTTTGGAGTCTAATTTTTCAAAAAATAGAGACAAAATTTGAAAAAAGTTGAAATTTTGAAAATCATATTTTTTACAAAATGGAAATTAAATAAAGGAATTCTGGTGGAACGGTCCTTGGTTACCTTCAAAAATTGAAATACAAATCTTGTCCCCTGAAACCAAGAAGGATTAAAAAACACAACAAAGGTTGCTCTAACGCGTTTCGACTTCAGACCCTATCATCTTCAGAGAGTTACTGGCATAATTCTGGTGGAACGGACTAGTCCTTGGTTAGCTTCAAAAATTGAAATACAAGTTTTGTCCCCTGAAAATTGCAAAAAACTCTTAATTTTCAGTCAAAATTAAAAAAAAATTAAAATCTTGAAAAAACACAACCTTTTAAAAGATCACATTTAACTTTAAAAACTCGAAATTGAAAAAACAATCGAAATTGAAAAAAAAATCGAAATTTTTTAAAAACTAGACAACTAGCAACTTTCGAAAAAGTTGGTCGAAACTTGAAAAAGTGGAAATTAAAAAAAAATCAATATTTTTAGAGTGGAAATACTGAAAAAGTCGAAATTTTCAAAAAAACAGCATTTTCAAAAAGAGTCCAAATTTTGAAAAAATTTAATTCTTGAAAGGTCGACATTTTGGAAAAAATCTAATTCTTGAAAAGTCGAAATTTGAAAAAAAGCAAAAATGTTGAAAAATTTGAAAAAATGTCGAAATTTCAGATAAAGGTTAAATTATGAAAAATTTAACGATTTTAAAAATGCCAATCGAAATTTTGATAAAACAGTCGGAATTCTGAAATAAAAACGAAATTTTGGAAAAAATTCAACCGATTGAAAAACTCTTACATTTTTTGCAGTCGAAATTAATAAAATTAAAATCTTGAAGAAATCGAAAATGAAAAAAAATCCAAAATTTCGAAAAAGTTGGGCGAAACTTAAAAAAGTGGAAATTAAAAAAAAAGTCAATCTTTTCAGAGTGCAAATGCTGAAAAAGTCGCAATTTTCAAAAGTAAATCAGGATTTTTAAAGAGTTCAAATTTTTGAAAAAATCTAATTCTTGAAAAGTCGAAATAGTCTAATTCTTGAAAAGTCGAAATTTTGGAAAAAAATTAATTCTTGAAAAGTCGAAATTTTTAAAAAAATCTAATTCTTGAAAAATCGAAATTTTAAAAAAGCAAAAATGTTGAAAAATTTGAGAAAAATGTCGAAATTTTGGATGAAGGTTAAATTTTGAAAATTCTAACGATTTTAAAAAAGCCAACATTTAAAAAAATTCGAAATTTTGACAAAACAGTCGAAATTTTGAAATAAAAACGAAATTTTGAGAAAAATTCAACTCATTGAAAAACTCTTACATTTTCACAGTCAAAATTAAAAAATAATTAAAATCTTGAAAAAACGGAAATTTTCTGAAACTTAGAAATTTATGAAAAAGTTGGTCGAAACTTAAAAAAGGGAAAATTTTCAAAAAAAGTCAATCTTTTCAGAGAGGAAATGCTAAAAAATCGAAATTTTCAAAAATAAACCAGCATTTTCAGAGTCCAAATTTTGGAAAAAGTCTAATTCTTGGAAAGTCGAAATTTTGGAAAAAATCGAATTCTTAAAAAACCGATATTTTAAAAAAGCCAAATGTTGAAAAATTTGAAAAAATGTCGAAATTTTGGATAAAGGTTAAATTTTGAAAAATCCAACGATTTTGAAAAAACCAACAAAACAGTCGAAATTTTGAAATAAAAACGAAATTTTGAGAAAAATTCAACCGATTGAAAAATCCTCACATTTTCGCAGTCAAAATTAAAAAAATTAAAATCTTAAAAAAATTGAAATTGAAAAAAAATCGAAATTTTCAAAAAAGTTGGTCGAAACTTAAGAAGGTGGAAATTTTCAAAAAAAAGTCAATATTTTCAGAGTCGAAATGCCCAAAAAAAAATCAGGACATTTAAAGAGTTCAGATTTTTGAAAAAATTTAATTTTTGAAAAGTCAAAATAATCTAATTCTTAAAAAGTCGAAATCTTGGAAAAAATCTAATTCTTGAAAAATCGATATTTTAAAAAAGCAAAAATGTTGACAAATTTGAAAAAATGTCGAAATTTTGGATAAAGGTTAAATTTTGAAAAATCTATCGATTTTAAAAAAGCCAACATTTAAAAAAATTCGAAATTTTGACAAAACAATCGAAATTTTGAAATAAAAACGAAATTTTGAGAAAAATTCAACTCATTGAAAAACTCTTACATTTTCAGTCAAAATTAAAAAAAAATTAAAATCTTGAAAAAATGGAAATTTTCTGAAACCTGGAAATTTACGAAAAAGTTGGTCGAAACTTAAAATTTTCAAAAAAAAGTCAATCTTTTCAGAGAGGAAATGCTAAAAAATCAAAATTTTCAAAAAAAAACCAGCATTTTCAAAGAGTCCAAGTTTTAGAAAAAATCTAATTCTTGAAAAGCCGAAATAATCTAATTCTTGAAAAGTCGAAATTTGAAAAAACGCAAAAATGTTGAAAAATTAAAAAAAATTAGAAAATGTCAAAAAAAAAGGGTCCAAATTTGGACAAAAAGTCGAATTTTATAAAAAATACTAAGGGTGAATTGACGTTGAATTTTTGAAAAAATGCAACGTTTCAAATAATCCGACATTATCAAAAATTTTCAGTGTCAAGTTTTCAAAGAAGTCGGAAATCTTTGAAAAGCAAATATTTTCAAAAAATCGAAATTACCATAAACGTCGAACTTTTTAAAGCAGTTCGAAATTTTAAAAAGTTAAAATTTAAAGTGCCGAAATTTTGGATAAAGTTGAAATTTTGACCTCAAACGTATTTAAAAAAGCCACCATTTTATAAAGTCGAAATTTTGAAATAAAAACGAAATTTTGAAATAAACACCAAATTTTTAGAAAAATTCAACCATTTGAAGAACTCGACATCTTCACATTCAAAATTAAAAAAAATTGAATTAAAAAAATTGAAATTTTGAAAAGACAAATTTTCAAAAGGTTACATATTTTAAAAGTCCGAAATTTTCGAAATAGTTGAATTCTTCGACAATTTAAAGATTCGAGATTCGAAAAAATTTGACATTTTCAGTAGTGTTTTTAAAATGATGTTAGAACATTTTGAAAAAAAATGAAACGAAATTTAAACAAGCGACAATTTCAAAGAAAGTAAGAATTTTGGAAAAATGTCGAAATTAAAAAAAATACTACGTTAACGAAAGTAGTTGCCGTGGCAATTGTAAGAGGGCTCGGGTGAAATTTTCCCACACCTTACTTCATCAAAGGTTAAACTACTTATTGCTTTTGATCAAAGAAAATCTAACGAATTCAATTACTTTAATCTGAAGGTCATGAGCGAAACTAGGTCATTAGATCTGGTGGGAAACGGGGCGGGGAGTTGAAACCCTTTTTTTTTGATTTATGACTACTATTTTTATTATTTTCTTAGATATTTTTAAAATGCTACGATCTTCCATCATGAAATTCATTTCTCGTTTTTTCTTTAACTTAACGTATTTATTTAGAAAGCTTTTCCTGAAAAATTGTTGGTCAATTTTTTTTTGTTTTGCCAAAATTCAAGTTTTCTCGGAGATTTTTTACCTTTTTTTTAATCTGCTTTAAAATAACCTTAGATCTTTTTCAAAACTTTTAATTTCTAAAATGTTTTCGAAATTTTGACGATTTCTTTCTGGAGATACTGATGTTATTTGAAAATTTGTATAACGTATTTTTTTGTCTTAGGTCTCGAGATTAAACAAATAAATGAATAATAATAACTAATAACTAATAATAATAACTAATAATAAATAATAAGTGATAGCAGTATGAGTTTACAATTTTTTTTTTCGAAAATTGAAACCCGAATTTTGAACTGTTATTTTCTAAACCCGACTTAAGCTGAAAAATTTTAACTTCTTTCGAAATTTTGAGTTTTTGTAAATTTCGACTTTTTAAAAATCTATTTCCATCTCCTTCAAAATTCTGACCTGTTTTATAATTTCGTCGTTCTTCAAAATTCAAAACTTTGGTTTTATTACAAATTTCGAATTTTTTTAAAAAATGTGAACTCTTTTGGAAACTTCGACTGAAAGGTTTCGATATTTTTTGAAAATTTCAACTGTTTTTGACTCCTAAAAATTTAAACTTTTTCGCAAAGCTTCGTGTTTTTAATAGTGTCAATACTTTTCAAAAATTCGATTTTCGTTAAAATTTTTGACTTTTCAACTTATTTATTTGTTTGAAAATTTCGATCTTTTTCAAATTTTAATTTTTGTTAAAATTTAGAAATTTTGTCTACATTTTAGAAACCATGCTTTCTTCAATTTCACTTTTATTTAAAAATTTTAACTTCTTTCAAAATTACGAGTCTATTGGAAATTTCGAATTTTTAAAATTCAAAATTTCGGTTTTATTACAAATGTGAAATTTTTTTAAAAAGTTGATCTTTTTAGAAATTTAGACTTGCAACGTTTCGATCTTTTTCGAAAATTTGGTCTTTTATTGACTCCTAAAAAATTTAAACTTTTTTAAAAATATTGACATCTTTGATAATGTTGATATCTTTTCCAAATTTCGAGGTTCTTAAAAATTTTTGACTTTCCAAATTTTTTAATTTCTTTTTGAAAACTTCGTCTTTTTTCAAATTTTGACTTTCTCTTTAAACTTCGACACTTTTGACGATTTAAACTTTTTCTAAAATGTCGTGGTTGTTGGAATCTAAAAACTTTTTAATTTCATCTCTATTTCAAAATTTTAACTTCTTTCAAAATTTTGACCTGTTTCATGATTTTGTCGGTCTTCAAAATTCAAAATTTTGGTTTTATTATAAATTTCAATTTTTTTTTAAATGATGAACTTGATATTTTTTTTTTCAATTTATTTAACATTTCTTCGGCCCAGTTTGAAAATATTTAAATTTTTATTTTTATTTTTATTTTTACAAATTTAAATATTTCCAAACTGGGCCGAAGAAATGTTAAATAAATTGAAAAAAAACATAATATTTCCAGTCAATAAGGGTCTACCATGAAGAACTTGATATTCTTACAAAATTTTGATTTTCTTTAAAATTTTTGACTTTTCATGTTTTTTTTTATCTTGACTAGTCCTTCTAGTAGTTCTAGATTTTTAAAAAATCGAATTTTGAAGAAAGTTGTCGAAATTTAAAAATTGCAAGTTTGAAAAAAATCGAAATTTTAAAGAATGGTTGTTATTAAAAAATAAGTTAAAATTTCCAAAAAAATGAAAATTTTTAAATATCTCGGTAGTTTTCAAAACAGGCAAAATTTGCAATGTAGTGTAAAATTAAAATAAAAATAAAAAACTCAAAAAAAGGTCGAAACAAGAGAAGTCAAAATTTCCAAAAGCCTGAAAATTTCTAAAGAAGTTAAAAATTTGAAGCTGAAGTTGAGATTAAAAAAAGTTCAGTCTTTACAAAACACCTTTTCAAAAAAATAGAAATAGTCAAAAATTTCAAAATTTGAAAAAATAAAAATTTTAATAAAAGTCGAAATTTTCAAAAAAAAAATTAAAATTTGAAAAAAGTGAAAAATTCTCAAGAGAATCAAAAAGTATCGACTTTATCAAAGACGTCAAGATTTTTGAAAAGCTTAAATTTTCAGGTGTCAAAAGAAGTCGAAATTATCAAAAAAAGTTTTTCAAATCGAAAATTCCATAAAAAGTCAAGATTTTAACAAAATTAGAAATTTGTAATAAAATCTAAGTTTTAAATTTTGAGGAACGACAATATTTTGAAAAGAGTCTGACTTTTGAAACTGGCGCACATTTTTTTTAAAGTCGTAATTTCCAAAAGTCTCGAAATTTCCAAAAAAAAGACTCGAAATTACCAAAAGACTCGAAATTGCGAAAGAAGTTAAAATTTCGAAATAAAGATGAAATTAAAGAATTTTCAGTTTTCAAAAAACATGACATTTTTAAAATAGTAGAAATTGTCAAATATGTAAAAATTTTTAAAAAAAAGTCAAAATTTGAAAAAAGACAAAGTTTTCAAAAACAATTAAAAAAACTTGAAAAGTCAAAAATTTTTAAGAAAATCGAAATTCGGAAAAGATTTTAAAACTATCAAAGATGTGAAGATTTTTCAAAAATTTTAATTTTTTTGGAGTCAAGAAAAGCCCAAATTTTCAAAAAGATCGAAACGTTGTAAGTCGAAATTTCTAAAAAGGCCAATTTTATAAGAAAATTCCAAATTTGTAATGAAACCGAAATTTTGAATTTTGAAAAGTCGAAATTTCCAATAGACTCGAAATTTCGAAAGAAGTTGCAATTTTTAAATGAAGATAAAATTGAAGAAAGCATGGTTTACAAAAAAGCAGAAATTGGCAAACATTTCAAAATTGAAACAAAAATTAAAATTTGAAAAAAAGGTCGAAATTTTCAAACAAATTAAGAGTTGAAAAGTCAAAAATTTTAAGGAAAATAGAAATTTTAAAAAAGTGTCGACTTTATCAAAGAGGTCAAGATTTTCGAAAAAGTTTAAATTTGTAGGAGTCAAAAAGAGTTGAATTTTTCAAAAAAAAATCGAAACTTTTTAAGTCGAAATGTCCAAAAAAGCGCAAATTAATAAAAAATCGAAATTGGTAATAAAAATTTTAAAAAGTCAGGATAAAAAAACAAAAACCATGAAAAGTCAAAATTTTTAAAGAAAATCAAAATTTTGAAAAGATATCAAGATTATCATTTAAAAAAATTTGAAGTTTATAATAAAACCAAAGTTTTGAATTTTGAAAAACGAGAAAATGAAAGGTCGAAGCTTTGAAAGAGATGAAAACTGTTTTCAAACAGTAAAAATTCCCAAAGACTTAAAATTTCGAAAGAAGGTAACATTTTAAAATAAAGCGGAAATTAATAAGTTTTCAGATTTTAACAACCACAACATTTTTGAAGAAGTAAAAATTGTCAAAAGTGTCAAAATTAAACAAAAAAGTCAATATTTGAAGAAAGACGAACATTTTCAAAAAAGTTTAAATATGTCGAGAAAAGACCAAATTTTTGAAAAAGATCGAAACGGCGCAAGTCTATATTTCCAAAAAGGTCAACTCTTAAAAAAAAATCCACATTTGTAATGACACCGAAATTTTGAATTTTGAACAGTCGAAATTTCAAATAGACTCTAAATTTCGAAAGAAGTTAAAATTTTTAAATAAAAGTGAAATTGAAGAAAGCATGGTTTCTAAAATGTAGACAAAATTTCTAAATTTTAACAAAAATTAAAATTTGAAAAAGATCGAAATTATCAAACAAATAAATAAGTTGAAAAGTCAAAAATTTTAACGAAAATCGAATTTTTGAAAAGTATTGACACTATTAAAAACGCGAAGCTTTGCGAAAAAGTATAAATTTTTAGGAGTCAAAAACAGTTGAAATTTTCAAAAAATATCGAAACCTTTCAGTCGAAGTTTCCAAAAGAGTTCACATTTTTTAAAAAATTCGAAATTTGTAATAAAACGAAAATCGAAACTTTGAAAAAGTATCGACCCTATTAAAGACGTCAGTATTCTCGAAAAAGTTTAAATTTTAAGGAGTCAAAAGAAAATCGAAATTTTTAAAAAAGATCGGAACCTTTTAGTCGAAATTTCCAAAATAGTTCATTTTTTAAAAAAATTCAAAATTTTTAATAAAACCGAAGTTTTGATTTTTGAAGTTATGATATTTGAAATTATGAAACAGGTTAGAATTTTGAAAGAAATGGAAATTGGTTTTCAAAAAGTCGAAATTTCCAAAAACTCAAAATTTCGAAAGGAGTTAAAATTTTAAAATACATTTAAATTTAAAAAAGTTCAGTTTTCAAATAATACGACCTTTTCAAAAACGTAGAAAATGTCAAAACTGGAAAAACAGCCAAAATTTGGAAAAAAGTCAACATTTTCAAAAAAAAGTCAAAAATTTTATAGAAAAACGAAATTTTGAAAAAATATCGACATTATCAAAGAGGTCAGGATTCTCGAAAATGTTTAAATTTCAAGAAGTCAAAAGAAAATCGAAATTTTTAAGAAAGATCAAAACCCTTTAGGCGAAAGCTAGTTTCTGTAATAATAGTATAAAATGTTATGAATTCTTGTCTATTAAAAGCGAATCTAAAATTTTCTCTTTGAAAGTCAACCATTTTGAAAATATGCAACAGAATACCGGACCACAATTCGAGTTTATTATTGCATAAACAATCAAACGCTAATTAGCCATTAAAAAGTATGTGTATTGATATTTTTGTTCATAAATATTATTTTTTCTAAAAAGCCTTAAACTGTCTACCCAAGGGCATCTGCATGGCTTAAGACTGCCCTGTTCGTCATTGTATATTTTAGTGAAAATTTGGCGGCTGACAACAAATTAGTCAATGAAGGAAATTCAGTAAATATATTTATTTCACAAAAAAGTAATTTTATAATTTACGACAGTCAAGCCACATGCCTCCTTCAGGGGATATGATGAACGACTCCTTAGCGAAAGTAATCGGTTCTTTAGTTTTCTTGTTTAAAGTAACTCTGTGGTTTCTTATAATACTGGCCAAGCCCACTCTAGCTTGCATGAAACCAAATCGTAGGCCTGTAAGCAGCTAGATTATTATTATTTCAACGAAAAAACCAAAACGTACCTATACAAATTCTGGGACCTTCCCCGAATGGTAACCAGGCGTATTGCGGGATGCTATCCTTGTTCTCCTCGCTGAATCTCTCCGGGTCGAATTTTTCCGGATCTGGATAATAATCCGGATCGTGTTGAATTCCCATAGTTGATATCAAACACAGAGTATCTTTCTCTATGGTAATGGAAGTTCCAGGGATTTGGTAGTCTTTCGTACATATTCTTGTGAGCACCGGAAGTGGCGGATATTTCCGAAGAGTTTCTAAAAAACATTGGGCATATATTGGGAGCTATCTAGTGGTCCCTTTTTCATTGTGTGTGCTGCTTTTTCCCGAGAATTTCCTTATATGTGTGATAGGGCTATTGACTTGGAGAAATTTTAGTTAAGTTTTTAAACTTTGATTTTTTACGATTATGAGCTTCACGGGGGTAGATCGATTCCCAGCCTTGGAACAGTAATAGGCGTTGGTCCTTCCCCAGCGCTAGTCGAGCGATAGTTTAACTTTCAACTCTGCTGGGAAAAATCCGGTAATACATCCACATCGTAAAAGAACACTGTCAGTGGCAATTCATAATTACGTTGAAATCTAAGCGCAAATCGACTTACCATGGATGACTTGATCCATATATTTCATTTCCATAAACGCCTCATAGGTATATTCCCCGTTGTGTTGAGCCAAAACTTTGTTAACTTCATCGCGCAATTTGTCTTGGATTTGTTGATTTTTCGCCAATTCGTACAGAGCGAAAGTCATCGTTGTCGAAGACGTTTCGAAACCGGCTATGAAGAAGACGAAAGAGTGGGCAGCCACTTCGTTAATATTCATTTTAACTTCTAGTTTCTCCGTGTCCATCGCGTCATGGTCTTCGTCCGAAATTTTTCCCTTGTTTTTCAACTGTATCAGTAACTGTAGAAAATCCTTGCGATAGAAGTTGTTGCTTTCTCTATACTCCACTGTCCTTTTAACCAAATCCAAGAAGAAACTCTCTACCTCCGATCTTGTGGTTTTTAAATGGAAAAATTTTAGTATTTTGAGTGGTACTATGAAGATCATGAACAGTTTCAAGTTTTGCCAAAAATCGTTTTCGAGAGTCAACCTCCCGTACTTCCTGAACGGAGTGTCTGGATTCTTCAACGTATTGCATTCAATTCCAAAAGCCACGGAACCGATAATGTCAGTGGTGAATCTAAACAAATCGGAAATATGTTAACTATTAAAGTTGTAAATGACATGGAGATCGATCGAAACCGATTTCGAGGAATTTCGCGATCTAAACTTATTAAAATATATTTATTAATATCTGAATGTTAAAAAGAAACGAACATATTTTTAGTTTTCATTATAAAGAAAGGGAAAGAAGGAGAATAAAACTTATATCATTCGAAAGGGATAAATCCAATACTTACAAAAGTTCTGAAAATGCACAAAAGTCGTAATTTAGAAAAAATGTTGAAATTTAAGTCCACATTTTTACAAAAAAATTAAAACTTTAAGAAAAACTCAAAGTTCCAAAAAAAGTGCAAATTTTGAATAAGGTAGAAATTGAAATACAGAACTTGTCCCCTGAAACCAAGAAAGATTAATCTTTCTTGGTTTCAGGGGACAAGTTTAGTATTTCCATTTTTGAAGGTAACCAAGGTTCAGTCCGTTCCACCAAAAAGGTAGAAATTATCAAAAAAAGCAAAATATACAAAAGAAGGCAATTATTTTAAAAAAAATTAGAAAATTTCTGAAAAAAAGTCAAGATTTTCAAAAAAAATATATAAAATTTTCAGACTATTCTAAAAAAAAAATGTTTCAAAAAAAGTAGGTCTGAATTTGCACCAACTGGAAAATTTGAAAACAGACGAACTTTTGACAAATCCAAATCAAAAAATAGTAAATCTTTAAAAAAAAAAAGAAATTTTTAATCACACTTTGGAAAAAAGTAAAAATTTCCGATAGTTTCAATTTTCGAAAAAGTCAACACTTCGAGAGTCAAAATTTTAAAAAATTATCAGACCACCAAAAAAATTGGGCAATTATGGAACTGCCGACAAAAGTGAAATTATGATACAACAAATTTCAAGATATTTCAAAAAAAATCTTTTTCCAATCTTTGAGCGGTTTCTCTCAGTTGAGAGACGTACACATAATTGAGGGCGGCGGCTAACATCCACTCACTCTCCTTCCATTTTGGTTCCCCCCACATTTTTCTTTTATATATATTTTCATTTGCCCCCCCCCCATTTTTGGCTTACCTAAATTTTTCTTTTTTATATATTTTTATTTCAACCACCTCCATTTTTTTATATATTTTCATTTTGCCCTCCTTCTATTTTTGTCCCCCACATTTTTATTTTTTATATATTTTCATTTGCCCCCTCCCCATTTTTTGCTTCCCCAATTTTTCTTATTTATTTATTTTCATTCTGCCCCCTCAGATTTTTGCTTTCCCCCAATTGTTTGCCTTCCCTCAATTTTTTTAAATTTATTTTTATTTTGCCCCTTCCCCAATTTTACCCCTTATTTTTCTTTTTTATATATTTTCATTTTGCCCAGAATTTTTTTGCCTCTCCCCATTTTTTGTCCTCCCCCATTTTTCTTTTTTATATCTTTTTATTTTGCCCCCCAATTTTTCTTTTCTATAAAATTTTATTTGCCTTCATTTTTGCACCCCTTATTTCCCCCAATTTTTATTTTTTATATTTTTCATTTTGTCTTCTCCAATTTTTTCCTCCCCCCCCCCAATTTTTTTCCTTCCCTCAATTTTTCTGTTTTACTTATTTTCTTTTTGCCCCTCCCATTTTTTGCCCCCTTCCCCAATTTTACCCGACATTTTTCTTTTTTATATATTTTCGTTTTGCCCCCCTCCATTTTTGCCTCCCCCCAATTTTTTGCCTCCCCTCAATTTTACTTTTTTATTTATTTTCATTTTGCCCCCCCATTTTTTGCCCCCCTTCCTTATTTTATCCCACATTTTTCTTTATTATATATTTTCATTTTGCCCCGCATTTTTGCCTCTCCCCAATTTTTGTTCTCTCCAATTTTCCTTTTTTATATATTTTTAATTTGCCCCCCAATTATTCTTTTTTATATATTTTTATCTGCCCCCTAATCCCCCCCAATTTTCCTTTTTTTTATTTTGCCCTCTCCCATTTTTGCCCCCCAATTTATATTTTTTATATATTTTAATTTTGCACCCCCAATTTTTCTCCCCTCCCCAATTTAACCCCCATTTTTGTTTTTATCTTTCTTTTTATTATTCTGCCCCTATTTTTTGCCTCCTCCAATTTTTGTCCCCTTATTTTTCTTTTTTATATATTTTTATTTTGCCCCCCAATTTCCCTTATTTATATATTTTTATTGGCCCCCCCCATTTTTTGCTTTCCCAATTTTTCTTTTTTAATATTTTTATTTTGCCCCCTCCATTTTTGCCTCCCCCCAATTTTTTGCATCTCCTAAATTTTTCTTTTTTACCTATTTTCTTTTTGCCCCCCCATTTTTTGACCCCTTCCCCAATTTTACCCCACATTTTTCTTTTCTATATATTTCCATTTTGCCCCGCATTTGTTTGCCTCTCCCCATTTTTTGTCCTCTCCCATTTTTCTTTTTTATATATTTTAAATTTGAACCCCAATTTTTCTTTCTTATATATTTTTATTTGCCCCCCATTTTTGCCCCCTTATTTCCTACTCTCCCAATTTTTCTTTTTTATATTTGTTATTTTGCCCTCGCCAATTTTTGCCCCCCCAATTTCTATTTTTTATGTTTTCATTTTGTACTCCCAATTTTTCTCCCCTTCCCACTTTTACCCCCATTTTTGTTTTTATCTTTCTTTTTATTATTCTGCGCCCATTTTTTTGCCTCCGCCAATTTTTGCCCCCGCCAATTTTTGCCCCCGCCAATTTTTGACCCCTATTTTTTTTATATATTTTTATTTTGCCCCCCCAATTTCTCTTCTTTATATATTTTTATTTACCCCCCGCCCCATTTTTGCGCCCAAATGTTTCTTTTTTGTATATTTTCCCCAATTTACTTGTTTATCTTTCTTTTTACCATTTTGCGTCCCATTTTTTACCCCCCTCCCCAATTTTTGCCCCCATTTCTCTTTTTTGTATACTTTCATTTGCCCCCCATTTTGGCTCCCAATTTTTCTTTTTTTTATATTTCTAGTTTGCCTCCGCCTATTTTTAGCCTTTTCCAATTTTTCTTTACTATATATTTTCATTTTACTTTCCAAATTTTTTCTCCTCCCAATTTTACCCAGATTTTTCTTTTTTATCTTTTTTTAATTATTCTGCCCCCCATTTTTCTTTGTTATATATTTTAATTTCCCTCCCCAATTTCTCTTTTTTATATTTTCATTTGCCTCCCCTATTTTTGCCCCTCAATTTTACTTTTTTATACTTTTACTGTGTCCTCATTTATAGCGTCCTCCAATTTTTCTTTTTTATATATTTTTATTTTGCCCCTCGCGCATTTTTTTGCCTCCTTCGCCCCATTTGTTTGCCTCCTCCCAATTTTTGACGCCTCATTTTTCTTTTTTATTTATTTTCATTTTGCCGCCCCCCCCCAACTTTTCTTTTTTATACTTTCACTTTCATAATTTCGAGAAACAGTCTAAATTTGAACAACATAAAGCCTACATTTTTAAAAAAAAACCAAAATTTTAACATTTTCTCGAAATTTTGATTTTTTACAAAATGTCAAACCAAAAATAAATGGAAACTTTGAAGTAAGGTTGAAATTCTGAAAAGGGTGGACATTCTAAAAAAAATTTTGATTCAAAAATTTCGTAGAATGAAATAAGTTTGAAAATTAAAGAAGTTTTCCAGATAAAAATTCGAAAGTTATAAAAACTCAAAAATTTAAGAAAATGCCGAAATTAAAAAAAAAATTATCTCTGAAAGATGATAGTTTGGCTATCGAAACGCGTTAGGGCAACCTTTGTTGTGTTTTTTAATCTTTTTTGGTTTCAGGGGACCAGATTTGTATTTCAATTATTGAAAAAAATCGCAACATTTCCAAAATGTGGCAAGTTTAAAAACAGATAGAAATTTTCAAAAAACAAGAAGTTTTGTAAAAACATTTTCAATAAAATCGATATTTATAAAAAATTGATTTTTGAAAAAAAGTATAAATTCATGAAGAAAAATATGGAATTTTGAAAAAAGTTGAAATTACTTTTGGAAAAGTCAAAAATTTTAAATGAATCCAAATTCTCAAAATAAATAAGAATTTTGATTAAAAGTCAAAGAGATTTTATAATGAAGTTTTCAAAACTTAAAATTTTCAAAAATTAAAATTTTTCAGAGTTAAAATTTTCGAAATTGTGATCTCCAAAAAGGGCGAAATTTTCAAAAAACCAAATTTTTAAAAAGTCGATATTTGAAGAAAGTCAAAATTTTAAGGAGTCGAAATCTCGAAAAAAAGGATGTCAGTATGAAATTTTGAAAAAAGCAGAATTTGTGAAAAAAGTCGAAGTTTTCACTAAAGCACAAATTTTCAAGAAATTTGACTTTTTTTTGAAAATCTAAATTTTCAAAAAAAAGTCAAAATTTTCTTTTAAACAAAGTGGAAATTTTCAGAATAGGTCAAAATTATTAAGGTCGAAATTTTCAAGAATAGAATTCTTAAAGCCAAAATTTACAAAAAATCACATTTTCGAGACAAATCTAAAATTTCCAGAAAAACTATTTCGAATAAGTTCACATTTTAAAATTACTTTTTAAAAGTCGAAATTTTCAAAAAAAGCGAAAATTTTCAAAAGAAATGTCCAATTTTTCAGAAAAGACCTAAAACTTTCGAAACATTTCGAAATTGGAGAAACTCAAATTTCTTCATTAAAAAGGCGTTATTTTCAGAAAGTCATAATCTTAAGAAAAATCGAAATCCGAAAAAAAAGTCTAAATTTTAAGAGCCGATTATTTAAAAAAAGTCGATATTTTAAAGATTCAAATATTCAATGAATTCTAAATTTTTAAAAGGAAAAATGAATTATCAAAAAAAAAAGCAGAATTTTTCAAAAAATGGTTGATATTTCCAAAAAAAAGTAGAAGTTTTCAATAAGGTCAAAACAACAACAAAAATTAAAACATTTCAAAAAGTCGAAATTTTTAAAAACAGTAGAATTATTCAAAAAAAGTAAGCATTGTTAAAGTGGTCGAAATTTTCAAGAATAAACAATCTTTCAAGAGTAAAGAATCTTGTAAATCAGAAATAAGTGGAAATTTTGAAATATAGTTGAAATTTTTGGAACAGTGGAAATGTTCAAAGAATTTCGATTTTCTCCAAATATCGCCCTTTTTTCGAAAATGTTTTCAGTTAAGCTTGAATATTATACTTCTTCCTAAAGTGTCAACTTTAAATACGAAAGTATTTAAAACTCGAATCCAGTTTACAAGTTTCGAAATTTTCTCCAAATTAATTTTTTTATGCTGAAAATTCTGAATTCAAACAAGGAAATCAAAACGAAAGTAGTTAAAACTGGAATTCGTTCCTCCTAAAATGTCAGCTTTAAAATCGAAAGTGGTTAAAACTCGAATCCATTTTACAAGTTTCGATTTTTTTTCAAAATTATTTTTTTTTTGCTGAAAATTCTGAATTCAAAATTGAAAGAAGTTAAAATGAAAGTAGTTAAAACTGGAATTCGTTTTACAAATTTGGGATTTTTCTCAAAATGTATTGTTTTGTTGAATATTTTAAATTTAGACTGGGAAGAAGTTTTAATCGATTTTTAAGCGAAACCACGACCAAAACTAATTTTTTTTTGGATGAAACACAAACTTCGATCGGTTCGATTGTAAACTTACCTAGCTACAGTTTCCTTGATATCTACACCTTCTGGCGAATTCGCTGACGAATCTATAAAGTCGTCAAGTTCTTTACTACATTTCGCCATCGTTTCGAACATCATCTTCATCTTCCCGGAAGTAAACGTGGGTGTCAACTTAATCCTGACATTTCTCCATTTGGTATCTTCCAAATTGAACAAATGGCCGCTAAGAGGATCGTCTTCTTCGTTTATATACCCGCCGTGATTGACGAAATGAGAAAAATTCGTGGTCAGTATGTCTTTGATGATCTCCAAATCCAATGGTATGTACGTAGGTCTTGCCAAAAAGTACATACCGACCTGCGGCCAGTTTTTGGCTTTGGCATAGTTGTATATGTCATGGCACACTTCGCCCAGAGTTTTTCGCTGCCTAAGCGCCTCCCCTATGTTGCCAAAGGGAATTTTAGGGGTCATTTGAGGCAGACCTTTTCTAGTCCAGAAATTGTAACGCCATTTGTAAAACGCAATGGTCACTGCTAATAGCGCGGTCAGTATTCCCAATAAGTTAAACAGAAAACTCTCTGTGATTAGGGCCATGGTCTGCAAAAAAAAATAGTTGGATGATGTGGTTGGGGGTAATTAAATTAAAGTGGTCTGACGTGTGTTTAAACACTCACTCCAAAAAATTAACGGAACAGAAATTGAAAAAAAAATGGGTATTGTTTAAAGATACAGTCGGTTCAACAAGAAACGTTGTTCGATTTTCTCAAATTTTTTTTAACTATTTCGGTTTTTATAGATTTTTGTTGGCTTGGAAAGTTTGCTACGTCGCGAATGCCAAAGTGTTTTACTGCTGCTCAAAATTTCACTTTAAAAATTTCGACTTTTTCTATACAGTTTCGACTTACTTTGAAACTTTTGACATTTCAAAATATCCAATTTTTTTCAAAAAATTACCACTTCTCAACAATTTGAATTTTTTCTAAAAATTTAGATCTTTTATCAAAATATCGACTCTTTTTTAAAACTTTGTTTCATTTTTATTGACAGTTTGACTTTTTTGCAGCAACTCTTCCAAAAATGTATTTCTTTTTAAGAATTTTGATTTTTTTAATCTCGAGCTTTTTTGAACATATTCTGACTTTTTGAAAACTTTAGTTTTTTTTTAAATATTCCACAGTTTCCAACTATTTTCAGTAATCCTTTATTTTTGATAATTTGATTTTTTTTTATTCGACTTTTTAATATTATCACATTTTCAAAATTTCAATTTAATATTTCAATTTTCTCTCCAAACTTTTTCTTAAATATTTGAAAATTTGGATGTTGGCTTCTCCAAAGGTTTTAATTTTTTTTTCAATATTCAATTGTTAAATATTTTTACTAGATCTGAAACTTATTTCGGTTTTTGTTTTGAAAAATTTGACGTTTTATGAAAGTTTCTACTTTTTTAAAATTTTCGACCTTTTGAAAATTTGACTTAAAATTGCGACTCTTTCTTCGAAATTTTCATTTTTTTAAACTTTAAACTTTTAATGGTGGCATTAATTTCCACTTTTTTCAAATTGCCATTTTTATCAGAATTTTGATGTTTTGTAAATTTTGACTTTGAAGAAAAATTGAAATTTCACAATTTCCGCTTCTTTCAAGTTCCCATTTTGATTTAAATTTCAATTTTTTCTCAGTATTGCGAGTACAAAAAAATTGGAAATTTCGATCTTTTATGAATTTTGACTGAAAAATATTTCCACATTTCGAAATTTTTGAAAATATTGACTATTGGAAAATTTTGTCTTTCTTTTTTGAAAATTTGGACTCTTAAATTTAAACTTCTTTTCAATTTCAATTTAAACATCTATTTGAAAATTTCGAAGATTTTTTTTTTCAGAATCACTACGTTTTCTCAAAATTTTGACTTCATTTAAAAAATTTCGTTGCTTTATTGGAATGCTGAATATTTTTAAAACTTTGATTTAATTTTTTCGTAATTTTGATTTTTTTATAAATTTTGAATCATTTTCAAACTTTATTTTTTTTTAAATTTTGATTGAACAATTTATTTTTTCAAAACTTCGAGTTTTCAAATCTTTACATTTTTGAAAATTTTGACATTTTTTCAAAATTATGTCTTCTTGAATTATTTTGAATATTTTCACTTTTTTTTTTAAATTCGGCTTTCTTGAAACACAAATCTTGTCCCCTGAAACCAAGGGGACAAGATTGGTGTTTCAATTTTTGAAGATAACCAAGGACCAGTCCGTTCCACCAAAATTCGGCTTTCTTAAAAAATTTCGAATAATTTGATTTGTTTAAGGGACGCTTATTGAAAATTCCAACTTACTTCAAATGTCGACCTTTTTATTTGAAAATTTAGACCTTTGTCTCAAATTTTTTATTGAAAATTTCGCCAAATATGCTGTCCATATCGCCACGACTTATGAATGAAATGAAGTTTTTGTAGTTTGGTAGGTGGGGAAAATTTTTCAAAATTTTCACTCTTTTTCAGAATTTTTAAATTTTTTCATTTGACTTTTTTCTTAAAATTGTTTTATTTTAAAAATGTTATCTGTATTTTTCAAATTCAGTGTTTTTCTCAAAATGTTACCTAAAATATTTAAAAAATTTCAATTATTTCAAAATTTTCACGTATTCTCGAAGTTTCACTTTCTGAGAAAGTTTGACTTTGTCTCGAAATTCGACTTTGTTTCGAAATTCGACTGTGTCTCGAAATTTTGATTGTTTTTTGCAACTTTTGAAAAATGCAAAGTGCTGTTTCTGAAAATTTCGACTTTATCCTGTCTTCGCTTTTTTTTGCAATTTTCGAGTTTTTCACTTAATTTGAGACAACTTTCGAAAATGTCGTCTTCTTGTGTCGATTGTTTTTTTTTATTTTGACTTTTTTGAATACCTAAATTTTTATTATTTTCGCAAATTTCGACCTTTTCTTGAATATTTTGAGTCACAATTACGATCTTTTTAAAATTTTTTTTAAAAACAGTCAAAGTATTTAAAAAAGTTCAACTTTTGAAATTCGACCCTTCTCCGAAAAATTCAATTTTTTTAAAATTTCGTCCTTTTTGAACAATTTGACTTTTTGAATGATTTCTTGAAAATTGCGACATTTTAGAATTTTCCTTTTCAAAATTTTGAATACTTACCGAAGTTTTCGACTTTAGCTCGAGAACCTTTTTGTGACTTTTGATCGTTGTTACTTTTTTTTTTCAAAAGTTGAACGTTTTTAAATATTTCGACTGTTTCTGAAAATTACCTCGACTCTTTTCTGAGAAATTCGATTTTTTAAAAATTTCGACTCTTTTTGAACAATTTGACTTTTTGAAAATTGTTACATTTCAAAATTTTGCCGAGGTTTTCGTTTTATTGTTTATTTTTACTTTTTTTTATTTCAAAGGTTGAACAAGTTTAAATATTTCGACTGTTTCCGAAAATTACTTCGATCCTTTTTCGAAAAATTTGATTTTTTAGAAATTTTGATATTTTTTTTTGAATAATTTACCTTTTGAATGACTGAAAATTGCGATATTTCATAATTTTCGTTTTTAAAATTTTGAATACTTGCCGAGGTTTTCGACAAAAATTTCGATTTATCTCCAAAAATTTTTAAAACTTAATCGTCTTCTCCACGACTTATGAATGAAATGAAGTTTTTGTAGTTTGGTAGGTGGTGAAAATTTTTCAAAATTTTCACTCTTTCAGAATTTTTACTTTTTTTTTATTTGACTTTGTCCTTAAAATTGTTTTATTTTGAAAATGTCTCCTGTATATTTCAAGTTTAGTTTTTTTCTCAAAATTTTATCTAAAATATTTCAACTATTTCAACATTTTTACGTATTCTCGAAGTTCCACTTTGTTTCGAAATTCGATTTTGTTTCGAAATTCGATTTTGTTTCGAAATTCGACTTTGTGTCGAAGTTTTGATTGTTTTTTGTAACTTTTGAAAAATGCCAAGCGCTGTTTCTAAAAATTTTAACTTTATCCTGCCTTTTTTTGTAATTTTAGAGTTTGTCACTTAATTTGCGACAACTTTCTAAAATGTAGTCTTCTTGTGTCGATTGTTTTTTTATTTTTAATTTTTACTTTTTTGGATACCTAAATTTTGATTATTTTTTTCGCAAATTTCGACCTTTTCTTGAATATTTTGAGTGAAAATTACGATCTTTTTAAAAATTTGTCTTTTTTTCAAATTCCTATTATTTTGAAGAATTCGACTTATTTTTGAAAATTTGGAGACTTTTTTAAATTCGAGTTTTTAGAAAGTCTGATTCTTTATTGGGTTAAGTTTTATTTTTTTTAAACTTCCACATTAATTTTTTTCAAAATAAAGCCTTTTCTCCATTTTTTACTTATTTCAAAAATTCTACTAATCTTTCAAAAATTTTGACTTTATTTCCAAATTTTTACTGATTGTTTTATGAAAGTTTCAAAAGTTGAACTTTTTTAAATATTTTGACTGTTATTTTTAAATACAGTCAAAGTATTTGAAAGAGTTCAACTTTTGAAACTCGACCCTTTTCCGAAAAATTCCATTTTTTAAAAATATCGACCTTTTTGAACAATTTAACTTTTTGAATGATTTCTTAAAAATAGCGACGTTTTAGAATTTTCTTTTTTAAAATTTTGAACACTTACCGAAGTTTTTGACTTTATCTCGAGAACCTTTTTGTGACTTTACATCGTTTTATTTATGAAAATTGTTACTTTTTTTATCAAAAGTTGAACGTTTTTAAATATTTCGATTGTTTCTGAAAATTACCTCGACTCTTTTATGAGAAATTCGATTATTTAAAAATTTCGACTCTTTTTGAACATTTTGACTTTTTGAATCACCATTTCAAAGTTGCGACATTTCAAAATTTTTACTTATGAAATTTTGCCGAGGTTTTCGAAAAAATGTCGACTTTTTCTTGAAAACTTTTTTATACCTTGTGATCGTTTTATTTTTTATTTCAATTTTTTTTCACTGGTTGAATTTGTTTAAATATTTCGACTGTTTCTGAAAATTACCTAATCGAAAAATTCGATTCTTTAAAAATTTTGATTTTTTTGAGGAATTTAACTTTTTGAATGACTTTTTTAAAATTGCGATATTTCAAAATTTTTGTTTTTAAAATTTTGAATACCTGCCGACGTTTTCGAAAAAAAATCGATTGATCTCGAAAATTTTTTAAAACTTAATCGTCTTATGAAAATTTTTATGTTTTTTTTTTCGAAAGTTGAACTTTTTTAAATATTTGGATCGTTTCTGAAAATTACCTCCATCTTTTTCTGAAAAATTCGATAGTTTAAAAATTTCGACTTTTTTTTGAACAATTTGATTATTTGAAAGACTTTTTGAAAATTTCGACATTTCAAAATTTTCCCTTTTAAAACTTAAAATAGTTGCCGAGATGTTCGAAAAAATTTCCACTTTATCTCGAAAACTTTTTTATAACTTGAACGTTTTGTAACAATTTTTACTTATTTTTTCAAAAGTGGAACTTTTTTAAATATTTCGACTGTTTCTGAAAATTACCTCGACTCTTTTCTGAGAAATTCGATTTTTTAAAAAATTTCGACTCTTTTGAACAATTTTACTTTTTGAATCACTTTTTCAAAATTGCGACATTTCAAAATTTTTATTTATGAAATTCTGCCGCGGTTTTCGAAAAAATTTCGACTTTATCTTAAAAACTGTTTATAACTTGTGATCGTTTTATTTTTTATTTTTACTATTTTTTCAAAGGTTAAACTTGTTTAAATATTTCGACTGTTTCTGAAAATTACTTTATCGAAAAATTCGATTTTTTGGAAATTTTGATTTTCTGAATAATTTAACTTTTTGAATGACTTTTTTAAAATCGGGGTATTTCAAAATTTTCGTTTTTAAAATTTTGAATACCTGCCGACGTTTTCGAAAAAAAAAAACGATTGATCTCGAAAATTTTTTAAAACTTAATCGTCTTATGAAAATGTTTACGTTTTTTTTTCGAAAGTTGAACTTTTTTAAATATTTGGATTGTTTCTGGAAATTACCTCGATCTTTTTCTGAAAAATTCCATATTTTAAAAATTTCGACCTTTTTTTTGAACAATTTGATCTTTTGAAAGACTTTTTAAAATTTCGATATTTTAAAATTTTCACTTTTAAAGCTTTAAATAGTAGCCGAGATTTTTGAAAAAAATTCCACTTTATCTCGAAAACTTTTTTATAACTTGAATGTTTTGTAACAATTTTTACTAATTTTTTTCAAAAGTTGAACTTTTTTAAATATTTCGACTGTTTCTGAAAATTACCTCGATTTTTTTCGAAAAGTTCGATATTTTAAAAATTTCGATTTTTTTTTGAACAATTTAACTTTTTGAAAGACTATTACTTCTTGAGAAAAACTACTTCTTAAGAAAAATAACACAATTTCGAAAAAAGACCAATATTAAGAAAAATTGCAAAATTTTGAAAAAAAAACTATTTTTGAGGGAACATTCCAAAAAAAAGTAATTTTGAGAATAAAGGAAAAATTTCGAATTTTTGATGAAAAGGAAAATTTTAGGAAACAGACTAATTTTAAGAAATAAATTCGAAATTTCGATAAAAAGACGAATTTCAGGCAAAATGTCGAAACTTCCAGAAATATTAAATATCGAATTTTGAGTTAAAGATCCAGATTTCGGGAAAAAAGAAAACTAAGAAACAGTCAAGTTTTTTGGAAAGTTATATTCTAGAAGATACAGAACATAAAGAATTGGATTTTAAATGAAGACAAAATTTCGAAAAAAAGAGCGATTTTGAGAAAACTAGCGACATTTCTAAAAAAAATTAAGCCAAGACAATTGCAACAGCAAAAACATAATGCAATAAAAAGTAACTTCGACAAAAAATTAAAATTTTCAGGAACATAAA
Organism: Dastarcus helophoroides; assembly: GCA_028583605.1. Taxonomy (NCBI): domain Eukaryota; kingdom Metazoa; phylum Arthropoda; class Insecta; order Coleoptera; family Bothrideridae; genus Dastarcus; species Dastarcus helophoroides. Next base: position 9,780,871 of record CM053334.1, read on the forward strand.
GGATTGGATTTTAAATCAAGTCAAAATTTCGAAAAAAAGGTCGATTTTGAGAAATCTAGCGACATTTCTAAAAAAGTTTAACCCAAAACAATTGCAAAAGCAAAAACTTAATGCAATAAAAAGTAACTTCGACAAAAAAATTGAAATTTTCAGGAACATAAAGGATTGGATTTTAAATCAAGTCAAAATTTCGAAAAAAAAGGTCGATTTTGAGAAATCTAGCGACATTTGTAAAAAAGTTTAACCCAAAACAATTGCAAAAGCAAAAACTGAATACAATAAAAAGTAATTTCGACTAAAAATTGAAATTTTCAGGAACATAAAGGATTGGATTTTAAATCAAGTCAAAATTTCGAAAATAAGGTCGATTTTGAGAAAACTAGCGACATTTCTAAAAAAGTTTAACCCAAAAAAATTACGGAAGCAAAAACTTAATGCAATAAACAGTAACTTCGACAAAAAATTGAAATTTCAGGAACATGAAGGATTGGGTTTTAAATCAAGTCAAAATTTCGAAAAAAAGGTCGATTTTGAGAAAACTAGCGACATTTCTAAAAAAGTTTAACCCAAAAAAATCGCAAATGCAAAAACGGATTTTAAAACAGATTTAAAATCCCGAGAAAAAGATCGCAATTTCCAAAAAATCAAAATTTGAAGGAAAAATTTGAAATTCGAAATTTTCCAGAAAAAGCCAACATTTTTCTAAGGTGATTCGTAGAATTTTGAATTTTTATAAGTTAATAAGGTATCAGGGTCATTGTCGTTTATACAGGGTGAGTCACTAAGCGGCAATCGGTTTTTGGTAGGCGTATCGTTCAAAATATCGAAAAATGTTTCGAATAAAAGTTGTTCGAAATAAAGTTCTCCACAACCTAATTATTGCCAAATATGGCGGCCTTCCGGTTGCACCGGAAATGAACGCAACTTTCTTATTTTAAATAGAACACCCTATGTATTTTTACATTTTTGGATTCCTTGTTAAAAATAATATGAATTTATTAAGACGACATAGGCCCTTAGTTGAACCGTTTTCGCGTAATTTAATTTTTTTTGTTTAAATTTGACGATTTCGAAGCTTGACGCCATTAACGATATTTTCCAAACGCAATGACTCAGAGTTGTGTGGCATACGGTTTTGGATTCAGAAAGAAATGGAGTATTTGTTTACGTCTTTGCTGTTAGCAAGGTTTCTTAAATTTCTTCACATCCGTCGACTCAATTGTTTAGTTGTTCAAACATGCATAAACTTAATTTTTTCAAATGAAACCACCTATCTTGGGTTATCTTATCGGATGCGAAATTAAATTACCTTTTTTTTTGGTACTAGGTATTGCCACCTCCGTCCAATAATTTTTGAGAAATTTAGAATTTCGTAAAAAATTTTGATTAATTTCGTATTATCGCGTTAGCCCTGGATGTCGCGGTTTTTGTTTCGCCTCGTTTGTCCGGCAATAACTGACAGTTTATCTCATTGTTGTCGCGAGGTCTTGGTATTAGTACTGAAAGACAATGTTTTCTCAAGAAGAATTGGTCGATATGGTTTACGCCTTGGGCAGTGCTGACAGAAATCCATTTCTTGCCTCAAGAATTTATGCCCAACGCTTTGCCGATCGGAGACATCCAAATTCAGCAGCACTTCGCTAAATTGAGAGAGAGGTTTGAGCGAACTGGTAGTACGAAATACGAGAAAAAGGGGCGTAGAAAACCAACGACGCATGAAGAAAACCAAGTTTTAGTAGCGGCTGCTGTTGTCCAAGATCCGCATTTAAGTACCAGAACAATAAGCACGGAATTACAAATAAGTCAAACCTCGGTTTCACGAATCTTGCGAAAAATAAGTTTCATCCGTATCGTGTCCAGCTAGTACAGGAACTCAATCAAGCTGATTTCAACAACCGAATGCAGTTATGTGAGTGGGCGTTACGAAAACTACAAGAACAAAATGACTTTTTGGACAATGTACTATTTACCGACGAATGTACATTTCACAAGAACGGCTTCGTGGGAAGACACAACTCCCATTACTACCACACTGAAAATCCTCATTGGATAAGGCCCTTAGACCATCAGCATAGGTGGTCTCTGAATGTTTGGGGTGGTGTCATAGGAAGATTTGTTGTCTGACCACATTTCTTCAATGGACATTTGAATGCCAACAATTACTTGCATTTTTTGCAAAATCAATTCCCCGAAATGATAGACAATTCGCCTCTTGCTGTCGTGCGACAAATGTGGTTCTAACATGATGGGGCACCGGCACATTATGGGAGGGATGTAAGGGAGTTCCTCAATACACAATTCCCTAACAAGCGGATAGGAAGAGGAGGTCCAGTGGCATGGCCCGCAAGATCACCGGATTTAACTAAGCCAGACTTTTTCTTGTGGGGTCATGTTAAGCAAGTTGTGTACTAGGAACCACCAACTACCCGAGAAGACATGATGGACCGGGTTCGTGTTGCTTTCCAAAATATCATTGAAAACGTCTTGGTGGATGTGAACAATTCTTTGCTACAGAGACTGCGCATTTGCCATCGTGAAGCTGGTGGTTATGTTGAACATTTAATTTAATGTTATTTTTACCATTGTTTATATATTCTTCTTAATATGTGTTGCAACTTACTGTTACCGATTTGTTTACTGTTTATTTACTTTCTTTAATGCTTTACACTGAAATCCAATGATGATTTTCAGTATCGTGGTGTATCGTTTCCTTCCCACGAAGCGGTTCTTAAAAAATGTTTGTACATTCGTCGGTAAATAGTACAACGTCCGGAACGGTCATTTTGTTTCTGCAGATTATGTAACGTCCATTCACACAACTGCATCGATTGTTAGTCAGCTGGATTGAGTTCTTGCACTAGCTAGGTGTGATACGGATGAAACTTGTTTTTACACAACAATCATGAAATCGATTTTTGGCTTATTTGTAATGTCACACTTATTCTTCTGGTTCTTAAGTGCGGATATTGGACAACAGCAGCCGCTACTAAAACTTGGTTTTCTTCACGCGTCGTTGATTTTCTACACTCCTTTTTCTCGTATTTCGTACTTCCAGTTCGCTCAAACCTTTCTCTCAATTTAGCGAATGCTACTGAATTTAGATGTCTCCGATCGGCAAAGCGTTGGGCATAAATTCTTGAGGCAAGAAATGGATTTATGTCAGCACTGCCCAAGGCGTAAACCATATTGACCAATTCTTCTTGAGAAAACATTGTCTTTCAGTACTAATGCCAAGACCTTGCGACAACAATGAGATAAACTGTCAATTATTGCCGGACAAACAAGACGAAACAAAACCGCGACATCCAGGGCTAACGCGATAATACGAATTTAATTAAAATTTTTACAAAATTCTAAATTTCTCAAAAATTATTGGACGTAAGTGGCAATACCTGGTACCAAAAAAAAAGGTAATTTAATAAATAAGTTATGCATGTTTGAACAACTGAAAAATTGAGTCGACGGATGTGGAGAAATTTAAGAAATCTTGCTAACAGCAAAGACGTAAACAAAAACTTCATTTCTTCCTGAATCCAAAACCGTATGCCACACAACTCTGAGTCATTGCGTTTGGAAAATATCGTTAATGGCGTTAAGCTCCAAAATCGTCAAATTTAACCAAAAAAATTAAATTACGCGAAAACGGTTCAACTAAGGGCCTATGTCGTCTTAATAAATTCTAATTTATTTTTAACAAGGAATCTAAAAATGTAAAAATACATAGGGTGTTCTATTTAAAATAAGAAAATTGCGTTCATTTCCGATGCAACCGGAAGGCCTCCATATTTGGCAATAATTTTAGGTTGTGGAGAACTTGATTTCGAACAACTTTTATTCGAAACATTTTTCGATATTTTGAACGATACGCTTACCAAAGACCGATTCCCGCTTAGTGACTCACCCTGTATATAATAATTATTTGGTCTCGTTCTAGAAGTTGACTTTTGCTGACTAACTTGTTTATATTTTTTGCATTATTTGCATTATGCACAAAATTATCAGATTTTACATATTCGTCATCTTATTTATCTCTTGGTTATAATCTTAGATAAAAACCTAAAGTCAAATATTTGTTTTCTATAATAATTATTTGTGTACGTAATATGCAAATGAATATGCAAATGAAATATTGCGCCATCAGACAATATCGTTCGTAAGTTTGAAATTTTTAAGGCGTACTAAAGCTACTTTATAAAGCTATCATTTTTTTGGTAAAAAGATTTTGGTAGATGTGCGGCAACAGAGGGTTGCTGGGGTGAACTAAGGACACCCCAAATTAGTAATAAGGCCAAAATTACGGTAATGTCGTTTTTAGCCGTTACATTTGTTCTGCCCATCTAGCCAAAAAAAATTAAAGATACGTAGTGGACCCTTCTTGAGAATATGAGGGCTATAACCACCCCCAAGTGGAAATCGCTCGATCTTCTTTATTTTGATTAAATGTACGAGAGCATAAATTGTGAATTTTACGAAAACAAACACTTGGGCGTATTATCTATCTTATCATATACAACTTTCTATGATATTATTTGTTTTATTTTATTATGAAATTGATGTTTAATTAAAGACCACCTAACGTCAGATTTGCTTACCTTTTTTAATTAAGAAAAATACACAGGTTTTCATTCACCAATACAACTTACGAAACCACTGATTAATTTATTAACTTCCGTACTTAATATAAATTTATGGATCTCACAAGATTAGATAAAAAGTTACGAATTGCACCATATAAAGTAATATCTGTGTAGTTGAGATCCTCCTCCTTTATTAATTGATTGTCAGCAAACCTGTTGAAAAGTTTTTTCCGGAACAGAACATCGAACGCAACCTTCAACTCTTGTGAATTATTGCGATATATTTCACACGACTGGAATTGTGGATTTCAGCTTTAACGCTGGATCAATCTACGTCTTAAATTACTACTATTAATAGCTTGGTAGTAATAACGGGTCAACAACGCCAACGTAACATTGCTAATTGAAAAATTTAAGGATTATGTTCAGATTGACTTTTTTTAAAAACTGGAGTCTTTTAAATACGTTTGGCTTTTCAAAATTTTAACTATTAGGATGCCGAAAATAAGACTAATTTTTCAGAAGAAAATCAAAAACACTTTAATACTATCAGTCGAAAAATACATAGCCTTTAAGGTACCGAAATCGAGCACGACCGTTTAACAGGAACGCTGGATGATGTGTGTCCCTTGTTCCACATACGAGTCATATATATAGATATATATATATATATATATATATAATCAATTCCCTTATACCGTAAGGTGTCGGGATTGGTATTCTCTATTTTATTCACAAAATTTTTTTCCATTCCTTTTTGTTTAGCGCTAAAATTTTTGCTTCGTTTAGGTTTAATTGTCTCTTTCTGATTAATTTATCAATGATGTCATCCCATCTTTCTTTAGGTCTGCCTCTACGTCTCCGGTCCGATGTTCTTGCTTCCCATATTTTATTTACTTGCATGTTATCTTTCATCCTTTGTATATGTCCCCACCAACCTAATTGTTTTTCTTCGACAATTTCTAATACAGGCTTGGCATCCAGTTCTTCCCTCACTTTTTGATTTCATATTCGATCTCTGCTACTTATTCCCTTTATCGCTTTTAAGAACTTCATCTCGACTGCTTGTATCCATCCGGCTTTTCATTCCCTCCGTTAAAACCCAGGTTTCACTTCCAAATAGTAGTATCGGCTGGAAGATAGTCTTGTATACCAACATTTTCGTATTTTTGGATATTTCTTTCTTCTTGACTATGGTTGCACACATACTGTAATATGCTTTAAGTGCTTTCTCTATTCGTTCATTAATGTCCCGATCCTGATTTCTTTTATTATCTATTATTACTCCTAAATATTTGAATTCCTTGACCTGCTGTATATCCTTGCCGTATATTTATTTTTTTATTTTCATCTTCTGTTATCGCCATTACTTTTGTTTTATTGACATTTATTTTCATTTGTTTAGATTCTAGAGCATCTTTCCATATTTCTAAGTTAGTTTGTAGGTCTTCGGGTGAATTGAGCATTATTACTATATCATCTGCAAATCCACATTCTTTTATACAGACTTTTTGTAGATTGTAGTATCCTACTTGTAGGTCTGTTGTTTTAGTACATGTTTGTTTGAGTATGTCATCTATCAGGATAATGAATAGTAATGGGCTAAGTACTCCTCCCTGTCGTAAACCATCTCTTGTGTAGAAAGTAGAAGACTGCATATTTCGCGTTCTGACGTAATTTGCATTTTCCTCATATATGCTTTTTATTCCAGCAATTAATTTTCGGCTGACTCCTCGTTGTTCCAAACTTATCCATATTTTTTTTCTAGGTGCTCTGTCAAAAGCCTTTTCAAAATCAATGAACGCTAGATATGCCTCTCTCCGTTGTCTTAATATTTTATCAGTAAGTTGTTTCATCGTGAATATATGGTCCTGTATACTATGGCCTCTTCTAAATCCACTTTGGGATACACTTAATTGCGTTTCTATGACTAAACGGAGCCTGTTTGCTAACACCCTTTCATATATCTTTGGTACCTGCTCAATAAAGTTATACCTCGATAATTTTGGCATTGTTTTCTATCTCCCTTTTATATATGGGCATAATAACACCTATTCCCCAATCTTTAGGTATGTTTCCTTTTATCCATGCCTTATTACAAATGTTGTACAAGAGTTTTACACCTTTCTTTCCCATGTGTTTAATCATATCTGGTGTTATTCCATCATGTCCGGGTGCTTTTCCACATTTTGTTGCCTTGATTGCTTCTTCAACTTCCTCTATCGTAAGTACTTCAATTTCTTCATCTGCTATTGTGTCATTTGTTGTTACTTCTTTGCCTTCTTGTGTCTCTGTTTCCAGTGGATTTAATAGTTCGTAAAAGTATTCTTTCCATCTGTTCATAATTAAATTCTCATCTTTTTAGCAACGCGCCTTCTTTGCTTGTTATAGTCGTCAATTTCTTTTCTTTTCCTTTTCTAATTGTCTTCACTGCTTTATAAAATAGCTTGCGATCTCCTTTATTTGTCTCCTCTATTTTTTTCTCAAAACATTCCCATGCCTTCTGTTTAGCTTATAAAAACCATTTTTTTTACTTTGGTTCTTTTCTCCTTATACAAAGTGTATTTTTGTGCGGTGTTATTATTTAAGTACTCTTTCCACGCTTGTTTTTTTAATTTAACTTCTTTTTTGATTTCATCGTTCCACCAGGCAGTTAACTTTTTATTGGCGTTGGTTGTAATCGTGCCACATGCTTGTTTAGCTGCTTCTATTACTACCTCCTTAAATATTTGCCATATGTCTTCAATATCTTTTTGTTCAATCTCCTTTTCTATATTACTTATTTTTTCCTCAATAATTTGGTGATAACTGTTTGCTATATCTTTTTCTCTTAATCTGTATGTTTTAATATTTTCTTTTTTTACTGGTGCAGTTTCGTGTCGTTCGTTGTCACTTCTACACCTCTTCTTTTTCCTAATTTTTGCTACAACCAGGTAATGATCACTAAATATTTCCGCACTTCTTTTGACTCTTACATCCGTGATCGATTTCCTATTATTTCTTTGCACAAGTACGTAGTCAATTATGGATCTTTCTTTTCTGTTTTCCGCTATTCTTGTAAATTTATGTATATCCTGGTGTTCATAAAACGTATTTGTTATTATGAGATCATTCAATATGCAATATTCTATCATTCTTAACCCATTGTTGTTTATTTTTGTTTCCCCACAGTTTCCAATCACATTTACATTTCTATTCTCTCTTTTACCCACCCTACTGTTAAAATCTCCCATTACGATAATTTGACCTTTACCTGTCTCTGTGGCCAATGTTAGTTCCTCCCAGAATTGATCTTTATTACTCGCTAAATCATCTTCATTTGGTCCATACACTATTATTATGCAAATTCGTTCCCCATATATATCATCAAATTCTATTTTTAGTATTCTTTCAGAAATGCCTTCCCAATTTAGTATATTATCTACTAATCCTTTCTCTATTATGCACCCAACCCCTGCCGCAGCATGTTTATTTTGTTCTACTCCACTGTATATTAAAAGGTGTCCATTTTCTAGCACTAGTTCCCCTTGCCCCTTCTTCTTCGTTTCTGTTATTGTTAATATTTGGATCCCTGTCATTTCAAATTCTTCTATTAGTTCCTCCTCTTTTCCCCTTAGTCCTCTAACATTCCATGTTCCCACTTTCCAAATTTCTTTTCCTGTTTTTTCCTTTTTATTTATTTTTTCTATTGTTGTGTTTTTATGTGTTTTCGTATCCATTTTCATTGCCTTGTTCGTCATCATACTATTTACCTCTTTAGATTTATTGCTCAGTTTTTTGAATTTGTATTTTCTAAATTTTCCTTGATTTTGTTCCATTTCCAAGTTTCTCCATCAACTATTATCTTGTTATATCCCATTTTGATATTCTTACCCATGCGTTTCTCCTCTTCTGCTTTATTTTTTAGTTGCCTCTGCTTCTCCCTTTCTTTATGCGTCAAGTCTTCATTTATGAAAATTTTTTCATTAATTTTTCCAAGCTTTGATTTGTTTTTCATAATCCGTTTCTTTTCATTTTCATTTTGCAGTTTCATAAGATATATATTTCTACCAATGTTGTAAGTTTCTTCAATTTTGGTTTGTATTTCTAATTTTTCTTTAAAGAAATTTTCCATTTCTGTAATTAAAATTGCATTGTCGTTTGTATTTACTGTTAGACCGTTGACAATTATGTTATTTTTCCTTTTATCTTTTTCGATCCACTCCAAATTATTGCTTATTATTTTTATATCCCTTTTCATTTTCTCGTTTTCTTTTATAATTCTCTCGTTTTCTTCTCTTGGTGTTTTCGATTTGGATTTTTCTAATGTCGTTATTGTATTTTTTCTGTTCATTTTTTATTTCTTGCATTTCTTCTCTTATATCCTGCATCATACTTAGTATAAGATCAAGCTTATCCTCGTTATCAATTGTTTTTGTTTTTATTGGCGTTCTCGACATTTTTTTTGTTCTCCTTAAGGTTTCTTCTTGTACCCTTTTTCTCTTGCCTCCTTCGTCTGTGGAGGACTCCTCCATGTCGGCGTCTCTCATATAATTCTTGTCCATGTTTATTTCTTTATTTCAGCGCTGATTCCTAATCTGATTACTATATATTGTGATGCACGTCTTTTCCACGAAAGAAACCGTTCCCCGGACTATCTCCTCGAAGGTCACGGTTTCTTATCTCTTATCAGAGCTAATACAAATGCAGCGTCTTACCTTAAATTACTAATTATTGCACTAACCTATTTGTCTCTAGTGTTGTTTTAATCACTACATTGTTCTTATTGTTTACACCTTTGGTTTACCACAATTTTCAGAAATAATCGCTCATTAATTCCCGTAGAATTTGGGTTAATTAATGGAGCATATATTTAGCAGCTGCTTATGCACGCACCATCACCACTCTTCACATACGAGTCATAACCAAGTGTAAACAAACGCTCCGTTTCGTCGCCTCGGCATTTCTTTTGTTGCCTTCGATTTCTTGGAGTTGGTACATAACATTATCCAAATCTTCATTTTTCAAATTTGTTTAAAATTTCAAACATTTTTTGAAACTGTGGACTTTTCCGCTTATTTCGATTTTATTTTTCAAAATATTTCGAAAATTTCATATTTCTTAAAAGACTTGACACGGAAAATGTTTGACAATGTCAAGTTTTTTCAAAATGTTGTATTTTTTGAAATTCTAATTATCACTCAAAATTTATACTTTTTGTTCGCAAAATTCGACTTTTTCTCAAAATTCGGATTCCTTTAAAGACTTTCGTCCTGTTTCCAAAATTTCGACTCTATCTTAAGTTTTGGCTTTTCCTAAACTTAGTACTGAAAATTTTGAACTTTTTTTTTGAAAATTTCGACTTTTCTGGTAATTTGGATTTTTTTCCCCAAAATATCTAGTTTTCGAAAGCTTCAGATTTCTTTGAAAACTTGACACAGAAAATTTTCGATAATGTCGATTTTTTTGAGGTTGCATTTTTTCAAATTTCGATGTTATTTCAAAATTTATGTTTTTTTGCGCAAAATTCGACTTTGTCAAAATTAAGACTCTTTTAAAGTCCTTCGACTTTTCTCAAAATTTAAATTTTCTTAAAATTTTGCCTGAAACTGTCGATTTTTTCAAATGGTTGAATTTTCCTCAAAATTTCGTTTAGCAGAATAACTATTTACGCCGCAAAATAAGTGACCTTGCGTGAAAAATGTGTTTTTTAAATTCCAGAATACAAGCACAACAACAAATTTTTATTTTGTGAGTGGGACCCAGCTTTAGATACAATAAACATTTTCAAGTATGCAAAACTTCATTTCGTTAAGCTGGATCCACATAAATAAAAATTTGTGTTGTGCGTCGAAATTTAAAAAAATATTTTTTGCACAAGATTGTCTATTTCGTAGTTTGTGTTTACTGCCGAATCCGTTTGTTTGCCTGTGTCCCAAACTCTTCAAATAGATCGTAACTCGTTCCTCAACTTTTTGTGACAAGTTCAACGCACAACACAAATTTTTATTGATGTGGATCCAGCTTTAGATAGAGTAAACATTTTCAACGATGCAAAACTTCATTTTCTTAAGCTGGATCAACATCAGTAAAAATTTGTGTCGTGCGTTGTATTTTGAAATTAAGAAAAAACCATTTTTCGCGCAAGATCGCTTATTTTGTGGTTTATGTTTAGTGCCGGATCAGTTTGTTTGTGGGCGTCCTAAACTCTTCAAATACATCGTAAAAATGGTAAACATTCCCCAACTTTTTGTAACAAATACAACGCACAACGCAAATTTTTATTAATTTTGGATCCACCTTTAGATACAATAAACATTTTCAAGTATGCAAAACTTTATTTCGTTAAGTTGGATCCACATCAATAAAGATTTGTGTTGTGCGTCGAAATTAAAAAAAATATTTTGCGCGCAAGATCGTTTATTTTGTGGTTTGTGTTATACTGCCGAATCCGTTTGTGTGCGTCCTAAAACTCTTCAAATTCATTGTAAAAGTGGTAAATATTTCGCAACTTTTTGTGACAAGTACAACGCACAACACAAATTTTTATTGATGTGGATCCAGCTTTAGATACAATAAACATTTTCAAGTATGCAAAACTTCATTTCGTTAAACTGGATCCACATCAGTAAAAATTTGTGTTGTGCGTAGTATTTTGAAAACTAAAAAAAAATTTATAGCAAGATCGCTTATTTTGTGGTTTGTGTTATACTGCCGAATCCGTTTGTTTGTTTGGGTCCTAAACTCTTCAAATTCATCGTAAAAGTGGTAAATATTCCGTAACTTTTTGTGACAAGTACAACGCACAACAAAATTTTTTATTAACGTGGATCCAGTTTTAAATACAGTAAGCATTTTCAAGTATGCAAAACTTCATTTCGTTAAAGTGGATCCACATTAGTAAAAATTTGTGTTGTGCGTTGTATTTTGAAATTAAAAAAAAACATATTTTGCGCAAAATCTTTTTTTTTGTGGTTTGTGTTATGCTGCCGAATCCGTTTGTTTGTGTGTGTCTCAAACTCTTCAAATAGATCGTAAAAGTGGTAAACATTCCGCAATTTTTTGTGACAAGTAAAACACAAATTTTTACTAATGTAGATCCACCTTTAGATACAGTAAACATTTTCAAGTATACAAAACTTCATTTCGTTAAGCTGGATCCACATCAGTAAAAATTTGTGTTGTGCGTTGTATTTTGAAATTCAAAAAAACATTTTTCGCGCAAGATCTCTTATTTTGTGGTTTGGGTTATACTGCCGGATCCGTTTGTTTGTGTGCGCCCTAATACCGATATGCGATGGTTCCACACTTGGGATTAATCAACGCTGTTCAATTTTACTGAAAACACACATGGACTTAAAATAAATTTTAATATATCCATCGAAGACAATTAGGTCTTATAAAATAATCACATTTTATTTCTTTAGGAAAACTAACTTCTACTGAATTTTTCGCTTTTTCTTCTGCTTCTTCTTCTCCTTTTTCTTCCCCTTCTTCTTCTCCTTTTTCTTCCCCTTCTTCTTCTTCTTTTCCACTTCTTTTCAATGAAAAATAACATTAGCATCCTTTTGGTTCATCAGACTTATCCTCACAATTAATAATTCCATCGCAGAACTGCTCCTTTCGTAGACATCGTCCATTTAAACATGGAAATTCTTCTTCTTTACAGTCTGAAATGTAAATAGGACATACAAACTGCTAAGTTCAAAAATTTTGAGTTACCATTTCGACAGTTCTTTTCATCACTTTTATCCCAACAGTCCACAACTCCGTCACACTTTTTCGCCTTGTCCAAACAAGACGTGGAATTCCCACATTGGAAGTTATATTTTAAATCACAGTCTAAAATATAAAATATGATTTGTAACCAAGAAATTGTTCTTCATGGAACACTCTTATTATTTCACCCTTAGAATATATTCCACCCTTAGAATATTGTAACGAAATGTAAATTATAGAATTTAGTACGTAAGAAAATTTTCTAGAAAGATCCGATAAGGGGAAAGCGGCCGCGATAACGAAGCAAACGGCAGATAAGCGTTCCAGAAACGATAATCCTTATCTGCGGGATTTTTTCTAGAACCTGGGAGCCAAAACTATATAAGGTGGTAGCCTTTCCCTCCAGTCAGTCAGTTAGTTAGAGTCAGTGTAGTTAAGTAGTGAGTAATCAGTGAGTTAATTGTTTAATTGAAGTGATCCGAGTTTAGTTTGAAAATAAAGTGGGTATTACTCAATTCACGTGTTAATCAATTCGCACCCTTAGAATATAATCTAAGGTTTCACCTACCGCACTCTGTCTCGTCCGATTTGTTTGAGCAGTCCACGGTGCCATCGCACTTTTTCTCTTCCGATATGCAGCGGTTGCCACAGTTGAACGTCTTGAGTGGGCATTTCAAGCTGCTTTTGAGGTAAGCGCATTGGAAAATCTTTTGTTTGGGGTCCAGTCCTTGACAGTATTGGATGTTTATCTTGCATAGGCCCCCGCAGCCGGTTGGATCCAATTTGTCTCTCATTTTTATGCATTTGGGTTTTTCTTTTTCTTCGATTTTTAAACAAACCTCATTTGGGAGGCAGTTTTGACAGTAGAGGCTCCTATTGGAATGCGAAAAAATTGAATTCTAGAAAAAACGGAACTTAATTAGCTGACACTAAATTAAATAATTTTTGAGTTTCAAATACTGCTGCGTGGGACCTGTTCTTGTCTACAGCTAAGCATTTAAGTTAACAGTTTTCTTTAATTAATTTTTTTCTAAAATAAAATAAAATTTCTATAAGATTCAATAAACCTTTTTATTTTAAAAATTTCTACTTCTTTTGAATCTTTTAACTTTTCTTCATGGTGGACTCTTGTTAAAAATTTCAACATTTTCGACTGATTGAAAATTTCAATCTTTTTCAAAAGTTAGACATTTCTAAGGAAGTCTGAGTTTTTTTAAAATTTCGACCTTTTTTGAAAAGTTAGATATTTTCTAACTTTTAAGTTTTTTCAAAATTTTGCTCTTTCAAAACCTTGACTTTTTAAAAAAAAATTTCACCTATTTCAAAATTCAGATTTTTTGTTTCAACAATTTCGACTATTCCAAATCTTCGCTTTGTCTTAAAAATTTCAGTATTTTTTTATGACTTTTCAAATTTTTTTTTCATAATAAAAAGGTCTTTGAGTGGTTTGATATTTTTCAAAATTTCGATTTTATTGCAAAGTTTCTACACCTTTAAAAATTTTGACTTTTTCGAAAAGTTTAATTTTTTAGAAAATTTCAATATTTTTTTTTAAATCTTGATTCAAAATTTGGATTTTTTTCCGACAATTTCTGGTTTTTTTTTGAAAATCTTGACTTCTTCGATAATTTCGAAATTTTTGTAAAATTTCGATTTAGTTAAAATGGTTTGATTTTCTTCAAATTATTTGCTTTTTATGAAAATTTCGGCTTTTTTAAAACCAGCAATAATTTTTCAAAATTTAAAGAATTTCTGAAAATCCTTTTTTCTGAAAATTTCGAATTTTTCGAAAACAGATCCTTTGCAAAACACTCGGATAATTCGACATTCGGCACCCGCTAATCCAGATTAAAGTATAAAAATCAAACATTGGGAGGGGGGAAAATATGAAAAAGAAAAATTGGGGGGGGGGAGGGTGTAAAAATAAAAATATTAAAAAAATTGAGCGGTAGGAGAAAAATTGGGGGTGGCAAAATGAAAATATAGAAGAAAAATAAGGGGCAAAATAAAAACATCAAAAAGAAAAATTAAGGGGGGTGTAAAAATAAAAACATGTAAAAAAGAAAAATGGGGGGCAAGAGAAAAATGGAGGGGGGGCAAAATAAAAATATATGAAAAAGAAAACAGGGGAGGGGACAAAAGAAAAATTGGGGAGGGCAAAAAGAAAATATATAAAAAAGAAACATCTGGGGCCAAAATAAAAATAAATAAAAAGGAAAAAGGAAGGGGGGCAAAAAATTGGGGAGAGGGCCAAAAATGAGGGGGGCCAAAATGAAATTAATAAACAAAACAGGGGAGGGGCAAAATGAAAATAAACAAAAAAGAAAATGGGAGGGGGCAAAAATGAGAGGAAGCAAAAAAATATATAAAAAAGGGAATGGAGAGGCAAAAAATGGGGGGTGAGGCAAAATAAAAATATATAAAAAATGAGGGGGGCAAAATGAAAATATGAAAAAATGCGAGGGGTCAAAATAAAAATATAAAAAATGGGGTTGTGAAAATATGAAAAATGAAAATTGAGGGGGGGATTGAAATGAAAATGTAAAAAAAGTGAAATTGGGGTGGTTGGTTTTATGGGGGTGGTCGTGGTTCTATGGGGATGGAAGGGGCGAGTGGATGTTAATCGCAAAATTGTTTCCTTTTCTTAAAATTTTCGATAATTTTGTAAATTCTCGAATTCTTTAAATTGAAACTTTTTTTGAAAACTTCCATTTCTTTCCAAACTACATTTTTTTTTAAAAATTAGCATCGTTTTTCAAAAATATCGTAATTTTGAAAAGTTCTATCTTTGGCAAACAATGAAATCTTTTCTCATCTTTTTAAATGTTAGATATTTTAAAACGTTGAATTTTTTCCATATTTTAACCTTTATGACTTTTTTGGAAGTTTTAACTGTTTATCAAAATTTCAAAGAAAAGTTACGGTTTTTGGAAAACAATAGAAATTTTGAGGAATTTTGACTTCTTGAAAATTTAGACTTCTTTTCAAAATTTTGTCTCGTGAAATTTTGAATATTTTTGTAAATCTCGATTTTTTTCGAAAAATTGTTTTTTTGAAAATTTTATCAATTTTGGTTTTTTGGAAATTTCGATTATTTTTAAAATTTCGGTTATTTCAAAATTTCGTTTTTTTTTAAATTCGACCTTTTCATACAATTTCTTACTTTTTTTTAGAAAATTGAACTATTGAAAGTTTTCCAATTGCCAGTTATACTTAAAATTATTCCTTTCCTCTTCTTTCAATAATAATAGGACAAAAATTCTATTCTTAGGAAAAATGGTACAAAAAAGATCCTTTTTTTGGTGGAACGGACTGGTCCTTGGTTATCTTTAAAAATTGAAATACAGAACTTGTCCCCTGAAACCAAGAAAGATTAAAAAACACAACAAGTATTTAAATGAAGATGACAGCTTGGCTGTCGAAACGCGTTAGAGCAACGTTTGTTGCGTTTTTTAATCTTTCTTGGTTTCAGGGGACAAGTTTTGTATTTCAATTTTTTAAAAAAGGTCCTGATAAAATTGCAGGTGACGTCTTGAAGGGGATTTTGTGAATAAAAAAACGTAATTTTATTTTGCGGTAAATTAACAGTTAATGATAATTTTTTTAATTTTAGAAATCTCTCAAGAATTTCAGAATTGCCAAAAATTTCTAATTGAATATATTGTTCCAAAAAAAAAACAGAAATCAGAAATCGTAGTCGTAGTATTACCGAGAAACATGTTTAAGAAATCAAAAAAATCAAAAATTCAGGGTGTTACTTACGTTAACGATTTCGGTGGAGTTCATACTTTTTATTTGTTGGTATTTTAATGTATGGTTTAATGTTTCTTGTGAAGTGGGCGTTGATAAATTGTTCCGTTTACTGTCGTAATCTTTGGTTTGATTTTCATTAGGCCGTGTCGTTATCTTTGGTTCAATAAAGACGAACATTTTTTTCTCTGAAAAAAAAAAAACAATTTAGACAACATGACACTATAAAAATTGAAAACAAATACAAAATTTGAAAACAAATACTATTTTTGTGTATGTTGTGTGATAAACGTTAGATAGAAAAACTTGTTTGAAGGAAAGATGTTAACATTATTTAATATAGATGGCGTATATGTACAACATTTTGATTTGTTTCTGAAATGGATATTGTTTCATCCAAGGACGACGTGACACACTCATAACTTTGCTTTCAAAATTCAAGATGATCGACTCTACTCCAAATACAGTTATGCTCAATTATTTGCAGATTTTTAAAATAGGAATAAACCTAATAATACCACATGGGTACCCCTTAAACATTAGAAATGTATTCAATAAAAGGATCAAGTACCATTTCCGGGTTCTGTAATAATTTTTAGTAAATAACATATTTGGCGTTTTTTTTTGAAGATTTAACTGATCTAAAATTAGCCTATTCATAAAAATGTTGAATTTTTCCATTGAACTTTGAACCCTTGCATATCAAAATCTAAAGAAAAAAAATTAAGTTTCAACTTTTAATTTTGAAACAAAAATCTAAAATTCGGGATTGGAATAGTTATTTCGAGTTGAAATCCAAAATATTTAAATTAAAATGGTAATTTTGAGAGAAAAAGTGAAACTTCTACAAACATAATTTAAAATATCATTTTTTTAGAAGAAAACTAAAATTTTGACATCAATGAAAAAATGTTGAGTCGAAATTTTAGGAAGAAAAAATTCTAGGTAGTTTCACTTTGGAGTATTGTTATGACTATCACTAACATTTTCTTGATTTTCTCCCTACCTGATGTGGCTACCTGTGAATTTAACTTTGATGGACACCAGGATATCACTCACCTAGTCCCAGTGCGAAAAACAATCCAAAACCAATCGCTACCACTGAACAAACGAACGCCAAGACGCACACTGCGACCCTAATTTTTCGTATCTTCTTCGTACTTTTCACGGTTTCGTTGATCTTCAGCACCCACCGGTCGCCGAAAATATTCCTCTTGATAATCACGTTCCTGTTGAATTCGTTATCGAAAATTTCCCTCGATATCGTCTTGATTTCGAAATTTCTAACGCCGTCTTTCCCATCGTAATAATGTACTTTGGTCAATTCCACGTTTTTTCTCGGTATTATCATAATTTTTGGTTAGATTTCGGACGATACAAACAAAATGCGGGTGTTACCATGTGGATTCTCTATCGGCGAGTTTACCGGCAAATTCGACGCCGCATTAATACATTCGAATTATGCATGCGGATCGGGCTGGGTTTTTAAGGGTAAAAGCGGGGAAATTCGGTGTGTTGACGTGCGGTGGAGGTCATTTTCTTGAAAGTTTGTATTTTCGACTGGTTAGCGGAAGCGTGCCACCCTTCTATCTTTCGGGAAAGGTTAATTGTTTTATATCATTCGCGACATCAGGTGCCCTTTGTGGCGCGATTACGTTAAGTTGATATGACTATTGAACTATCTTACGATCTGTATAATTTTAATTTTTTAGTTCAATTTAATTATAAGGACACTAGGTGAACATTAGGTATATTTTACTGTCCTAACGCTCCTTAGTTGAACGTATAGAAG
This sequence comes from Dastarcus helophoroides, assembly GCA_028583605.1. NCBI lineage: Eukaryota > Metazoa > Arthropoda > Insecta > Coleoptera > Bothrideridae > Dastarcus > Dastarcus helophoroides. The sequence continues at coordinate 9,798,688 of CM053334.1, forward strand.
TTTAACTGTAACTAGACAAATAATTACTGAAAGCAGTGGAGTGTTGAGCACCTTTTAAATAGATAGGAAAGGTAATCAGCAAAAAAAAAGAAAATATACCGTTTGCCAAATATTTGAAATAGTAAATACTTCTTTAGGAGCGTTGGGTGATTTTTGGTAGAAGAGAAGCTTATGATTTAGAGTAACCATCACGCTCTTCTCTAAGATGCTCTAATGTCAACAGTATTTGTAGTTATCAGTAAGACGTGTAATAAAATTAAAAATGTGTGTTCTGCACCGGGGATTGAACCTGGAATAACCACGCAACCAATTGCGCAGTAATATTTGTGATAATTTTAAATTTTAACTCTCATTATAACATAAACGTACGCCTGCAATATATTTTTTTATTTCATATTGATTCTTTTTTAAATAACAGTTTATGAATTGTTCATCTAAAATACGTATAAAAGAGTTAAATTTGGACTAATTCTTAAGTAAGAAGTTTATTGATATAGTAAACTTATTTGGAAAGAGGAAGTAAATGATTTTTTTTTTCAATACTTTTGCCACTTGCAGTAGTAGGCTTGTAAGGGATATTAGGCCAGATGTTGCTTGATCAATTCAGTATCGACTTCCGCTTTTTTAATTTATTTCCGTTTTAAGTTACAGTTGCCATTCGCTTCCTCCTCTATAAGCCTACCTATTAGAATAATAATATAAACAAACATAAACAGCGTGTGTTATACTTATAAACAGCAGCTATTTAGTAGTTTTTTAGTTCAGGGCAGGTTAGCATGAACGGATTCTTTAACTACATTATGACGAATTAATTTTTATTTAACAAATTTTCGTTTAATTTGATGACGTACGACATAGTTTTACAAACACTACATTCAAACGAAAATTCGATTTTTTCCTCGAAACTTTTTTTTCAACATTTTTTTCTCCAAATTGGATCCAAATTTTATTTAAAAAAAAGGGTAAACATGTCTCCCGATGTTTCAATTCTTTCTTTTTCAAAATTTAATTTTTTGTGTTTTTGACTTGTTTTGACAAGCCTTGAAATTTGTGTTTTATCAAAATTTCGACTTTTTTGTATCAATTTTAGTTCGTTTTTTTAACCTTTTTGTTTTAGACAACAAGCGTTCCACTGGCGATCTACTGACATATGTTACTCGTGTCTGTAACTCAGCTATGGAAAAACATGGTGAGGCTAGGATTGTGGCATTGGATATCTCAAAGCCTTTTCGACATAAGTCTGGCACCGATCTCTTCTCGCCAAATTAACATCTTATGGTCTTCCTCCTGGACTCTGTCATTTGATATCCAATTTTCTAGCTGAACAGATCTCTTCAGGTCGTCGTCGATGGCATCTCATCCAAGACATTTGCGATTAACGCAGGGGTGCCCTAGGGGCTGTTTTGTCTCCTACTTTATTCCTGTTACACATAAACGATCTCTTAGCTTCAACTTCCAATCCTATATACAGCTACGCAGATGATAGTAACCTTGTGTCATCTTTTTTCTCCGACAAACCATTATCTATCGCTGCTTCAGATCGACGGAAACAGCAGATACCGATGATTAATCGGGATCTCGAGATTATTCTGGAATGGGGTAAGAACAATTTGGTCGACTTTAATGCTTCAAAAACTCAGGCCGCGGTTTTCTCTAAGAAAACATCAAGGGATAATGCAACAAACATACTAATGGACGGTAAAAACCTTCCGATGGGATCTACTCTGTCTATCCTAGGAGTGAATGTTAGCACTAACTTCTCTTGGGACGTTCATGTGCGCGCCATTGCCAAATCCTCCTCTCACAAGCTAGGCTTTCTTTCTAGAGCTAAAAAGTACTTCACATCTCATCAGCTATTCACACTATACAAAGCTCAAGTTAGACCAACCCTAGAATACTGCTCTGATGTTTGGAGTTCAACCCCAAAACACATTTTAGCTCTCTTGGATTCAATTCAAAGAAGAGCGATTCGCTTAATTGATGACGAGAGTCTGATCGATTCTCTCGAAACACAAGAGCATAGGCGTATGGTTGGTGACTTGTCTCTTTTCTACAAGCACTATCATGAAAGATGCTCGCAGGAACTAGTAGGACTAATCCCCCCAAGGGCAAGATTTTTGAGGCGTACTAGACAGCAAATTCCTGTGCGGTCCAGCTTGACACAGTGAGGACTTCTGTCTACGGAGACTCTTTTTTCTTCATATAGAACTTCCAAGTTATGGAACTTGTTTCTACTATTGAAAAAATTCTTTCTCAAAAAGTTAACCTTATACTTGACTTAAAATATAGACTTCTTTTGGAATTTCTATTTCTTATTTAATACTCTTATTACTCAAACTTGGCTTTTTCAGGAAAGGTCAACTTTTAATGTTAAAATTCGGTATTTTATACTTCGTAAAATTTCGATTTTTTTTCTCGTAATTCGTCTTTTTTTCGAAATCAAATCGGAATTTTATAAATTCATCTGGAAATCAAGATTGTTTTTTCAAAATTCAACTTTTATATTTCTGTAAACTTTGAATTTTTTCTCGTGAAGTGCTTTTTATTTAAATCTCAACATTTTTTTATCAATACTCGTCCTTTTTTAAATTTCGTTTTTTATTTTGGAAATGGACTTATTTTGATCTAGTAGATAAACATTGCAGAAAATAAGTATTCATTAAACGAGTGACCTACAGAAATTGAAATTTCCAAAATTGTTTTCTAGGAATTTTTACGTTTTGTTTAAATTTTGACAAAAAAGTTATGATTTCAATTTTCCGACGTTTTTGATTGATTTGTATTAATATTTAAAAAAAACATATGAAATTTCCAGAAAAAGACCACTTTGGGAAGTCAAAATTTCTAAAAATTATTTTTCTCATGATTTTTGCTTTTTTATTTGTTAATTTTTTACAGCCTTGAAATTTCATTAAAAAACTTTAAATTACCTTTTTGAGAAAAAAAAAACTAAATTTACAGAAACAGCAAATATCAAAACTCGAAATAAAAGTTGAAATTTCGAGAAAAAGCCGAATTTTGCGAAAAAGAAGATTTCGAAAAAATTGAGAAAAAGTGACTTCGAAAAAATTAAGAAATAGAAAGGGATTTTGAGAAAGATGAATTTATCAAAAGTTCTCAAATAGAGGTAAAAATTTAGAAAAAAAAAACGTCGGATTTCGACAATAAATTGAAACCCAGAACAAATTAAAAACCTGAATTTTTTAAACAAATTTGAATATTTTAATAAATTGTAAAATATCATAAAGAGAAAATGTAAAAATAAACTGGAAACCAAAAAAAAATGGTCGAACTTTAAAAAGGTTGAAGTTTTTCAGAGAAAAAGAAAAAAGGCAAATTTAAGGAAAATTTCAAGGAAAAAGTCAAAATTTAATGAAATTTTGACAAAACAGTTGCAATTTTCCAAAGAAATTAAAATTTTGAGAAGAAATTTGACATTTTGAGAGCAAGACGATTTAAAAAAATCCAAATTTTCTGATAAATTCGAATTTTAATAAAATTGGTAACATAATTTCGAAAGAAAAGAGAATGTCGATAAAACTTCCAGTTTCAAAAAAAATACTGAATTTTAAAGAAAGGTTAAAATTTCTCAGAGGAAGCCAAATTTTAAGTAGAAAATCAAATTTTGAGATTTAAAAATATATGATTTCGTTCGGAATGAAATTTGAAATTTCCAGAAAAAGCTTAATTTTGAAAATAAGAGCTTTCGAAAAAAATGGAATTCGTGAAAAATTTTCAAAAAAGGCAAAATTTTAGAAAAAGACTTCGAATTTCGAAAATACATTGAAATTCGCAGAACAAATTTAAAAAACTTGAAATTTTTGGACAAATTTAAATTTTGTGAAGAATTGTAAAATTTCGAAAAGAGAAATTGTAAAAAAAAGAAAGCTTAGAAAAAATCGTCGAACTTTTAAAAAACCGAAGTTTTTCAAAGGAGAAGAAAATAAAAGATTTACAATTTTCCTGAGAAAGTTAAATTTTGAGAGTAGATTAAAATATCGAGAAAAAGACGAATTAAAAAAAAAACTCAAAATTTTCAAATAAAACTAATTTTGAGAAAATTGGTAAAATAATTTCGAAATAAAAAGAAAAAACTTAAGTTTCGAGAAATGTATTGAATTTTAAAAGAAGGTAAAAATTTCCCGGAGGAAGTCAAATTTTGAGATTAACAGTTTGAAAATATCTAGAGACTATCCAATAATGTAATAGAGAAAAGGAAGCACTTTTTTTTTTGGTTTCTCTTTGGTTTCTTTGAGTTTCATTGTACGAGTTAGTATATTTGGAGAATGCCTACGATAAATTGGTAGAGCCAGGGCCGGATTCAGCCTAAGCTATTTGAGATATGGGGCCAGCTGTGTCAAGTAAATATTTTGTCAAAAACTTTTTGTGAGCAAAAAAGTTCATCTTCCTACCTCGAGAATTTCTGGTCACCTAAAAAAAGCTTTTCCTTACGTTGTCCACAGGGCTCAAGAATTAAAAAATAACACACAAAGCAATGGGCCTTTCTTATACCAACAATTGTATGTCCAAATACGATTTTTTTTGGGAGGCAGGTGGGAGATCTAGGCTATAGCTTATACGTAAATCCAGAGTATAGCCAAAATTCGATTTTTTTCAAATTCGACTTTTGCCAAATTCGACTTCTTTCTGAAAATTTGATCTTCTATTGGAAAAATCCTTTTTCAGAAAAATAACCTAGTACTTGACTTAAAACATTAACTTCTTTCGGAATTTCTATTTTTTATTTAATACTCCTATTACTCAAGCTTAAATTTTTCAGGGAACGTCAAATTTTAATGTTAAAATTCGGTATTTTATACTTCGCGAAATTTCGATTTTTTTCTTGAAATTCGTCTTTTTTCGAAATCAAAACGAAGTTTTATAAATTCATCTCGCATCAAGATTGTTTTTTTTAAATTTAACTTTTATATTTCTGTAAATTTCGAGTTTTTCCTCGTGAGGTGTCTTTTTATTTAAATTTTAACTTTTTTTTATCAATACTCGTCCTTTTTAAAATTTCTTTTTTTTTTGGAAATGAAGTTATTTTGATCTAAATTTTATTTTATTCCGGATAGGCTTCTCAAAATTTTAATTTATTTTTCAAATTTATCTCTTTTTCAAAGTTTCAACTTGATTCCCAAAACTCGACCTTTTTTTTCAAAAAGAAACGTTCTATTGGAATATTCGAGTTTTTTATCAAACTTTTTGTCAAAATTACTTTTTTAGAATTTCTCTTTCTCTTTCCATTTTTCTGAAACCTTGGCTGTTCTCAGGAAGTGTCGAGTCTTATCTCAAAATTCAACATTTTCCTTTTCTCGAAATTTCCATGTTTTAGTTTTTATTTTTGAAATGAAACCGAAATTTTATTTAAAAGAATAAAACTTGCCAAAAAAGGTTTCTGTCTCAATTATTTTTCCTGAACTTTTGAGAGTATATCAGAATTCGAAAAAAAGGGAAGTAAAAATTTGATATCATTTGATCTCAAATCAAATTTTCGTTTATTTTGTAAAACCTAAGTTAAAACTGATAAAACATCATTTCGGAAGAGTATTTTTTCTGGAAATTTCGATGAAAGTAATATTTCTTGGAAATTTCAACTTTCTCTATATTATGTGTTTTTTTTCAATTTATTTAACATTTCTTCGGCCCAGTTTGGAAATATTTAAATTTTCATGGTTTGTTGACAATTGTCTAAACAGTTTTTGAAATGCGACTACTGTTTAGAAAATTGTCAACAAACCATGAAAATTTAAATATTTCCAAACTGGGCCGAAGAAATGTTCAAATAAATTGAAAAAAACATAATATTTCCGGTCAATAAGGGTCTACCATGAAGAATTTCTCTATATTTTTGTGACCTTAAATAAAAATATTGGAAAAAAATCAAATTTTTGAGAAACTCGAAAGCTTTTTAAAAAATAAAGTTTTGTTCAATATTGTAAGTAAAAAAAAGTGTTATTTTGTTTGTAATTAGAAACTTTAAAAAACCAAAAGTGATAAAATTTTAATTTCTTTGATTTTAATCATTAAAATTAATAAATCATTGGAGTCAAAATTTTGAAATAAACGTCGTTTAATATTTGTGAAAAAGTCTATTTTAGAGTAGAATGTCGACATTTTATGGAAGGCCCTACATCAGAATTTAGGACGAACCTTGGCATTTTCAAGAAAAAAAAAGTTCAAACTCAAAATTAGAAAAAAATTAAATGTTTGGATAATTATAAAAACAAAATGTTTCAATTTTGAAAAAAGTTGAAATTTGGAAAAAATCTATATTTATGCATTGGACCGGATTGGATATCGTTGCTGGCCGGATGTGGCTCGAGGCTCGTGGGTCTCTGTTGCCCATCTAGATGCTTTTTTTGATTTGTCGTCGGGTCAACTTTGACGTATGCAGCACTTTTTATTTTTGGGAAACAAATCATCTCCTCTTTGGTTTCTTTGTGTTTCATTGTACGAGTTAGTAAATTTGGAGAATGACTACGATAAATTGGTAGGGCCAGGGCCGAATTAAGACTAAGCTATTTGAGATATGGGGCCAGTTGTGCCAAGTAAACATTTTATCAAAAACTTTTTGCGAGCAAAAAAGTTCATCTTCCTGCCTCGATCACCTAAAAAAACCTTAACGTTTTCCTCAGGGCTCAAGACTAAATAACACACAAAGCAATGGGCCTTTCTTATACCAACAATTGGCGACTAACAAAAAAAAGTTCTCAGTCCTATTTTTTCCTACAACTTCTTCTGGGCAACGCTGTATATCCAAATATGATTATTTTTGGGGAGGTGGGTGGGGGATCTAAGCTATAGCTTATACGTTAATCTAGAGTAGAGTCTAAAAGAAACTCGGATTGTGCAAATTGTTTTATTTATCACAATTTTATTTACAAGCACTTATACATGTACAATATGTTGATAAATTATATACTTTCAATTTATTTATAAATATCATTCACAACACTATTCGCGTGTGCCAATTAAACAAAAACAAACAATAACCTAATGAGTTATTTAAAATAATGTACACCATTCTTTTAATTTATTCAATATATAACTACTTATATACAAAGATACATTTTGCCTTAATATTAGGAACAAACTCAACGACAGACTTAATCGAAAAACTTCAACTAGAACACAACAAATAAAATGGATGACATTTAAATCTCATATTTTATTTAAACTTCCTGAAATGAACCGATACAATCGTCATTTAATACAATAAAGATGCAAACAAGATTAAAATAAGCCTGCATCCAACGATTACCTAAAACGCACATTTCGGATAACAAAAATGACAGTTTAAAATCCCCCTAATTGTTAATCTTCTTGGTTACGTATTTAGCTTATGCTTAAAATTATTGTTAAACGTTGAGCTGTATATTATGTAAAAAATCTTTGATATGTAGAATACACATGACCAAAATGTTTAAAAAAAAAGTATTCTAGAAGACAGATTTTGATGGAATCTAATCTATCGAACGGACACGGTTTGAAAATTCGTTTTTAAGGCGGCGGTCTGGTACTCTTAAAACGTCGAAATCCTTCGCTTACCATTTTACAAACTACGTCAAACGCTTAGAATTTAGTGAAATTTGGTAATAATGTTTAGAAATGTAGGGGAAATTCGGGCTTTGGAAGCAGATTTTTGATTTTTGTCTTAATATTCCCACAAATGGGTGTACAATTTGTCTCTTTTTTGCCTGTTTTCAGAAGCGAATATCTCGGAAACTAAACGGAATTTGAAAAAAATACTTCCAAAGCGCGAATTCGACATCCTTGCTTCATGAGTTCTTCAAATTTGAAAACGAAATCTTGAAAAATAGAGGCACCATTTGTAAAATGGGAGAGCGGTGTTTGGCATAAAAATTTCGCTTAGATTTCGGTTGCCCTTATTCGGGTCAGGCAGGGTACGGAAACAGGACGTGATGCGGAGCAGAGAAATTTTTGGCCTTTTCCTAATACGTCATCAACGAACGAAGTATCTTCGGCTTCAAAGCTCATATTTCTTTATCTAAGCACGACAGATATATCATAATAATAATAAGCAATATTAAAACATTTTTTCTACCAGAGTTTGAAGAGTAAAATGAATTGTTTAGTATTTGTAGCTTACAATCATTAAGTGAATATTTAGTGGATTTTTATTTTGATATGTTTAGAAGAATTTTTTTCTCTCCTAATTAACATATTTATATTACTCTTTGGAAAAATATAAATTGTTTAGGTAAATAAATGCTATGACAGATTTAAGCAAAAAAAAATTGTTTTTATATCATTTAAATTGGAAATGTTCTACTAGCATTACTTGTAGTCGAAAATCGACCAATTATATCTGCAAAGAACGAAATTGTTTTCACATAATTAATTATTAGGTATTTATATGCAGATATTTAGTTCTTACCTTGACGATAGGAGAAAATGCGTGGAAAATAAAAATTACAGCTCTTTGAAAATTTCGAATTCTTCGAAAATGTAGGCTTTTTTTTTAATTTCGATAGTTTTTTGAAATGTTCGATCTTTCAAATTTTCAACTTTTTTCTTGAAAATTCTCAACTTTTTTCAGAATTTCGACACATCTTGAAACTTTGGACTGTTATTGAAAATTATGAATATTTTTGAGGAATATGATTTTTATGATAATTTCGACTTTTCCTAATTTAGTTTTGAAAATTTGGACCACTTACTAAATATTTCGACTTTTTTTGAGAATTCCTATTTTTTTGATACATATTCTCAACTTTTTTTCAAAATATCTAGTTTTTCTTGACGAATTTGACATTTTTAATTTCCACTTTTTTAATGATTTCGATTCGGACATTTTAAAATTTCCACTTATTACAAATTCTCATTAAAAAAAACAAAATTTTAACTTAATTGGAAAATTGTAACCATTTCAGGAAATTTTTATTTCGTTGTAGATCTCGACTTTCTTTAAAAAATTCTGCTTTTTTTGACAATTTCGAATTGACATTTGTAAAATAAAAATTTTAGAAATCTTGTAATTTCGACTTACTTTTTTTCTTGAAATTCTATTTCAAAGTCTAAGTGTTAGGAAATAATTTGTAATTTCCAATTTAAAGTTTTTGACTTTTTTCAGAATTTATTTAAATATATCCTTTTTTAAGTTTAGGATTTTCATTCGTTTCACGAAATTTTGTTTTGAAAAGTCCAAATTTTAACGAACTCTTTAAATAACATGAAATTTTGACATTTTAGTCGAAGTTTACAATTTTTCTCAATTTTGGTGGAACAGACTGGTCCTTGGTTATCTTCAAAAATTTAAATACAAAAATTGTCCCCTGAAACCAAGAAAGATTAAAAAAACACAACAAAGGGTGCTCTAATGCGTTTCGACAGCCAAAGTATCATCTTCAGAGAGATACTGACTGAAACTAAGAAAGATTAAAGAAACACAACAAAGGTTGCTCTAACGCGTTTCGACAGCCAAGCTAACATTTTCAGAGAGATACTGAAGATAAACGCTTGGCTGTCGAAACGCGTTAGAGCAAACTTTGTTGTATTTTTTAATCTTTCTTGGTTCCAGGGGACAATTTTTGTATTTCAATTTTTCTCAAACTCTCGACTTCATAACCTTAACATTTTAAACTTGTTTCTTACAATTTCGATTTTAATCTCAAAATTTTAACTTTATTCTCCACATTTTGTTTCTGAAGTCGAAATTAAAAAATAGTTTCTATTTTTTTTTAATTTAAAAAGTTTCTAAACAAAATTTCGAAAACTTTTTTGAGAAATTTTAACTATCTTTTTGTAATTTGTAATTTTAAACTCGAAATTTTCACTTCTTTTACAAATTTTGGTCTTAAAGTTGAATAGTCGAATAGGTTTTAAAATGTTAAAATTGTTTACCGAAATTTCGACTTAAACAACGAAAATTCAATCGTAAGGCCCAAAATTAAGAAAAAAAATAGTAATTAGAAGTGAAAACTTGAAACTCTGTATATTTTAAAAAAGTTTCCAATTATTAAAATGTGATAGTTTTTGAATTATTTTATAAATCTTGATAACCTTTTTCCAATTTTCAAGTTTAATCCCTAAAATTAAATCTTAAGCTTTTACCTTATTCTCAAATTCCGTATTTAATTAACAAATAAAGACTTTTTTGTAACTCTGGAATAACAAAATTAGAATTATGAAATCTGAAAAAAGTCTACAACTTTTTACGGACAAAATTTCGAACTTAAACTTGTGATTTTGTTAAAATAATTCAAAATTTGGATAAAACGGAAATCAGTGGATACAAAGTCGAGGACGTTTAAAAAAATCTTCTCGGAATTTAAAAAATCGGTCGATATAGAAAAAAATTGGGCAATTCAGACTCAATTTCACAAATGGAAGAAAAAAAGATTCTTTCAAAAAAATTAAGAAAAGAAAAATAAAAGTAGTAGAGGGATAATAGGCATCCTGGAACAGGTTCTCGCGCCTCAATTCAATTTGCGGGGCATGCGCGAGTTTCGACCAATGACGAGCGACTTTGGGTCAGTTAATGACCTTTAAGAGAGGGGATTAATGAACTTTTAGGTAACGTGACACTTTAAAGGTTAATACCACTGAAGGTAACATAATATTTTCAAGGTCAACACCAATATTCCTAGAATATGGAGTAATAAGATACTTTCAAGGTTATCTCACTTCAATATAATATGATAGGTTGAGTCAAAGAACTTAAACATTCCTAGAATACGGAGTCACAGAACTCCAATATAGGTCATGAACTCAAATAGTTATTTATAGCCACATTAAGCCGAGGCTAATGAACTTAAATAATTATTTTTAATGAAAGGGGATTAATGAACTTTTAGGTAACGTGACACTTTAAAGGTTAATACCACTGAAGATAACAGGATATTTTCAAGGTCAACACCAAGATTCCTAGAATATGGAGTCATAGAACTTTAAGGTAATAAGACGCTTTCAAGGACCTTGAAAATATCATGTTACCTTCAGTGGTATTAACCTTGGTCAACACCAAGATTCCTAGAATATGGAATCATAGAACTTTAAGGTAATAAGACGCTTTCAAGGACCTTGAAAATATCATGTTACCTTCAGTGGTATTAACCTTTAAAGTGTCACGTTACCTAAAAGTTCATTAATCCCCTCTCTTAAATGTCATTACCTGACCCAAAGTCGCTCGTCATTGGTCGAAACTCGCGCATGCGCCGCAAATCGAATTGTCCTGTTCCAGGATGCCTATTACCCCTCTACTAAAAGTTAAACGCCTAAATACAAAATTTAAAAAAAAAAGGGAATTGCGATAAAATCGATATTTTTGAGTTACATCATAAATCTACCGCACGGTCCTGAAGTCGAATTGGAAAAAAGTCAAATTTCGATTTATCCAAATTTGACTTTATTATTTATTTATTTATTTATTTATTTATAAATAAATAAAAAATTTCCGAAGAAAATATTTTTTGGGAAACTCTCTTTTTTTTTGTTAAAATTTCAACAAACAATGAAAAAAAAGTTGAAATTTTCAAAAAATATTTGTCAATTCTGTTTAACTGTTTATCAAAGCGCGAGAAAAGAATTCTAATTTAAGAAACAGGTCAAAATCTCCACTTGCAAGTTTACAAACAAATATGGATACTAAACCAACTGCCATCAGCAACATGCACACTTCCTTAAGGTATCCAAATGGATCGGATTAAACAGTATCCTATATCAGTAAAATGACGATATGAAAGATTGCGAATTCGAACGACATAAACCGAACTTCTTACTCAATTCCCCTCCGAAACCCCTTCCGTCTCTGTGCTACCAACCTCGCCGCCCAACAGGGCATTTACACCGAGAGCCAAAATGTACTTAGCGATTTACCAGACCCCCGCCTTAAGCGATGGGGCGCGCGCTCACCTGCGCGACAAATTGACTCAATTATCCCAAGAAGTGTGCGACTCGGAAAATGTGAAATGTGCTCAGCTTAAATTGGCCGACTAATGAGTAGAGAGCGGATTACATGAGCACATTTTGAGTGAACTGTGCTCCTGTCACTTTTGAAACCTATTTCGATTTTTTTCTTTGACTTTTTTGTCCTTTTCTAGAGATTTTTATTCTTTCAAAATTTTTACTTTATCTAAAAATGTCATTTTTAAAATCTTTCTTAAACATAAGTTGAGAAAAAATTGCAAATTTCCTTGGCAAATTCTTAAGGGAACCTTTGAGTAAATTTTTGCCTTTTGTCAATTTTCGATTTTTTTTCTAAATTTTGACTCCAAAGAAGTTTTTTCAATTGTAAATGTGACTGAGGATTTACAGTTTAAAATTGAAATTTTAAGCAAATAACGGAAAATTTCCACTTGAAAAAAAAATTATCACAATTAAAAAAAAATCAAATTTTTAGAAATTAAAAAAAAATTAAACATGTTTAAGGTTCTAATGCATACACCAATAGGTTTAAACATTTATTAGATTCGAAGTTTGGAAACCTCGAATCTAATAAATGTTCAAACCTATTGGTCTGTGCACCAGAATCCTTGTCTTCTGGGTACTTTTTCCTAGAGAGCAACCGCTTCGCTAGGTGGCAGTGTTTCAACTGTTGATAGTTCAGCTACCTATGATTCACGCCTAGTGGGCTACATGAATTTGTAGTCTAGGTTGCATTCTACTTGCATATGTTTAAGCTTACTAACAAATCTTTTGTTTGGCAGATTTACAACTGAAGTATGAGGACAAAAAAATCGTGAGCACATTTCACATTTCATAAAAGTCACCGTTAACATGTTTCAGTTCGCGCATCGGTAATTTTTGTTTAATATACCCATAAATTCCACTAGAAGTCATTTCATAACAAGTTTCTACAACACAGAAGTTTTCGAAAAATCACGTAAGCTCTTTTTTTGCATTATGTACAAAAGCAAGTTAAATATCAATTATAACGATGTCGCACTGTCATCCAGGAACACATTTCGAAAAATTTCAACTATTTAGATGCTCGATTAATCCGTACAAAAAATAATTGTATTCAATCAGCATGCAGAATTCTCAAAATAGTTACTATTTATGAGTGTATATACTTTCACGTGAGTTACGAATGGAAAAATACGATTCCGGCGCACGATATGGCAACAGCTTCACCACCATCAGTCTTTTTTTTTTAACAATTTTATAACGCCGCATCCCTATGAACGAAGAGGTGAAAACAGAACGAGTTTTAGTCAAAGCTGCAACAGACCACGAATTACATGCTTGCAAAATGGATTAATTCAATCGTTTTTAATAAAGATGTTGCCACGTCGTTCACCATTTTTTTTTACTTTAGGCGAAATGTCAAACTTTAGTACATATGTAATTAAATTATCATAGACGTCTCTAGGAAAATCCACCACTAGAACAAGATGACTAGGGACGTGATTTTGAAACCTTTTAGGTGTAAGTTCCACAACAAAAGGAAATAATAATAACAACAGTAATACCGATACAGTGGCGTGTCCCTTAGCAACTAGAAGGGGTAGAGAGTGGGCATTACCACTCTGGGAGAAAAATTTGCCCTCTCTTAAATAATACTGATATATTCCTCAATAAAAAATGAACTGCAAGCCAACGTAAGTCTTTAATTAATGATAATTTGCATGCTCAAAAAACTCGCTAAAGCGTTACTTTCCAATCAGTGAGAAGGCGCCTCCCAAAGGGGGCGTAAATAGATCATAAAGAGAACCAATGTGTTCGGAGATCTTACAGAAAAAAACTTGGAAAACTTCGACTTTTTTTGAAAATTTTGACTTTTTTGAAAATATGATTTTTTGAAAATACAATTTTTTGAAAATATAATTTTTTGAAAATATAACTTTTTGAAAATATAACTTTTCGAAAGAATGAACTTTCTAAATGTCAACATTTTATATAATTGAGCTGTTTTCAAAACTTCGACTTTTTAAAAAAATTCTCCACCTATTTCAAAATTGAGATTTTTTTTTTTCAACAATTTCGTCTTCATTCCAAATATTCGACTAAAAAAAATGGTTTATTATTAATTTCCAATTTTCAAAATTTATTTTAACCTCCTTTTTTTAATTGAAAAGATTTCTGAATGGTTTCCTATTTTTCAAAATTTCGATTATGTTACAGAATTTCTACATTTTTCAACTTTTTCAAATTCAACTTATTCAAAAATCTCAGTATTTTTTTTAAAATGTCGACTCCTGAAAATTTAGATTTTTTTCTTTTTCTTTGAACATTTTGACTTTTTTCTTTGATAATTTCAACATTTCTGCGAAATTTCGATTTATTTAAAATTTGTCGACTTTTGAATTTTCTTAGTTTTTATGAAAATTTCAATTTTTTTTAAATGACGGCATTTGTCCAAAATTTTAACAGTTTCTAAAAATCTCTTCTTTTTTCTTGAAAATGTCGAGCTGATTTTTTTGTCACCTTTACTTCAAAGCTTCGATTTCTTTCGAAATTTCGAGCTTTTTAAATGTTTTGGAAATTCTTTTTTTATTTCCATCCTCTTTCGAAATTTCGATTTTTTTTTTGAAAATTGCGCAATGTTTCTTAAAATTGGATGAAAATTTAAATTTTTTTTACACGACATTTTTCCGAAATGTCGACTTTTCTCAAAACTTCGAATTATTGTGTAAACGTCAATTTTTTGATTTTTCTATTTTGTTGAAGCCTCAACCCGCTTTCAAAATTTTAACTCTTTCGTTTTTACATTTGAATTTATATTTTGAAAATTAGTATATTACTTTTTTTGAAAATTTAAAGTTTTCGTTTTATGACGTTCTCGATTATTTTTTAAAGTCTCGAAACTTTCCTCAAGATTTGGCCTTTTTAAAAAAGTTATACTTCTTTTAAAATTAGAATTCTTTAAAAATTAGTACCATTTTCCAAAAAGTTCGACTTTTTAAAAAATTTTAGGTTCGAAATTTTTAAAAAAAGTTAAAATTTTGAAAAAAGTCGAAAATTAAAATTAAGTCGAGATTTACCAAAACTTTGATAAACAATTAAAATTTGGTGGAACGGACTGATCCTTGGTTATCTTTAAAAATTGAAATACAAAGCTTGTCTCCTGAAACCAAGAAAGATTAAAAAATATAACAAAGGTTGCTCCAACACGTTTCGACAGCCAAGCTGTCATCTTCAGAGAGAAACTAACACTTTTAAGATTAGGTGTCATTTTCTGTCTGAAGATGACAGCTTGGCTGTCGAAACGCGTTAGAGCAACCTTTGTTGTGTTTTTTAATCCTTTTTGACTCAGGGGACAAGTTCTTATTTCAATTTTGAAAGATAACCAAGGACCAGTCCGTTCCACCAAATTTTAGTTGTTTATCAAAGTTTTGGTAAATCTGGACGTAATTTTAGTTTTCGACTTTTTTCAAAATTTTAACTTTTTTTGGAAATTTCGAACCTAAAAATGTTGTTTTGAAAATATCGATATGTTTTCAAATATTTCGCCTTTTTTTATATGTTCAACTTTTTAAAATGTTAAATTTTTTCACAATTTCGACCTTTTGTCAAATTTTAATTGTTTATCAAAGTTTTGGCAAATCTTATTTTTAGTTTTCGACTTTTTTCTAAATTTTAACTCTTTTTTGAAAATTTCGAATCTAAAACTCTTATTTCAAAAATTTTAAATCATTTGAAAATTGTTTTTTAAAACTTTTGATTTTTTTTTTAATTTTCTAATTTTCTTCTTCTTTTTCTTCTTCTCTCTAAATTAGCACGACTCCAAAATTTTTCACCCTTTTAGAAAATTTCGAAATATTTTGAAAATTTATCATATTTTACAAAATTGCGACTTTTTCGAAGATTAGTGATTCTCAAAAAAAATTGTATTTGGATAAAAACTTTGGAATTTTTTAAAAAAATTCACCGTTTTCATTTTTATTCTTAAAAACTAAAGCTTTATTTCAACGTTTTACCTTTTTTGATGTTTAAAGTTATCAAATTTCGACATATTTTTCAAAATTTTGTCAATTTTTACAATTTACAATTAGTTTTCTATAATTTCGTTTTTTTTACATCCCTACTACCAAAATTAAAGCATTTTTAATTAATTAAACCTTTCAAAAATTTCGTCTATTTTGAAATTTCGTTTTTGGCAAAACTCAATTTTTTTTCTTTTGTCAAAATTTTGATTATTTTTTAAAATATCCATTTTTTCTAAAAATATTTATTTCTTTTAAAATTAGGATTTTTTAACCTTTTTTATAAATATCGTCTATTTGAAAAATTTCATGTTTCGCAAATATCGACATCGCCCTTTTCGAAGTGTTCGATTTTTTAAAATGTCTAATTTTTGCCAAATTTCGACTTTTTGTCAAATTTTAATTGTTTATCAAAGTTTTGGCAAATCTTATTTTTAGTTTTAGACTTTTTTCTAAATTTGAACTTTTTTTTGAAAATTTCGAATCTAAAACTTTTATAATTTCAAAAATTTTAATTCATTGAAAATTGTGTTTTAAAAATTTTGAATTTTTTTTATTGTTTTAAATTTTCTAATTTTCTTCTTCTTCTTCTCTCTTTTTTAAATTAGTACGACTCCGAAATTTTCCATCCTTTTAGAAAATTTCGAAATATTTTGAAAATTTGTCGTCATATTTTATAAAATTGCGACTTTTTCAAAGATTAGTGCTTTTAAAAAAAAAATTATTTGGATAAGACTTTGGAATTTTTTTTGAAAATTTCACCGTTTTAATTTTTTCTTCTTGAAATCTGAAGCTTTATTTCAACATTTCACCTTTTTTGATGTTTAAAGTTATCAAATTTCGACATATTTTTCAAAATTTTGCCGTTTTTTACAATTAAGGATTATTTTTCTATAATTTCGTTTTTTTTACATCCCTACTTCCAAAATTATAGCATTTTTAATGAAATAAACCTTTCAAAAATTTTGTCTATTTTGAACTTTTGATTTTTGCAAAACTCAAAAATTTTTCCTTCTGTCAAAATTTTGATTATTTTTTAAAATATCGATTTTTTCTAAAAATTTTTATTTCTTTCAAAATTAGGATTTTGTAACCTTTTTCATAAATATCGTCTTTTTGAAAAATTTTGTGTTTCGCAAATATCGACATCGCCCTTTTCGAAGTGTTCGATTTTTCAAAATGTTGAATATTTTTCAAAATTACGACTTTTTGTGAATGTTCACTTTTTTTTTGGAAATTTCAACTGTTTATCAAAATTTTGACCCCTGAAACCGAGATTAAAAAACACCACAAAGGTTGCGCTAACGCGTTTCAACAGCCAAGCTATGATCTTCAAAGAGATCAGGGAACAAGATTTGTATTTCAATTTTTAAAGATAACCAAGGCCACAAAAAAATTACATATAAATATTTATTTCTTTCAAAATAATGATTTTTCATAAATTTCATCTTTTTGAAAAATTTCATGTTTTGCAAATATCGACATCCCCCTTTTTGAAGTGTTCGATTTTTCAGAATGTTGAATTTTTTTTTCAAAATTACGACTTTTTGGAAATGTTCACTTTTTTTGGAAATTTTAACTGTTTATCAAAATTTTCACCCTGAAACCGAGATTAAAAAACACAACAAAAGTTGCTCTAACGCATTTCGACAGGCAAGCTATCATCTTCAAAGAGATCAGGGGACAAGATTTGTATTTCAATTTTTGAAGATAACCAAGGACCACAAAAAAATGACATAAATGTTTATTTCTTTCAAAATTATGATTTTTCATAAATTTCGTCTTTTTGAAAAATTTCATGTTTTGCAAATATTGACATCGCCCTTTTTAAAGTGTTCGATTTTTTAAAATGTTGAATTTTTTTCAAAATTATGACTTTTTGGGAATGTCCACTTTTTTTTAGAAAATTTTAACGGTTTATCAAAATTTTGACATTTTCAAAAATTTCCGCTTTTTTTAATATTTTAAATATAAATATTTATTTCTTTCAAAATTATGATTTTTAAAAAATTTTTCATAAATTTCATCTTTTTGAAAAATTTAATTTTTCTCAAATATCGACATCGCTCTTATTGAAAGTGTTCAATTTTTTAAAATGTTGAATTTCTTTCAAAATTACAATTTCTTAGCATTTTTTTTTGGAAATTTTAACTGTATCCAAATTTTGACATTTTTCAAAATTTTGACATTTTCCAAAATTTCCACTTTTTTCAAGATTTTAAATATATATATATATATATATATATATATACCATTTTTCCTATTTCTTTATTGTCTTAAATTTTTTATTTTTTGCTTTTTTCAAAATTTCTATTATTTTACATTAGTGTGACTCCAAAAATTTCAATCGTTTTAAAAAATTTCGGCATTTGGAAATTCATCTAATGACAATACAAACAAAATTGTGATCTTTACAACAATTTTCTAAAAATTTCGTTTTTGAGTAAAATATTTCGAATTTTATAAAAAAATTTGGGATTTTTGTAAATCCGAGTTCATTTTTTTTTGTTAAAAATTTTGCCAAATGTTAACTTTTCCCTTTCTTGAAAATTCAATTTTTTTCAAAATTTCGATATATTTTCGAAATTTTGTCTATTTTTTAAACTTTAGACTATTTTTTAAGATTACAATTTTGTTTTAAATCCTGATTTCCAAACTTATTTTCTTTTTTTGAATTTTTATAAAAATTTAGGTATTTGCAAATTTCGAAATTTTTTCCTTTTGTAAAATAATCGATTATTTTTTAAAATATAGAATTTTCTCAATATTCTGACTTTGTTTAAAAAGTTACTTTTCTCAAAATTACAATTTTTTTAAAACAAGCTACACTTTTTAAAAATTTTGACTTTTCGAAAAATTTTATGTTTTGCAACTATCGACATTTTTTCAACATTCTGCCCCTTCTGAGATGTTCGACTTTTCAAAATATTGATTTTTTTAAATTTCGATTTTTTTTGGCATGTTGACTTTTTTTTAAATTCTTCAACTGTTGATCCAAATTTTGACGTTTGTAAAATTTTGGCTTTTTTTAAGTTCAACTCTTGAAAACATTTTTTTTTTGAAAATTTCGAATCTATAAAATTTTGTTTATTTCGAAAACTTGGAATCATTTGAGAATTTTGCTTTATCAAAAAATTTGAATTTCTTTTGTTTTAAATTTTCGAATTTTTTGACTTTCTTCAAAATTTCGATTTTGTGATTCCAAAAATTTTCATCCTTTCAAAAAATCTAGGTATTTTTTTAATATTCATCTACCTCTATGGTTCTCAAAATTGCGACCTTTTCGAAAATTTGAAATTATGTGAAAATTTGAAATTTTCTAAAAATTTCGATTTTGGATAAAATACTTTGAATTTTTCTTTTAACATTTCATTCTTTAAAAATTAAAGTTTTTCCATATTTTAACTTTTTTTCAACATTTTGCCTATTTTTAAAATTTTTGAGTATTTTTTAAAACAACTTCGATGGTTCCTGAAAATTGTAATTTCAAAAATTACACTTTTCTTTAATTAAATTGCCATAATATTCCAAAAATTTCGACGTTTTTTAAAAATTTGATTTTTTAAATCTCCACTTTTTTTCAAAATTTCGCCTAATAAAATTTTTGACTTTTTTAAAATTTTTCACTTTCTTTGAAAATTCTGACTTTTTCAAAGTTACATTTTTTTTTTAAATTAAACAAGAACTTTTTAAAAATTTTGACTTTTTTTAAAAATTTGGATTTTTCATATCTCAACATTTTTTCAATTTTGCTTTTTTAAAATTTTTGAACTTTTTTCGACATTTAACTTTTCTAAAAAGTTGAATTTTCTTAAATTTCATATTTCTTTTAAAAATCTTGAGTTTTTTTGAAAATCTTGTCTTTTTTTGAAAATGTTAACATAACATAGCTTCTGGAATTTTCTAAGTTTCGCCTCTTTTTTTTTTAATTTTCGACTCTTTAAAAATGTCCGAATTTTTTCAAGATTCGTCTATTTTAAAAATTTAACTTTTTCGAAAATTTGAAATTTTTTGAATAATTGTCTTCCAAAATTTCGAATTTTTTGAATATGTGGTTTTTTATTTAAATTTCGAAATTCCTTTGAAAATTTTCACATCAAAACTTCGATTTTTTTTGTTTGAAATTAGTTCGATTTTAAGTTTCGATTTTTTTGAAAATTAAATTGTCTTTTGAAAATTTTGCTTCCAAAATTACAGTTTTTTTTTAAATTACATTACCACAACTTTTTAAAAACGGATTCTCCTAGAAATTTGGAAAAAATGAATTTCGGTTTTTTCTCGAATTATTTTTATTTACAAAAATTTCGAGTGTTTTTTAGCTTTCGATTTTAACCTCCAAATTTTTAGCCTTAACTAAACAATTTTTACTTTAAAATTTCTCTTAACTTTCGATTTTAATTTTTAGGTTTTTTCTCGAAATTTAGCCAAAAATATCAATCAAAAATAAACGAAATTGATACAACTTTGCAAAGATGATACAGAGAATATCTCAAGTTTCGATGTCTAACTTAAGATTTCAACTTTTTTCATAAAAATTTGGAAATCTTACTTAGTCTGCAAGTTGAAATTTAAAAAAACTAAAGTTCGAGTTCAATTTATACATCCTTAAATTATGAGCAAATAGTCAAAATATTCAAAAAAAATTAGAAAAAAATGTTAGACATTTTCTTTTGGAAACTACATTTTTTTTCGATTTTTTTCCATTGATTGTAAAACTTTGACTAAGAAATCTCATACTCGATACTTTAACATTTTTCTCGAAAAAATTAAACTTTATTTAGAAATATCAGCTTTTGAGTTAAAATTGAAAAGAAATGGAAATTCCATGACTAGACACACTCAAAGAGCTGATGTTTTGGTAATAAAATTTGAAATTCATTCTCGCTCAGCTTTCCCGCGACACGCCACTGATCTAGAACCATCCCCAAGCTTTCAAAATCGCCCCCCTTTTAAACTATGGACAAAACAGTCATTAGCTATTCTATCCGAATTGGACAAAGTTTAAAACATGGGAAGTTTCCCCCGTGCAACGCCGAGCCGTCGGTGGTCTCGATATTACGCTATTGAGCTACCCGACATTGTCGTTATACAGGTTCTTTCGCAGGAATCCGTATTTTCGGAATTCGATCTTACTGCCTTCGGGGTGCCGGGTGTGTTCTGTTCGAGGGTTTCCGTGTTGTTATTAGTGGATGCTCTCCTTGCGGCGACGTCCCTCGCAGCCGTCCTCACGTCGAAGACGCTGCACTCGCTTTCAAGGTCACTTCCTTCCAACTGCAGGACGTTGAGCTGGGAAACGCAAACGTAATACAGTCACCTTGGGAGATAACGAATGCTGCGTGTGACGAACGACCGGTTATAACGAACGACCGCTTATAACGAACAAAATTATGATCCACAGCTCCATTAGAAAGTAGTTCATTTGTAACGAATAGCAGGTTCTAACGGAACTACTTATTGATTCCCTTGGTGGTTCGCTATATCCGGAGTTGACAGTATTTTGAAATTATTAATGAGTTAATAATTACTTGTCTGGTGTTTAGAAACAGTTCGCTAGAGTCTGATCCACAGCTCGAACTTTCGCTCAATTCTGTTGTGAATTTTCTTTGGGCTCTCGGACTTGGAGGAGGTCTTCTTGTACACACTTGGGCTTGGATATGCTCACAAACTCTTCTAAATCTTCTAATGTTGCCTGGAAAAAATAAATGGATCTAAGACATTTTATTGTTGAAGTAAATAAATTAAATCGCTAGACTCGTTTAGTAAAGCTTTCCTTTTCTAAACTTGTCAATGCTGTTTAGGGTTTTCTGCATTATCGTTTTTGCCCCTGATAATGACAGTAGGTATCATCTGCGTAATAATCAAAGCACGAGTAATGCAGTATATTTTGGAGGGCATAAACCACGATGGACCACAGCAGTGGAGATAAAACAGCTCCTTGGGGACAACCCCTTGCTGCGCTCACTATAACTGAATCACTGCCTAAGGTTGTTTTGATTCTCCTACCATCTAACATGGAAACGATCCAATCGATAGTAGATTTTTCAACATCTTTTTTGGTAGCTGTTGCCTTTATGGATTCATATGAAGTGTTAACATTGTTATTTTGGTAGCTGTCTTTTTTTTTCATTTATTAATAAAATACCAGCTTCGAAAATGAATGGTATAAAAATCTTAGCAGCGATAATGAATGGTATAAAAATCTTAGCAGCGATAATGAATGGTATAAAAATCTTAACAGCGATAATGACAATACCTGACAACAGTGTAAACGTAATGGCGTAAAGATGCTCCTTGGAGTTATCCGGGGATTGCTTGGTTATTGTCGATATGTCGACTTGAAATCGGACGTGCCTTTGAAACATCGCTGGACCCGTCGTACCTCTTTTATATTCTACTCTAAAAGACATTGGACTGGATACTGAATGGCTTAATTCCGCTATCTGCAACCCAACAACACACTCATCAGACAACCCCCTATTTAAAACGACAACTCACCGATAAAAACGCGTGTATAAGATCCGCCTTTACCGTCGCCAGCGGTTTTCCTTTGATTAATATTGTGAACGTTTCGTCCTTCTCGGTGGTCATCAGACTTCCAAACCAAGATTTCTTGGTGAATTCGGGAGATGATTCCGGCGTTAGATGCACTTCCTCCGTCGATGCTACAAACAACAAATTTAATACAATAGTTCGGTTAGGAAATCATCACTACGAACTTTGCAATTTTCTCCTGTGGAATCTAGGTGAACCTAAAAAGCTATTTTTTATTGTTGTAAGTCTCGATCTCCAGTGGTGGCTGGTAGCGCTCGCGTGTGGTGAACCAGGCGAGGACATTGGCGTTAGGATCGTTGGACCTTAAAATAAGAATCGTTGATTAAGCTGGAGCGTTCTTGTGGATTCAATACAATACAATACAATACAATAAGAATCACGTTGGCTGATTTTGATTCTAATAACCATAGATTCTGTAAAGCGAAATTTGAATTTTTACCACTTTGGACATCAATTTAGAACATAGTGTTAATAACTAACAAATTAGAAGGCGATACTAAGTAAACGCATTATTTTAAAAATTGAAATACAATTCTTGAGAGAGATATCCCTCTGAAGATGATAGCTTGGCTATCGAAATGCGTTAAAGCAACTTTTGTTGTGTTTTTTAATCTTTCTTGGTTTCAGGGGAGAAGATTTGTATTTCAATTTTTGAGAATAACCAAGGACCAGTCCGTTGCACCAAAAAAAAAAATTATTTTAATCAGCAATTTAAAAAAATCTACGATTTTTGTTAGTTTTCGTCTAATAGAATCTTCCCAGTGGGACGTACTTGCGCGGCAGCTCTCTAGTTTGTCAGGGCTGGTTTAAGCATCAGAGGACCATTTGAATAGTCATTAATCGATTAACTCTACACTCTTGATTCTATTATCCGAAAATTTGATTCTAATAACCGGAAATTTTTATATTTATAAAATACTAGCTGATTGTTGCTCTTCTTTCACGCGGACGAAGACGCGGGGTCTTGGTCCTGCACTCTTGATTCTACTATCCGAAAATTTGATTCTAATAACCGGAAATTTTTATATTTCAAAATTACTAGCTGATTCCTGCCCTTTTTTCACGCGGACGAAGGCCCGGGACCTTCGTCTCGTCCTGCATTCTTGATTCTATTATCCGAAAATTTGATTCTAATAACAGGAATTTTTTATATTTATAAATTACTAACTGATTGTTGCTCTTCTTTCACGCGGACAAAGACGCGGGGTCTTGGTCCTGTACTCTTGATTCTACTATCCAAAAATTTGATTCTAATAACCGGAAATTTTTATATTTTAAAATTACTAGCTGATTCTTGCCCTTTTTTCACGCGGACGAAGGCCCGGGACCTTCGTCGCGTCCTGCATTCTTGATTCTATTATCCGAAAATTTGATTCTAATAACCGGAAATTTTTATATTTATAAATTACTAGCTGATTCTTGCTCTTCTTTCACGCGGATGAAGGCGCGGGACCTTCGTCTCATCCTGCATTCTTGATTCTATTATCCGAAAATTTGATTCTAATAACCAGAAATTTTTAAATTTATCAATTAGTAGCTGATTCTTGCTCTTCCTTCACGCGGACGAAGGCTTGGTCCTGTACTCTTGATTCTACTATCCAAAAATTTGATTCTAATAATCGAAAATTTTTATATTTATAAATTATTAGCTGATTCTTGCTCTTCTTTCACGCGGGCGAAGGCGCGGAACCTTCGTCTCGTCCTGCATTCTTGATTCTATTATCCGAAAATTTGATTCTAATAACCGTAAATTTTTATATTTATCAATTACTAGCTGATTCTTGCTCTTCTTTCACAGGACGAAGGCGCGGGACCTTCGTCCTTCATTCTTAATTCTATTATCCGAAAATTTAATTCCAATAACCGGAAATTTTTATATTTATAAATTACTAGCTGATTTTTGCTCTTCCTTCACGCAGACGAAGGCGCAGAGTCTTAATCCTGCATCCTTGATTCTACTATCCGAAAATTTGATTCTAATAACCGGAAATTTTTATATTTATAAATTACTAGCTGATTCTTGCTTTTCTTTCACGCGGACGAAGGCGCGGGACCTTCGTCTTGTCCTGCATTCTTGATTCTATTATCCGAAAATTTGATTCTAATAACCGGAAATTTTTACATTTATCAATTACTAGCTGATTCTTGCTCTTCTTTCACAGAACGAAGGCGCGGGACCTTCGTCCTACATTCTTAAATCTATTATCCGAAAATTAGTTCCAATAACCGGAAATTTTTATATTTATAAATTACTAGCTGATTCTTGCTCTTCTTTCACGCGAACGAAGGCGCGGGGTCTTCGTCTGCGTGAAAAAAGAGTAAGAATTCTTGGGTCAGCTTTTTGGAGATTCCGACTTTTTTTGAAGAATTCGATTTTTATTGGGAATGTAGGGCGATACGTACATATTTTAGACCTAAAACGTTTTGAAAATTTCGGCATTTTAAAATGTTAACTTTTTTTGGAATGTCGATTTTTTCTCATTCGACTCTCAAAATTTCAAGTTTTTTCGAAATTTCTATTCATGTTTTATTGGCTTTTTCTTCGCCAGTTACTCCTTTCACAATTCTAAATGTCAGTAACCTTCTGTTAAGGATTGGCAATTAATACTTCGCAAAGAAATTCAGAGAATGTTTTTTCGAAATTTTGACTTACTTTGGAAAATTTCGACTTTTTTTCCAAGTTTTTACTTTTTTTGAAAATTCCAGCTTAAAAGTATTGCTTATTGGAAATATTGTGATGTTCTCTTTTTGGAAATTTTTTATGATAATTTCTGCTTTTGTTAAAAAATTTCTTTTTTGAAAATTTGCCGATTTTTTTGAGAAATTCGATTTTTACTGGGAATGTAGAATTATGTATTTAAAACATTTCGACATTTTAAAATATCAACTTTTTTCAGAATGTCGACATTTTCTCATTCGACTCCCAAAATGTCAAGTTTTTTCGAAATTTTGACTAAATTTGGGAAAATTCGACTTTTTTCGAAGTTTTTTCTTTTTTTGAAAATTCTCCTTTGAAATAAGGATTGTTGGGTATATATTGAGGTTCTTTTTTTTGGAAACTTTTTATCATAATTTCTGTTTTTGTTAAAAAATTTCTTTTTTGAAAATTTGCCGATTATTTTTGGGAATTTGATTTTTACTGGGAATGTAAAATTATGTATTTAGAAAATTTCGACATTTTAAAATATAAACTTTTTTCAGAATGTCGACATTTTCTCATTCGACTCGCAAAACTTCGTTTTTTCGAAATTTCGACCTAATTTGGAAAATTTCGACTTTTTTCGAAGTTTTTACATTTTTTGAAAACTCCAGCTTTAAAATAATGATTGTTGAGTATATTTTGATGTTCTTTTTTTGAAAACTTTTTATAATATTTTCTATTTTTGTTAAAAAATATCTTTTTTGAAAATTTGCCGATTTTTTTTGTTGAGGAATTTCATTTTTACTGGGAATTGTGTATTTAGAAAATTTCGACATTTCAAAATATCAATTTTTTTTAGATGTCGACATTTTTGTCATTCGACTCCAAAAGTTCCCAATTTTTGAGTCAGCTTTTTGGAAATTCCGACTTTTTTTTCGAAGAATTCGATTTTTACTTGGAATGTAGGGCGATATATACATATTTTAGAGCTAAAACTTATATTTTGGAAATTTCGACATTTTCAAATATCAACTTTTTTCAAAATGTCCACCTTTTTCTAATTCGACTCCCAAAATTTCAAGTTTTTTCGAAATTTTGAATTAATTTGGAAAATTTCGACTTTTTTCGAAGTTTTTCCTTTCCTTATTAATTTTTTCAGAATGTCGACATTTTTGTCATTCGACTCCAAAAATTCCAAATTTTTTCGAAATTTTGACCTAATTTGGAAAATTTGGACTTTTCTCGTAGTTTTTACTTTTTTTGAAAATTCCAGCTTTAAAAAAGATTATTGAATATATTTTGATGTTCTTTTTTTGGAAACTATGATAATTTCTGTTTTTGTTAAAACATTCCTTTTTTGAAAATTTCCCGATTTTTTTTGAGGAATTCGATTTTTGCTGGGAATGTAGAATTGTGTATTTAGAAAATTTCGACATTTTTAAATATCAACTATTTCAGATTGTCGACATTTTCTCATTCGATTCCCAAAATTTAAAGTTTTTTCAAAATTTTGACTGAATTTGGAAAATTAGACTTTTTTCGAAGTTTTTACATTTTTTGAAAACTCCAGCTCTAAAATAATGATTTTTGGATATATTTTGATTTGTTTTTATAAAAACTTTTTATGATGATTTCGGCTTTTGTTAAAAGATTTCCTTTTTGAAAATTTTCTTTTCATTATTTTAAATTTTTAATATTTTGACTTTGTTTCGAAAGTTTTTTTTGGAAATTTTGACTTTTTATGACATTTTTCACTTTTTATCGCATTTTTAACCTAGTTTTTGAAATTTTTGACTTTTTTCGAATATTCCCATCTTGGTATTGAAAATTTGTGCAACGTTTTTTACAATTTTGACTCGAAATTTCAGCTCTTTTACAAACCTGACTGTTTTTAAATTCCATTTTTATAAAACATTTCCAGTCTAAATTCGACTTTTTTTTTAAAGTTTCAGCTTTTCCTCGTTTCGACTTTCTAAAAGAAATGATTTTTTCTACTTTTTTTTCAAAGTTTCAGCTTTTCCTCGTTTCGACCTTTTGAAAGAAATTATCTTTTTTAAAAGTGACTTCGATTTTTACTGAAAATCTTTTTCAAGCATTTCGACTGTATATTTTGAAAATTTCGAATTTCCAATTTCCTATTTTTTTTAATTTCCTCTTTTTTCCAAATTTTAACTTCATTTGAATATTTCATCTCTTTCACAATTTTGACTTTCTTTAAGATTTTGATTTATTTTCCAGTTTTTAAAAAATTTTAATACAAAATTTTGATACAAAATTTTGATTTCTCACAATTTTGACTGTTTTTTTTTTAATTTTATTTTTTAACCCTGATTCTAATAAAATATTGCTTTAATTTAAATTTCCATTTTTGTTCAAATTTTTTATTATTTCTCGAAATTTTGACATTTTTTGAAAATATCGACCATTTTTCAAGTATTTTTACTTTTTTTTTTAAATTTCGACTTTTATGTAGTAAATGGTACATTTATTTAAAAAATTGAAAATTTCGAATGTTTTTGAAAATTCCACTTTTTTCAAAAATTGGATATTTCTCAAAATTTCGATTTTTTCGAACTTTTTTCATAACTTTCAGGTTTCTGAAGATGTTAACCTTTTGTCATCAAATTTCGGCTTTTTTCTTAACATTTATTTGAAAAATTGAAAAATTCGACTTTTTTTGAAAATTCCACTTTTTTCAAAAATTGGATTTTTCTCAAAATTTCGATTTTTTTCGAACTTTTTCAGAATTTTCATTTTTTTGAAAATGTTAACATTTTGTCATCCAATTTTTTTTACTTAAGACACTAAGACTTTTCCCAGAATTTAAACTTTTTTCAAAATTTTAATTTTTTATGAAAATTTTGATTATTTTTCAAATATTTTTACCACTTTTAGAAATTTTGACTTTTATGTGGTAAATGGTATTTTTTTTTAAAAAATTTAAAAATTCGACTTTTTTTGAAAATTTTCACTTTTTCAAAAATTGGATTTTTTTCAAAATATCGATTTTTTTTAACTTTTTTCAGAATTTTTACTTTTCTGAAAATAATAACTTTTTGTCATCAATTTTCGGCCTTTTTTTAAGACATGACTCTTCAGAATTTAAATTTTTTTCAAAATTTCAATTTTTTGTGAAAATTTTCACCTTTTTTCAAAAATTTCCACTTTTTCTCAAGTTTCAACTTTTACGTAGCAAATTCGACTTTTTTGAAAATCTTCACTATTTTGAAAAACTGGATTTTTTCACGATTTCGAGTTTTAAAATTTTGGAACCTTTGTTAAAATGTTTACTTTTTTTGAAAACGTTAATCTTCTGTGTTCAAATTTTTGGCTTTTCTTTTAAGATATGTTTTTTCCAGAATTTAAACTTTTTCTCAAAATTTTAATTTTTTCTGAAAATTTCGACTGTTTTTCAAAAATTTTTAATATTTTTCGAAATTTCGACTTTTATGTAGTAAACGGTATTTTTATTTGAAGAATTGAAAAATTCGATTTTTTTTGAAAATTTCACCTTTTCAAAGGTTGGATTTTTTCAAAATTTCGATTTTTTCAAACTTTTTTCAGGATTTTCATTTTTTGGAACATCTTAATTGTGTGACATCGTTTAGAATTTAAACTTTTTCAAAATTTCATTTTTTTGTGAAAATTTCCATTTTTTTTCAAAAATTTCGGCTTTTTCTTGCAGTTTTGACCGTTATGTAGTAATTCTTCATGGTAGACTCTTATTAGACCGGAAATATTATGTTTTTTTTTTCAATTTATTTAACATTTCTTCGGCCCAGTTTGGCAAAATTTAACAAACCATGAAAATTTAAATTTTGCCAAACTGGGCCGAAGAAATGTTAAATAAATTGAAAGAAAACGTTATGTAGTAACTGTAGTGTACTGGATTTTTATTTAGGAAAATTTAAAATTTCGACTCTTTTTTGAATATTGTCCACTATTCTGAATAATTCGATTTTTCTCAAAATTTCGATTTTTAAAATACATGAACTCTCGTCCTTAGATGACGATGTCGTTATGTAGTCATTGGCCAAGCTTTGAATTTATTTGCATAGAAAATGTGTCGTAAGAGTAGAAAATCGAGAAAATGCGCGAGATCTGGCAACATTGAAGCGAACAAACAGACAGACAAACACACTTCCACATTTACGTATTAGTAAGGATGGTTTCCGTTCTATTAAGTAGCTGGATTCTATAAACCAGTGATTCTATTAAACGCCATCTACTGTACCTCCAACAAGGCTGGTTGTATCGCATTCCGGTGAGGCTAAAGTTGATAGAACTGTGGTGTTGGTACCCCCGCTGCTGTTGGCTCTGTGGTGGGTTGGCGTGGGGGGCGTTGGGCTAGACGGTTGGTGCGTGTTAGTCAAATGGCTTGGTGTTCTAGGGCCGTGGTGGGACGCCGCTCTTTGGCATACTGGGGATGATATTCCAGCTGGAATAGTATAAGTTCAAATCTACTAAATACCATATATAGCAAAAAAAATGTAAAGTTTGAAAAAGATACAAATTCGAGGAAAAGACTAACATAGATTTTTCAAAAACTCTAAATTTTGAGAACAAAGTCCACATTTTGTAAATAAGATAGATTTGAATTTAAATTCAAAATTCGGTCGAGAGTTAATTAATTTCGAGAAAAAAGTTTCACGTTAAGTTAAAAATAGGCTTTTTAATTTCACTTTTATCTACAAAATTTGACTTTTTTCTTAAAATACGACTTTCTTTCATTTTCTTTCTTAATTTCAAGATGTTTCTCGAAATTTCGTTTTTTTTTGCTAACATTAGATTCTTTCTGAAAGTTTCTACCTGCTAGAAGCAGAACTTTCAGATATTTTGACTGTTTGCTTAAAATTTAACTTTTTTTCGAAATTTTAATATTTACCTTACAACTCGTTAATGAATATTTCTGGAAATGACGCCTCTTTCTTTAAAATTGGTCTTCTTTTGAAATTTTGATATTTTATTTTCTCTTTTGCCCTTTTATTTTCGAAATTTCTCTATTTTTTTGATTTGTTTTTCAAAATTTGGTATTTTTTTGAAATTCGTCTTTTTCTTTCAAAATTTAGATATTTTTTCAAAAATTGTCTTTCTGAAATTTCAACTTTTATTTCAACATCATAGCCCTTATGATCCTAGAAATCTCAACTTTTTTTAGAATTCGTCTTCTTCATAGACAAATATTTTCAAAATTTGACTCTTTTTTTCAAAATTTAACGTTTTACGGGGAATTTCTATTGTTTTTTTGAAGGTATCTAATTATATAACCATGGCTATTGGTGTCTAATTATAATTACTTTATTACTCTAGCCAAATGTACTTACAATGCGTTGTTGTATTGGGTGGTGGCGACATTATGCTGTTAAAATGGATGGGACTGGATGCCCCAGATGAAGACCTTGTTGGTGAATGGATGCTCAAGTTGCTATGCGTACTACCAGTGGAAGGGCTCCGTCGGGGATGGTGCCGCCTAACATGAAAAACACTAAGTTCTTTGTTATACTGAATTTGAAAAGAGAAAGTTCACTAAAACACACATCCTAGTACTACGAAAATCCCAAAGGTGTCTGGTAATATTCAAATGCTTACTTATAGTGCGATCGTCTTGGTGTTAAGGGGGAATCCTTCGCTAATTTGGCCAAATTGAAGCGTACTTTGTCCGTTTATCCTACAAGTATCTATTCGTTTTTTGGGTGGATCCGAACTGTCGGGATTTCGAATTCTTAGAACGGAATCTGTATCGTCTTCGAACGCTGGTCTTCTCCGTTTCCGTTCCAATAGAAGAAAATATATCACTTTTTCCGTATTGTGGCTGAAAATTAAACAATTAATTCCGGACAATAATAACGTGTTAAGAAATTACTTCGGACTCAATAAATGCTGGATTAGCTTTTCTTTTTCTTTGAAACAACCTAAACTACAAATGGCTTGTAATACGTCGGGATCCACAGCGTCTATTGAAGGCAGGACGTGCGTTTGTACCACTTCCATCATGGGTAATTCTAGTTCTAGTTCGCCTTTTCCACCGGCGGTTACCCACGGATGCTTATTGATCTCAGCCAGCTGAAAAAAAAAATGGAAGATGGTTCAGTAGATATATTTTTACTGATTGTCTAAAAAAAATCCGAGAGATACTTAGTAATCAAGATCTTAGATGATGTGATCAATAACTGTAGTCACAATTTGACCTAATCAAGTTTTCTTGCGCTAATTTTAATGTGTACAGCTCGAAGGGGGTGCACTTTGGGACACATATTTATGGAAAGAAAAAGTCTTATTTTCATCCCAAGAATACGCTCTTCAAATATATGTTACATCCAATTTTGAATCACCCTATACATTAGAAAACGAAATTGTAAGGAGAAAATTAAAAATTGAGAATTGGAACTTTATATTTCGCAAAAAAAACTCAAAAATACAAATTTGGAATATTGTTCTTTTAAACTTTTCGAATTTACACCTGAAATTTCTCATTTTTTAGAACCTTTTTTAAACCTAAAATTTTCCTAGGCTTTTAATTTCTCCAGAAATTTCGTACGTTTGTTTTTGCATAAATGTTGGTTCAAATCTCGAAAAGTTTTTAATTCAAATTTTGATTTCTTTTCTCCAAAACCAAATAAACCACAAAATACTAACTCTATTGTCATCATTTCAGGAAAAGGTTTGCAATTAGAAGTAGGGTCGAAAAGATCGACTTGGAAATCAAAAATTTTGAGTGAAAAATGAAAAATTTGGAAACAAAACAGTAGGTTTTAAGAAGAAAGTAGACATTTGTGAAAAAATTGGCAATTTATAGTAAAAAAGTAAATGTTTTGAAGAGATTTTTGCTTTTTTATCAAAATTTCAAATTTACTGTTGGATTTTTTGAATCATTTCTTTTTTTTAATTCGAGTTTGTTCTGCAAATTTTAATTTTAACCGGACTTTCCAATCTGTGTGATTGGATTTCTTAGTGGGGCGCAAAAAATCATAAGGGGATTCAATATTTATTCAAATATATTTTGACTTTTTTTGATAAGTTTAGCTTTTTTTCGATGGGATTTTTTAAATTTCGATTTTTTTCATAATTTCTTTTTTTTTAAATAAAATTTTACTTATTTTAAAATTTCATCTTTCTTAGAATTTTAACTTTCTCACAATTTCGATATTATTAAAAAATGTCTGCTTGTTCTGTTTAAAACTTCTGCTTTTTTTTTAAATTTGACATATTCTAATTGAAGTGGAACGGACCGGTCCTTGGTTATCTTCAAAAGTTGAAATACAAATTTTGTCCCCTAAAACCAAGAAAGTTAAGAAACACAACAAAAGTTGCTCTAACGATAGCCAAGCTCTCATCTTCAGAGATGTACTAACACCTAATCCTAAAATTACAAAAAGATGTTAAGAGATCATTCTAAAATTTTTTTTCCAAAATTTCAAGTTTCTTCTGGTAGAATTTCTACTGGAAATTTAAGGTTTTAAAATTTTTGATTAATTTACTTATTTAAAATTATTTCGAAGAAAATTTTTCGAATTTAAAAATTCTTGAAATTGTGAATTAAAAGCAAATTACCAACTTCACCTAAGCGTTACTTACAGTGAGTCGTTTATCCGGATTAACCTCGATCATCCCGCGCAGAAGGCTTTGGCAGTCAGGAGGGACGAAATGCGGTATATGGAACACGCCCCTTTTGACTTTTTCTAGTAATTGGCGAAGATTGTCATCGTCGAAGGGCAACGCGCCAACTAACAGAGCGTACAAGATGACCCCACACGACCAAACGTCAGCTTTTCTTCCGTCATATTTTTCTCCCTGCAACAATCGTTATATGTTATAAAAATCAGTTGCTTTCGCCGGGATTCGACCCCGGTTATTTGCTCACTATGTCACATTACATAAATATGTTCGAAATAATTTAAACTTTTGTTTTTGGTGGAACGGATTAGTCCTTGGTTATCTTCAAAAATTGAAATACAAATCTGGTCTTCTGAAACCAAGACCGATTAAAAAACAGAACAAAGGTTGCTCTAACGCATTTCGATAGCCAAGCTAGATTCTAGTATCTCTACAAGATTTGTATTTCATAATTTAAACTGGCAAGTTTCATTTTTTTTTCATAAAATCCACATGAAATTTCCAGGCAACCCATATGTCGAATGCTATGTACTACGTAGCATTCGACATATGGGTACGTAGTACCTACCCTAATGACTTCCGGACAGGCGTAGTGCGGGGAACCGCAGCTCGTTTCCAGCATAGACCCCATGGGTTGTAAGGAGGCCATACCGAAGTCAGCAATTTTTATATTATTTTTTTCGTCCAGCAAAAGATTCTCTGGTTTTAGATCCCTATGGCTGAAACATTCGAAAACGTTAATGTATTTTCTTACGTGGAATATGACAGATCTTACCATATTGAGTGACTATGACAAAAATCAAGCGCTGAAATAATTTGCCTAAAAAACCGTCTAGCTTCCTTTGGAGTTAGTCTTCCCTTTTTAACTAAATAATCGAATAGTTCTCCACCTGATACGTGTTCAAGTACTAAATATCTGAAATTATAAAATTTTAGAATTTAAATTATTTGGAGGGAGGGATAATATCTGCTTACAAATATTTTTTATTTTCGTACACATCTGTCAGTCCTAACACGTGGGGATGATCTATTAATTTCATAATGGCTATTTCACGTTCAACCTGAAAATGTTAATGTGTGTTGGGGTTGAGGTTTAATTAAAAAGGTTTTTTGTGCTCACCTTCATTAAAACACTTTCGCTAAGCTTCTCTCTATTGATGATTTTAATTGCAACCTTTTTCCCTGTCACACATTGCACTCCCAGCTTCACTAAACCTGCAACGAAAGTTATATTAGAAACTGTACACTTGGAAAGCTACTGAAAACCATTTTATATTATTCTTAGTAATTTGTTTGTATTATTTTAGGGTTACCAGTGATTTCATCCACGGATTTAGACAAATAACTATCTCTAGTGCAGCATCAAGTATCAATGATGCAATCCAATTATGTGTTGATGCTGTCAGATATTGAAACTGTGCTTTCTCGATAAAATATTAGTTTGGAAATATCTGGAATTGTGTTCCGGGATATAAATGAGTTCGGATTTCAAGGAACTTCCTTATCAATTTTCGCCGAAATCAGTTCAATAGTTAAGCTGTGAAAAGCCAGCAAAGAGACAGGCAAACACATTTACGAATTTAAGTTAGGATTACAAGTTTAAATTTGAGATATTATACCTATTAATGTAACGAAATTATTATAATAATAATCTAGGAAGTTGCCAGGCGACGAGGCGTTAGCCGTGTCGTCTGGTCACGTCCGAGATTGTGTAAATCGCTAAAGCTAGGGTTTCCTACAGAACGGTAACGTAAAAGAGCGACCGTAATGTTACGTCGAGTGATGTCACCAAAAACCGTGCACGTGCTTCTAATAGGCAGTGTTTTCCTGCAGAACGTTAGGGGCTACCGCTGCGAAAAAGTACGTCGACCCCACTTTCGAAGCGACCGCTGCTATATATACGTATACGTATATATATATATATAGGTATATTTCTATCTTTGTGACCTGCATGGTATATATAAGACGACCTGACCTCCACTAGTCCTGACAATATTTATGGCAAACTTTTGTCATATATGTGTTGAGGGGGAACTCTATTTTCAAGATTCCTAGAGAGGGGAAACGATTTTCGCAAAATAAATTTTCAAACGAAAATTGTACACGCCGTTCACTGTTACCTGCAATATATAGAGCAATTATTTTAACCGCTCGTTCGTTGTAGCTGTCCTCAACGTTGCCAAGTATTGAATCGTAAGGAAGGCCATAAGACGCTTTTTTTCTATGATCTCCTGCACTATATATCAATTAGGGATTACGGATAGATTTTGCGTTTCAATACTGGGTAAGATAAAGGCGCTGCATTCAAAAAGCGCTTTTGCTAAATAGCTTTCCAGTCTATTTGGGTTTACTCGCTCTAACGTAAATGCTGCGTTGAATGCTAAATTTGTATTATGGCAGAAATTATGCCATTTAAAATAAATAAATTACACTATTATATTTGCTTGATTTTTTAAACATGTTTCCAAAACCAGAATATTGCATATGCAAATAAAATAAAAATGGCTAAAATTATAAATAAAATTATAGAAGCGTTCGATTCTGATATATAAATTTTACCAATAATTTTTTTTGCAAATTGTAGATATTCGATAATTTTTGGATTTCGAATTATGAAGTCATCGCCAATTTTTTTAAAATCATCATAGTTAGATGATATGTAACTGAAATTATCATTGATATTTTTCGAGACATTCCTATAAACAAAAATTGAATTCAAGTAATTTTAATTTCCATGTGAATTTTACTTTATCAATTGGACAACAATATGAAGAAGTGTGGGGCGAAAAAAAAACCCAATGATTAACCTCTCTACACCTTCCCTCCTGCCGATCCATATATTAGATAAAATGTCGCTCAAATAATTATGATTGACAAAATGTTTAGTAACACTTTCGTCGTAGTACTAGGTATTTTTTTGCTCTTAAGAAATTATCAAGAAAGAGGAGTTCTTAAAAATCAAGTTCGGCCTGTTCAAGAATGTTCCAAATTTGGTGGTTTATTGAATTGACTTTTTTTAAATGTAAATTTTACTTCATTTAGACATCAGAATGAAAGAATTAACTTATAAATAATACTTATATGTCAGTAAAGATATGAGTAGGTGCGCAGTAGGTAGGTGCGCAGTAGGTGGGTGCGCAGTAGGTAGGTGCGCAGAAGGTAGATGCGCAGTAGGTAAGTGCGCAGTAGGTAGGTGCGCAGTAGGTAGGTGCGCAGTAAATAGTTGCGCAGTAGGTAGTTGTGCAATATGTAAGTGCGCAGTGGGTAGGTGCGACATAGGTAGGTGCGCTGTAGATAGGTGCGCAGTGGGTAGGTGCGCAGAGTGTAGGTGCGCAGCAAGTAGATGCGCAGTGGGTATGAGCGCAGTGGGTAGGTGCGCAGTAGATATGTGTGCAGTAGGTAGGTGCGCAGTAGGTAGGTGAGCAGTAATTTGGTGCGCAGTAGGTAGGTGCGCAGTAGGTAGGTGCGCAGTAAGTAAGTGCGCAGTGGAAAGGTGCGCAGTAGGTAGGTGCGCAGAAGGTAGGTGCGCAAAAGGTAAATGCGCAGTAGGTGGGTGCGCAGTAGGTAGGTGCGCAGTAGGTAGGTGCGCAGTAGGTAGGTGCGCAGAAGGTAGTTGCGTAGTAAATAGTTGCGTAGTAGGTAGGTGCGCAGTATGTAGGTGCGCAGTGAGTAGGTGCGCAAAAGGTAGATGCGCAGTAGGTGGGTGCGCAGTAGGTAGGTGCGCAGTAGGTAGTTGCGCAGTAGGTAGTTGCGCAGTAAGTAGGTGCGCAATATGTAGGTGCGCAGTGGGTAGGTGCGCAATAGGTGAGTGCGCAGTAGGTAGGTGCGCAGTAGTTAGGTGCGCTGTAGTTAGGTGCGCTGTAGGTAGGTGCGCAAAAGGTAGGTGCGCAGTAGGTAGGTGCGCAATAGGTGGGCGCGCAGTGGGTAGGTGCGCATTTGGTAAATGCGCTGTAGGTAGGTGCGCAGTAGGTAGGTGCGCCGTTTTTGTAAATTTGATCTTAAATAATTTACTGGCTGTTAGGCACATGAGAAAATATTTGTTACAAGAGTTGTCGCAAATTTTTTGCTTTACAATTTCTATTATATACGTTAACATCTTACAAGCTACAGAAACCGAGATAATTGCAAATAAATGATTTTAAAAACTTTGACCTTGAATACTTTACTAACGGTTGACCATATAAAAAAATGTCTGTTACAAAACTTGTAACAATTTTTATGCTCTACAAATGTTATATTAAATGTTAACATCATTGAAGTTGCAGTAACCGAGATAATCGAAAAAAACCAATTTTTGTAAATTTGATCTTAAAAAATTTACTAACTGTTGGGCATATCGAAAAATATTTGTTACAAAATTTGTCACAAATTTTATGTTCTACAAATTTTGTTATAAACGTCAACATCATAGAAGCTATAGAAACCGAGATAATTGCAAAAAACTGATTTTAAGATAATTTGACCTTGAATAATTTACTAACGGTTGACCTTATAAAAAAGTTTCTTTTTACAAAATTTGTGGCAAATTTTATGCTTTAGAAATTTCATTATAAACGTTAACATCATAGAAGCTATAGAACCCGAGATAATTGCAAAAAGCTGATTTTTAAGAATTTTGACCTTGAATAATTTAGTAACGGTTAACTATATAAAAAAATGTCCCTTTTAAAATTTGTGGCAAATTTTATGCTCCTAAAATTTTATTATAAACGTTAACATCATGGATGCTATAGAAACCAAGATAATTGCAAAAAACTGATTTTTAGGAACTTTGACCTTGAATTATGTACTAAAGGTTAAACATATAAAAAAATGTCTTTAACAGAACTTGTGGCAAATTTTATACTCTACAAATTTTATAATAAACATTAACATTATAGAAGCTATAGAAACCGCGATAATTGCAAAAAACTGATTTTTAGGAATTTTGACCTTGAATAACTTACTAACGGTTGACCATATGAAAAAATGTCTCAAACAAAACTTGTGGCAAATTTTATGCTTAACAAATATTATTATTAACGTTAACATCACAGAAAATAGAATCCGAGGTAATTGCAATAAACTGATTTTTAGGAACTTTGACTATGGATTATTTACTAACGGTTGACCATATAAAAAATGTCTTAAACAAAACTTGTTGCAAATTTTATGCTCTACAAATTTTATTATAAACGTTAACACCATAGAAGCTATAGAAACCGAGATAATTGCAAAAAAATGATTTTTGGGAAACTTGACCTTAAATAATACACTAACGGTTGACCATATAAAAAAATGTGTTTACCAAAACTTGTGGCAAATTTTATGCTTTACAAATTTTATTATTATCGTTAACATAATAGAAAATAGAAACCGACATAATTGCAAAAAACTGAATTTTAGGATCTTTGACCTTGAATTATTTACTAACGGTTGACCATTTAAAAAAATGTCATCTGCTAAATTTGTGGCAAACCGAATTTTATGCTCTACAAATTTTGTTGCAAACGTTAACATTATAGAAGCTATAGAAACCGAGATAATTGCAAAAAACTGATTTTTAGGAATTTTGACCATGAATAATTTACTAACGGTTGAGCATAGAAAAATATGTCTTTAACAAAACTTGTGGCAAATTTCATGCTCTACAAATTTTATTATAAACGTTAACATCATAGAAGCTATAGAAACCGAGATAATTGCCATGAAATGATTTTTGGGAATTTTGACCTTGAATAATTTACTAACGGTTGACCATATAAAAAAAAGTTTTTAACAAAACTTGTGGCAAATTTTATGCTTTACAAATTTTATTGTTAACGTTAACATCATAGAAAATAGAAACCGAGACAATTGCAAAATACTGATTCTTAGGAATTTTGACCATGAATAATTTACTAACAGTTGAGCATATAAAAAAATATCTTAAACAATACTTGTGGCAAATTTTATGCTTTACAAATTTTATTATAAACGTTAACATCATAGAAGCTACAGAAACCGAGATAATTGCAAAAAACTGATTTTTAGGAAATTTGACCTTGAATAATTTACCAACAGTTAACCATATAAGAAAATGTCCTTAACAAAACCTGTGGCAAATTTTATTTTCTACAAATTTTATTATAAACGTTAACATCATAGAAGCTATAGATACCAAATAATTGCAAAAAACTGATTTTTAGGAATTTTGACCTTGAATAATATACTAACGGTTAACCATATAAAAATATGTCTTTAACAGGACTTGTGGAAAATTTTATACTCTACAAATTTTACTATAAACGTTAACATCATAAAAGCTATAGAAACCGAGATAATTGCAAAAAAATGATTTTTAAGAAATTTGACCTTTAATAATTTAGTAACGGTTAACAATAGTAAAAAAGGACCTAAACAAATCTTGTGGCAAATTTTATGCTCTACAAATTTTATCATAAACATTAACATTATAGAAGCTATAGAAACCGAGATAATTGCAAAAAACTGATTTTTAGGAATTTAGACCTTGAATAATTTACTAACGGTTGACCATATGAAAAAATGCCTTGAACAAAACTTGTGGCAAAATTTATGGTCCACAAATCTTATTATAAATGTTAACATCATAGAAGCTATAGAAACCAAGATAATTGCAAAATACTGATTTTTAGGAATTTTGACCTTGAATAATGTACTCACGGTTAACCATATAAAAAATGTCTCTTACAGAAGTTGTGGCAAACCTTATACTCTACAAATTTTATTATACACGTTAACATCATAGAGGCCATAGAAACCGAGATAATTGCAAAAAACTGATTTTTAGGAATTTTGACCTTGAATAATTTACTAACGGTTGACCATATGAAATAATGGCTTGAACAAAACTTGTGGCAAATTTTATGCTCTACAAATTTTATTATAAACGTTAACACTATAGAAGCTATAGAAACCGCGATAATTGCAAAAAATTGATTTTTAGGAATTTTGACCTTGAATAATTTACTAACGGTTGACCATATGAAAAAATGCCTCAAACAAAACTTGTGGCAAATTTTATGGTCCACAAATCCTATTATACACGTTAACATCATAGAAGTTATAGAAACCGAGATAATTGCAAAAAATCAATTTTTGTAACTTTGATCTTAAAAAATCTACTGCATATGAGAAAATATTTGTTACTAAAGTTGTCAAGTTTTATGCTTTACAATTTTTGTTGTAAACGGTGACATCATAGAAGCTATAGAAACCGAGATAATCGAAAAAAAAAACAGTTTTTGTAAATTTGATCCTAAAAAATTTACTGTTGGGCATATGAAAAAATATTTGTTTCTGAAGTTGTCAAATTTTATGCCTTACAATTTCTATTATAAACGTTAACATCATATAAGCTATAGAAACCGAGATAATTGCAAAAAACCAATTTTTGTAAATTTGATCCTAAAAAATTTACTGTTGGGCATATGAAAAAATAATTGTTACTGCAGTTGTCAAATTTTATGCTTTACAATTTTTATTATAAACGTTAACATCATAGAAGCTATAGAAACCGAGATAATTGCAAAAAAACTGATTTTTAGGAAATTTGACCTTGAATAATTTACTAACGGTTGACCATATAAAAAAATGTCTTAAACAAAACTTGTGGCAAATTTTATGCTCTACAACCTTTATAATAAATGTTAACATCTTAGAAGTTGCAGTGTTGGTGCGCAGTAGGTAGGTGCGCAGTAGGTAGGTGCGCAGCAGGTAGGTGCGCAGTGAGTAGGTGCGCAGTGTGTACGTGCGCAGTAAGTAGATGCGCAGTGGGTAGGAGCGCAGTGGGTAGGTGCGCAGTAGGTAAGTGCGCAGTGGGTAGGTGCGCAGTGGATAGGTGCGCAGTATGTAGGTGCGCAGTAGGTAGGTGCACAGAAGGTAGATGCGCAGTGGGTGAATGCGCAGTAAGTAGGTGCGCAGTGGGTGAGTGCGCAATAGGTAGACGCGCAATAGGTAGATGCGCAGTAGGTAAGTGCGCAGTAAGTAGGTGCGCAGTAAGCAGGTGCGCAGTGAGTAGGTGCGCAGTGTGTGGGTGCGCGGTAAATAGATGCGCAGTAAGTATGACCGCAGTAAGTAGGTGCGCAGTAGGTAGGTGCGCAGAAGGTAGGTGCGCAGTAGGTAGGAGCGCAGTGTTATTATCAATAAATATTTGAATTTGCCGCCACCGCAAATTGTTCTTTTAATACATGCGAGCATAAGTAGATATTGTTAACAAAACCTTCTGTCATCTGTCATTGAAGCAATGACTCGTTGAGGTTAATGTAATTTTTTGAACCTTTATTTTTGGTTTTCAAGTATGTTGAGAAACCGGCGCTCAATTTTGGCATGTAATAAGGTAAATATGACAAATTTTAAAAATATTTTGGTAGGGTATGTTCACATGTATCACTGGTAACGATAGTCTTATTTTAGTGTTCAAAATTCTGCATAAACGGAGTCTACGTCTTTTAACAAGGGCTTCTAGATAAGTTACAGACAAGGATGCTCCCGATCAAGACAATTATTCCAGATGAAGATACACAATTGTGAATTAAACAACCACATTTTTAGTTTTGAAGAATGTATGCAAGAAATGTTAATGCATTAACGGTTTCAGTGTTCTGACAATCATAGTGTAGTTCTCTATAGTTTTCCTCGATATTACCTAAAATCTAAGTAAACAAATTCCACGTAATACCGCTTTATAGAACAAGTGTACTTATTAAAAGTAATGCATGAATAAAGTGAGCATATAAAATAGCTGTGCCTTACTTTTTGAAAATCCAATTTTTCATTCATATATGCACATATGGTTTTACAATTTATACAAACCCCTTTCAGTGCGATTTTTTTTCATTTTTAAGCGCATGTAATTTAAATGATATAAAATTCCTAACAAATGATACATTGTGATAACTATAATGCAAAGTTTCATTGTATAATTGTAACTTTTTAACAGGTAATAGTTTAATCAAAGGACTTTATTTCAGTATTGTATATTTATTTTATATTATTGTTATTATTTATTTCTCTTAATGTCAAATGAAAATTCGAACAACTGTTTTTTTTTTCTTCAGATGATTACCAAACATCTTTTTTATATTTCGACTTAATTTCACTTTATTCTTTGACAAATATCATGATATAATACTTGAAAAATTTATGAAGGTGGTATGAGAGATAGGTCGGAGGCAAAGGTACTGAAAATCCAGACATTTGTGAATATGTTTCATAACGTATCTCAATGTAATTAAATCTTATCAATACAACAATTACACATTATTTAACAGCAAATAAGAAATTTGGCTAATGTTGAATTAAGTAAGGGGCAACAAATAATACGAAGTATTGTTCACAAATTTTCTGTAATGAATGTCCTGGAAGCAATATTTAAATGTAGCGTTAAAAACCGCGACGCATTCTAAAATGTTATCGGTTCAAATTTTTCAGGTGATCTGTGAATTTCTA
The DNA here is from genome assembly GCA_028583605.1 of Dastarcus helophoroides. Classification (NCBI taxonomy): domain Eukaryota; kingdom Metazoa; phylum Arthropoda; class Insecta; order Coleoptera; family Bothrideridae; genus Dastarcus; species Dastarcus helophoroides. Next base: position 9,840,835 of record CM053334.1, read on the forward strand.
TTGGTTGGACATTTAAGTTGACAGGCCCGCGTTTTTTAAAACATAATATTTGCGTCTTACATTGGCTCTGCAAGTCAAACTTGTACATTTTATGGTATTTGTACTGACTCTAATTACAGCTACGTACTAAGACTTAAGAATTATTTTCGCATTGCAATGTTATAAAAGATGATTAATATCTTGACGTTCGTTTTCCCACTAATGGCGCCAAATTCAAGTTTAGTGAATACGTTTGCATTTTTAATTGTATTTAATCTTGTTTAAAAGGTGTCATCTTTCAGAATATAGCTAACATTAAAAGATAAATCCTAAGGCATCACTTACTGCTTTTTCTATTAATTCAAACATATATTTCATGTTTTGGCATCTAGAGAGCGGCGAAATGTTAGAATTTTTGGTTGTATTTAAATGCTCAATATAAATATTTATGTTGAAAAACCAGTACTGTCATCTATTAGAATATAGTTAAACATTTTTAAAAAATCTACTTAATCTATCATTTCCTGCTTTTTCCATTAATTGAAACATGGATATTTCATATTTGAGCGTCTAGATGGCTAATTGCTGTATTCCTTAATTTATTGACAATTTTATTTTGAAAAAAATCTTCGAAATGCGGTTTTTTCAAACGATTATAATCTTCTCACCATTTTGATTAGAATTTGGTGTAATTTGGGTAACTAACTTAAAACAAAATGGTAATAATATTCTACATGTAACAGTTTTTACAAAGTGTGACGTCATATTGTTTAATATAATGAAGGTTAAAATAATTTAAAATTATTTTATTATGGTAAGGTTGCAAGTTGGTACTGAGAATTTTGTTAAAACAGATAATATTCTAAAAAAGGACAAACTTCCTTAAAATTTCAACTTTTTTTAGATATTTTAAAAGTTGAGCAACATTTTATTTTTTTTTTAAAATTTTACTGCTTTCCTAAAACCCGGAGTTTAAAATGAAAAGATTAATTAAAACAAATTAACATTAAAAAAAAAAGTCTTAACATTGAATGAATGTGAGATATTTCAAAAAAATTCGACTATTGTGTGACAATTTTAAATTTTCAAGAAATTTTGAATCAGACAAAAACAATAACTAATATTTGTAAAATTTTTAATGTTTTTTTATACAATGCTAATTTTATGTTAAATTGTAACTATTTCTTCAAAACTGTTTCCCAATACAAATTACTAAATTATTTATTGATTGAATTTAAATGCTTGGTTTCTTTTGCAAACCTCATTAGAATACCTACTTATTTCTTTCATTTTAACAGTTCAAGCCTAAAAAATGTTTACCTAAACCGGAAGTATCATGAATTTCCTCAACAAAATATATCTAATAAATTAAATAGAAAAACTCTAATACAAGAGTATAGGTAGTACTAATAGTACTAATATATTCTAACTAACTAACATATTCCGATGGCAACAAAGTTATCTGATTCTGCTAGATCGCAATGTGCCGCCCTCTGAATTTGTATCTCAGGGGGCGCTACGCCTCTGAAATCTGTCGATCACAGTTCTGGTAACGTTGGGCAAAAAAGAACAGGAGTAAGAACAAAAACGACAAAAAAAAGAACAGAAGGAAAAACGAAGACGACAAGAAAAAGAACTGGAGGAAGAACGGAGACGACAAGATTAAAGAACGAAGACGACAAGAAAAAGAACAGGAGGAAGAACGAAGACAACAAGATGAAGAACGAAGACGATAAGAAAAAAAAAGAAGTAGAACAGAAAAGGAATGCGGACAAACAAGAATTCCATAGTCTATTAGAAAATATAACAAAAAATAATGGGAGACCTAGACGTTGCAAAAATGAGAGAAGAAATAAAAGAAGAGGTTAGTAAAGTCAAAGAGAATTCAATAGCAAGCTTCTTGATTTGGAAAATACAACACAAAAAAGATCAGCAACATCGAAAAAAACATGAAGAAGTTGCTAAGTGGACAAAGCACAACATGAATCCGAAAGTGTACCTGCTATTTCTTCTCAAAAGATAAAACCTCCGACCTATGATGGAAAAACATCCTCCCACACCTACAGGAAACAGTTCGAAGCTGCTGAAGGCCAATCAGTGGACGGAGGAAGCAAAGGCAACCTCATTAGTGGTATCCCTGCGCGGAGATGCTCTGGAATTACTCCGAACTCTATCTGATCATGAACAAGCCAACTATGAAGATCTAGTTAGGGCTTTGGAGCTGAGATTTGGAGACCACCATTTGCAGCAAGTTGTTCAGTCGCAACTGCTAGTAAGAAGGCAGAAAAGTGGTGGAACGCTGCAAGAATTCGAGGCTGACGTAAAAAGATTGGCGTATGTCGCCTACCCAACAGCACCAACCAATTTTCTGGAACTTCACGCAGTTAGAATCTTTATAGAGGGAATAAGATATCCAGAAGTCCAGAAGTCGTTAAACTTCCGAACATCGAGGGAGGCACTGATCAGAGCTTTGGAGGTTAAAGCTAGCTTAGAAGGTTTCAGAGCCAGGGGCGTCCCGTAGGGAAAACTGCAGATCGGGTGTTGGTGGCAGATATCGAAGATGTGCTGATTCTGGGGATGGACGTAATCAGGCAACATGGCTTTACTTTCGACCCAGCGCAGAAAATTTTAAGGATTGGAAATGAAGAGCTTATCCTCACAACACCAAAGGCCACTCCAAAGGAGGTAAGACTGTTTGCCTGCGAAACAGCTGTGGTGCAAGGAAGCAGCGAGAAGATGGTTATGGCTGTGACGGAAGGAGATTTCGGCTGCTGCGTTGGATTAGTGAAATTGACCTATGACATTTCCAAGAATTTGATAGTGGCGAGATCCGTGGTTAGAACATCTCAGAAGGTACTTGTGAGAGTTGCCAACGTATTTCCAACAGCACGCTCAATCAAGAATGGTAGTATTCTGGCAGTCTGTACCCCGGTAGCCTCGATAAGCTTCTTGGATGACAAATGTGCGCCAGTACAGGAAACAAAGATTGGGCAAGTCAAGTTGGAAGTGGACTTGAAGCACCGTCTAAGGAAGAAGCAGCTCTGACTAAATCATTTCTACAGAAAAACCACGATGCTTTTACAGATGGGGACCAAAATTTAGAAAGGACGGACGTAGTCCGAGACAAAATCAACATCGGCGATGCAACACCTATTCGTCAAACCCCAAGAAGATTACTGGTAGCCAAGCAAGATGAAGTCGCAGGACTGGTTAAGAAGATGATGACGGATGGAGTCATCGAGGAGTGGAATGGAAAGAAGCTGGAGATAGACCGAAATGACAAGAGGTTTCCCACAGAAGTCCAGCTCTTAAGAATTTGTGGGCTCAATGGAAATCCCTCTAGGCAAAGGACGGGGTGCTGAAAAGGGGATGGAAAAGCGGAGATGGAAAGCGTGTCAACTTATAGTTGGTGGTGCCTCAGGAGAAGATTCTACAGATCTTGTGGGAGGTGCACAATGGGACCTCTGGTGGACATTTAGGGATGAACAAGACCCTGGAGAAGATTCGAAAACGGTTCTATTGGGTTAACTGCAGGGAGGACGTCGAGCGGTGGTGTCGGAAATGTGTCACCTGCGCTGCATCCAAGGGTCCTCGTACAAGAAGCAAAAGGGCCCTGAAGCAATATAATGTGGGAGCTCCATTTGAAAGAATTGCAATCGATGTGGCAGGACCATTCCCAGCTTCAGACAATGGAAACAAGAACATCCTGGTGGCCATGGATTATTTCAGTAAATGGCCTGAAGCTTATGCCATCCCGAACCAGGAAGCCACCACAGTCGCAAGGATTCTTGTGGACAATTTCATCTGTCGATTTGGTGTTCCCTTGGAACTACACTCGGACCAGGGAAGGAACTTCGAATCGGGGATCTTCCATGAGGTGTGTCATCTTCTTGGAATACAGAAAACTTAAACGACACCTCTTCATCCACAGTCTGATGGAATGGTGGAAAGGTTTAATACGACTTTGGAAAAACATCTTTCGAAGGTCGTTTCCAAACATCAGACCAACTGGGACCGACATCTACCACTGTTTCTAATGGCCTATCGCGCGGCAACTCATGAAACTACAAGTCAGACTCCGGCAAAAGTGATCTTCGGGAGGGAACTGCGGCTTCCGTGTGACTTGGTGTTTGGATCACCAAGGGAGATCCCCAGGGAAACGATGGGTTTCGTAAATGACTTGAGGGAAGCGATATTGGAGACGCATGCCCTTGGGCGGACGAAGATCAACTAGGCGACGGACCGCATGAAGACAAGGTATGACGTGAATGCCAACCATGGTGGTTTCAGTGAGGGCAAATTGGTATGGCTATACAACCCTCAGCGAAAGAAAGGAGTTTCGCCGAAGTTGACGCCATCTTGGGAAGGACCGTACAAAGTGCTAAAGAGGATCAACGACTTGGTATACAGGATCCAACGTAGCCCCAGGAGTAAGATGAAAGTGGTACACCTGAACAGACTGTGCAAATATAGTGGCGAAGTGACTGATTGGAACTGATCGGGACGATCATTCTTAAGGGGGAGGCAGTGTAACGCAATGTAAATAGATAGAATAGAATTGGATAATTTAGTACGTAAGAAAAATTTCTAGAAAGATCTGATAAGAGGAAAGCGGCCGCGATAACGAAACAAAGGCCAGATTAGCGTTCCAGAAATTTCGGCAAACGATAAGCCTTATCTGTCGAAAAGTTCTAGAAGCCGGGAGCCAAAACTATATAAGGCAGTCAGCTTTCCCTCGAGTCAGTCAGTTAGAGTCAGTGTAGTTAGCGAGTTAGTAGTTAGAAGTACATAACTGAGTTATTGTTCAGCTGTAGTGATCCGAGTTGAGTTTGAAAATAAAGTGGGTATTATTCAATTCACGTGTTAATCAATTCGAACCGATAACGCACGTTACAACATTTTTTTTCAATCCAATTTTCTTTAGAAAATTTTAATTTTTTTATCAACTTTGAAGAATTATTTTTAATTTCGGCTGTTTTTTTTTCGAAATTCAGCTTATTTTTACACATTTTACTTTTTTTTTAAATGTCTACCTTCTAGAACCTGAATTTTCGGAAATTTGGAGTTTCCATAGCCCTAGAATTTGATGTCTTTTTTGAAATTTTTACCTTTGTTTTAAAATAAGATTTTTTTTATTGACTTTTTCTTCTAAATTCGTCTTTCTTTTGAAATTTCGTTTAAATGTCGACGTTTTTGTCAAAATCCGTCTTTTTTTATTTACATTTCTAAAAATTGCAACTTTTTTCTTAATGTCCGTCTTTTTCTAAAACTTTTCATTGTTTTCCAAATTCGTCTTTTTTTTCATAAATGACTACTCAAAAAACTGGACTGTTTTCCAAAAATTTAAACTTATTTGCAAAAATTCTATTTTTATTTCGATTTTATTCAAAAAATTTGACTTTTTTTCTTTTTTTATCTTTAGAAAATTTTTAAGGTTTTTCTCGAAGTTTCACTTTCTTTTCGAAATTTCGTTATTTTTCTTAGTAGGGGACTTTTTTCTGAAATTTTTGATCCAGAAATTTCTACTGCATACTTAAAACTAGGCCTTTTCTCAAAATTTTGATTGTTTTTGAAATTCGTCTTTTTGTTTTCATTAATGGCTACTCCCAAAATTTCACTATGTTCTTAAAATTTGAATTTCTGTGCAAAAATTCCATTTTTAATTTCGACTTTATTCACAAAAGTCGACTTTTTCTTTTTCGAAATTCCGTTGTATTTTTTAATAATGGACTTTTTGTCTGAAAATTTCGATTCAAAAATTTTGACTGTATTCTTAAAGTTTGGCTTCTCAAAATTTTGATTGTTTTTGAAATTCGTCTTTTTTGTTTACATTAATGGCTACTCTCAAAGTTTGACTATTTTCTTAAAATTTGAATTTCTGTGCAAAAATTCCATTTTTAATTTCGACTTTATTCACAAAAGTCGACTTTTTCTTTTTCGAAATTCCGTTGTATTTTTTAATAATGGACTTTTTGTCTGAAAATTTCGATCCAAAAATTTTGACTGGATTCTTAAAGCTGGGCTTTTTCTCAAAATTTTGATTGTTTTTGAAATTCGTCTTTTTTGCTAACATTAATGGCTACTCTCAAAGTTTGACTATTTTCTTAAAATTTGAATTTCTGTGCAAAAATTCCATTTTTAATTTCGACTTTATTCACAAAAGTCGACTTTTTCTGTTTAGAAATTCCGTTATTTTTGTAATAATGGACTTTTTGTCTGAAAATTTCGATCCAAAAATTTTGACTGGATTCTTAAAACTAGGTTTTTTCTCAAAATTTTGATTGTTTCTGAAATTCGTCTTTTTTGCTAACATTAATGGCTACTCTCAAAGTTTGACCGTTTTCTTAAAATTTGAATTTCTGTGCAAAAATTCCATTTTTAATTTCGACTTCATTCACAAAATTCGACTTTTTTTTTCCTGTTTTAACTCTAGAAAATGTTTACTGTTTTTCTCTAAATTTAACTTTCTTTTTCAAAATTTCGTTATTTTTTTAATCGTGGAAAATTTCGATATTCTTAAAGTTTGGCTTCTTCTCAAAATTTTGATTGTTTTTGAAATTCGTCTTTTTTGTTTTCTACTCTAAAAATTCGACTATTTTCTTAAAATTTGAATTTCTGTGCAAAAATTCCATTTTTAATTTCGACTTTATTCACAAAATTTGACTTTATTTTTCTTCTTCTTTTAACCCTAGAAAATGATTACGGTTTTTCTCGAAATTTAACTTTTTCTTTCTCGAAATTCCGTTATTTTTCTTAATAGTGGACTTTTTGTCCGAAAATTTCGATCAACAAATTTTGACTGGATTCTTAAAGCTAGTCTTTTTCTCAAAATTCTGGTTGTTTTTGAAATTCGTCTTTTTTGTTTTCATTAATGGGTACTTTAAAAATTTGACTATTTACTTAAAATTTTAATTTCTGTGCAAAAATTTCATTTTTAATTTCGACTTTATTCACAAAATTCGCCTTTTTTTTTCCTATTTTAACTCTAGAAAATGTTTTCGGTTTTTCTGGAAATTTAACTTTTTTTGTTTCGAAATTCCATTATTTTTCTTAATCGTGGACTTTTTAATTGAAAATTTCGATGCAAAAGTTTTGACTGTATTCTGAAAATTTGGCTTTTTCTCAAAATTTTGATTGTTTTTGAAATTCATTTTTTTTTCTTCATTAATAACCACTCTAAACATTTGAATATTTTAAAATTTGAATTTCTGTGCAAAAATTCCATTTACAATTTCGATTTTATTCATAAAATTCGACTTTTTTTCTTCTTCTTTTAGCTCTAGAAAATGTTTACGGCTTTTTTCGAAATTAAACTTTTTCTTTTTCGAAATTCCGTTATTTCTCTTAATGGTGGACTTTTTGTTTAAAAATTTCGATCCAGAAATTTTGACTGGATTCTTAAAGTTTGACTTTTTTTCAAAATGTTGATTGCTTTTGAAATTCGTCTTTTTTTTATTAATGACTACTCTAAAAATTTGACTATTTTCTTAAAATTTGAATTTCTGTGCAAAAATTCCATTTTTTATTTCGAATTTATTCACAAAATTCGACTTTTTCTCTTTTCCTTTTAGCTCTAGAAAATGTTTACGACTTTTCTCGAAATTTAACTTTTTCTTTTTCGAAATTCCGTTATTTTTTATCGTGGACTTTTTGTCCGACAATTTCAATCCAAAAATTTTGACTGTATTCTTAAAGTTTGGCTCTTTCTCAAAATTTTAATTGTTTTTGAAATTCTTCTTTTTTTTTTCTTCATTAATACCTACTCTAATCATTTGAAAATTTTCCTAAAATTTGAATTTCTGTGCAAAAACTCCATTTGTAATTTCGACTTTATTCACAAAATTCGACTTTTTTCTTCTTCTTTTAAGTCTAGAAAATGTTAATAGTTTTTCTCAAAATTTAACTTTTTTTTCAAATTGCCTTATTTCGCTTTTGTTTTTAAATTTCGATCCAGAAATTTTGACTGGATTCTTAAAGTTTGGCTTTTTCTCAAAATTTAATTGTTTTTGAAATTCGTCTCTTTTTTTCTTAATGGCTACTCTAAAAATTTAACTATTTTTTTTTAATTTTAAATTTCTGTGCAGAAATTCTATTTTTTATTTTCGATTTTATTCACAAAATTCGACTTTTTTTCTTCTTCTTTTATCTCTAGACAATTTTTACTGTTTTTTTCGAAGCTTTGCTTTTATTTTCGAAATTCCGCTATTTTTCTTAACAGTGGACTTTTTTCTGAAAATTTCGATTCACGAATTTAAACTGGATTCAATTTGGCTTATCCTCAAATTTTTATTTATCTGAAATTTGAATATCCAATATTTTTTAGAAATTTCGACTTTTTTCTCGAAATTCACCTTTTTCTAGAAATTTTGACCCTTTTCCTTAGAATTAATTATTTTCTCTGAAAAATGTTTATGGTTTTTCTCGAAATTTAACTTTTTTTTGGAAATTACCACATTTCTCTTAATGGTCAACTTTTTGTTTAAAACTTTCGATCCAGAAATTTTGACTAGATTCTTAAAGTTTGGCTTTTCTCAAAATTTGATTCTTTTTGAGATTCGTCCTCTTTTTTCTAAATAGTTACTTTAAAAATTTGACTATTTCTTTTTTAAATTTGAATTTCTGTGCAGAACTTCCATGTTTTAATTTCGACTTTATTCACAAAATTCGCCTTTTTTTCTTCTTCTTTTAACTCTAGAAAATTGTTACTGTTTTTTCCGAACTTTTACTTTTATTTTCGAAATTTCGTTATTTTTCTTAACAGTAGACTTTTGGCTGAAAATTTCGATTCACGAATTTTAACTGGATTCAATTTGGCTTATCCTCAATTTTTTTTTATCTAAAATTTTAGTAACCAATAATTTTTAGAAATTTCGACTTTTTTCTCGAAAATTATCTTTTTCCAGAAATTTTGACGTTTCTCCTTGAAATTAATTATTTTCTCGAGAAAATGTTTATGGTTTTTTTCAAAATTTAATTTTTTTTTCGAAATTCCCTCATTTCTCTTAATGGTGGACTTTTTGTTTTAAAATTTCGATCCAGAAATTTTGACTGGATTCGCAAAGTTTTGGCTTCTTCTCAAAATTTGATTGTTTTTGAAATTCGTCTCTTTTTTTCTTAATGGCTACTTTTTTTTTAACTATTTTTTTTTAATTTTGAATTTCTCTGCAGAAATTCTATTTTTTATTTTCGACTTTATTCACAAAATTCGACTTTTTTTCTTCTTCTTTTATCTCTAGAAAATGTTTACTGTTTTTTTCGAACTTTTGCTTTTACTTTCGAAATTCCACTATTTTTCTTAACAGTGGACTTTTTTCTGAAAATTTCGATTCACGGATTTTAACTGGCTTCAATTTGGTTTATCCTTAAATTTTTTTTATCTGAAATTTTAATATCCAATATTTTTTAGAAATTTCGACTTTTTTCTCGAAATTTACCTTTTCCTAAAAATTTTGACCTTTTTCTTTGGAATTATTTTCTTTAGAAAATATTTATGGTGTTTCTCAAAATTTAACTTTTTTATCGAAATTCCCTCATTTCTCTTAATGGTGGACTTTTTGTTTTAAAATTTCGATCCAGAAATTTTGACGGGATTCTCAAAGTTTTGGCTTCTTCTCAAAATTTGATTGTTTTTGAAATTCGTCTTTTTTTTTAATGGCTACTTTAAGAATTTGACTATTTTTTTTTAAATTTGAATTTCTGTGCATACATTTCATTTTTTAATTTCGACTTTATTCACAAAATTCGACTTTTTTCTTCTTCTTTTATCTCTAGAAAATGTTTACTGTTTTTTTCGAACTTTTGCTTTTACTTTCGAAATTCCGCTATTTTTCTTAACAATGGACTTTTTTCTGAAAATTTCGATTCACGAATTTTAACTGGATTCAATTTGGCTTTTCCGCAAAAATTTTTTTTATCTAAAATTTTAATATCCAATATTTTTTAGAAATTTCAACTTTTTTCTCGAAATTTACTTTTTTCTAGATATTTTGACCTTTTTCTAGAAATTTTGACCTTTTTCCTTGGAATAAATCTTTTTCTCAAAATTCGTCTTTTCCACAAACTTCGACTTTTTAGAAATTTCGATTCGATTCTCAAAGTTCTACTTTTTGGAACTTTCTTTCAAAAATCGAGTTTTTTCGACAATTCATCGTTTTTTTCTTTTTAAAAATAGCTTTATTTTCGAAATTTTGTCTTTTGTCTCATTTATGTTTCTAAAAATGTCAACTTTTACCTTAAAGTTGGCTTTTTTTATACCACAATGTACAACATTTTTTTTTTTCAAGAAGGAATCAACTCACAAAAATGTACATAAAAGCTGTGTAGGTACATACGGTACTTTTGATAAAATATACGTTAACATTCTGTTATACGTAATTTAAGTCAAAATCTGTTATTGGTCATTGTATACGTACTGCTGTTTCTGTGCAAAAATTCTATTTTTAATTTCGACTTTATTCACAAAACTCGACTTTTTTTCCTTTTCTTTTATCTATAGAAAATTTTCACGGCTTTTTTCGAAGTTTCGCTTTTTTCGAAATTGCGTTATTTTTCTTATTAATGCATGATCGATTTCTCAATCAACTGTTTTTCGGGGTTGATTCCATTCTGGAAAAAGTTGAAAACTTTCTAAAATGTTCGTTAACTGTAGCACATATAAGTCTGCTAGTTTGGCATATATACAATTTTTGATGAGTTTCGCATACTATCTATTTACAAACCTCACATTTTCGTTGTTTTTTTTACATTCCCCAAGGACTAGAAGGCGGCGATGTCTGCGACCACCGCCGCCTGGCGCCGAAACCGAAAATTATAATTAAAACTTAAAAAAACAAACTAAAAAGGAACCCCAGGGATTTAAGTGTGTGACATTCTCATACTAGAAATTAGCAAAACATATTAAATAAAATATTATTTTATTATAGTTACAGAATGTTGCAAGTAACATGCTGCTGTGAGATTTCCCTTTCAGATCCCAAACTAGAATTGAAGTCAGGTAAGATTTATCATTTCTATGCATGCTCAACGCTTAAATTGATCCCCATTAAACTTTCTTTTGTATTTCTGCACGTCGGGGGTCTCCCTGGACAAAATCTACGTCAACTGCAAATTATGCCCTAGAGAGCGAATTCGACCAAACCAGGCACAAACAAGCTCAGTCAAAACGTCAAAATTCCGCCCGAACTTAATAATGCAACGATTTGTTTTCAATGTCACGCATTCAAGGTTGATTTTGACATATTGCACCTTGTTCCAATTTCGAGATTGTACCTTCGTTTCGCTCGTTAACACCGGAGGGGTCACACTCACCCGTTTGCCCTTTTCCCAGGGTTTTCTCCAGTCTGTACGGCCCAACATATTGGTGGATATCCGTGGAAGAATTGGAATTTTCCTTTTGCATTTTCGAATTTTTCTCACATATCACGAGCGGCGCGAGGGATTTCCACTTAAAAAAATTATTTGTCGACAACTGGCTAAACACGATTCTTTAAAATTGGACATATTTTCCTCTAAGTATAGAAAATAGATTTTTTTTAAAGACGATCACAATTTTATTTATAAATTTTAGCGATATTGCTTCGAGGGTTAAATTGTTTTAAATATTTATATTTTAGCTGAAATTAGGCAGCACAATATTTTGACTTATTATTATTATTATTTTAGCGAACTATTTTACTGTATGTGTATTTAAAGGATATTTTTGACAATTAACGTGACGGCGGTTTTAATTTTTTTTAAATTCACTATTTCCTTTTTGCACTTCGTCAATTTCTCGCACATTTTTTTCATGTTGAAATCATAACGACGATCGTTCGACGGTGTTCATTCTGGATTCACCCTGTTCGGTGGTAAAACAAGTAAAATGGACTGATACATAAGGGGTGGCGAAAATCAATATTTCTGTTGACAGCCTTGAAAGATGAAATTTCCCTAAGCAGGGTCCTGTCCCTAGCCGGTCTATTTGAACCTGTAATGCGTATTATTTCGTTGCATTATGCGGTTTTGCACCTTGCCATTTAGACGATTGATGATCTCTTTTGTTAAATGACCCTCTTTTATTCATTTTAATGGTGGGTTGAGATTCCAACAGGGCGATACCTCTAATATATGTTTCTTAAGCGAAGGGAATGCCCAGCAATATAAACGTATGTATATTAAGAGCTTTTTCTATGTCGACGTTTCGTTCTTGAGAAAACTCTTCAACGTATGCGTAATACTTTAGTACAGGGATGAGCAACCTTTTTTTACAGTGGGCCAACTAAATAAGATAATTAACACTAGTTATGAAGTTTCTATTCACAAAACAAAAATAACAAAAGTACTTTTTTTTTGGTGGAACGGACTGGTCCTTGGTTATCTTAAAAAATTGAAATATAAAACTTATCCCCTGAAACCAAGAAAGATTAAAAAACACAACAAAGGTTGCTCTAACGCGTTTCGATAGCCAAGCAGTCATCTTCAGAGAGATAAATTTGATTATGTTAAAAACCTGATTTTTAAAACCTTCTGCTCTTTTTTTTAAATATCCAGCTTGGTCCAATTTTTCACATTTTCTCAAAGTTTTGATCTTTTTAAAATATTACGAAGTTTTTTTTTTAAATTTAGACTTTTGCTCGAAGATATTTGACTTTTTGGAATTATAAACATTTCTCGAGTTTTTAAGAAAGGTTAGGTTTTTATTTTTAATATAATTTGTTGAAAATTCCAACTTTTTAAATTTTCTTTTTAAAATTGGACTTTCTTTTGAAAGTTTGAAATATTTTCTAAAAAGTTCGATATTTTTCTGGAAATTGCAGCGTAATTTTCAAATACCATGATATTTTTGCAAACTCTTTGTTTTTTCTGAATTTTTTTAAATTTGATTCCACATAATTTCAACTTGTATGAAATTTATCTTATATTCCAACTTTTATCTCAAAATTCGATACCATCTGTTTCGGATATTTCCATTTAAAATTGAATTTTTTCTGAAGATTTAGACGTTTTCACAAAATTCGTTTATTTTTTTAAATTGGATCGAAATTTAAATAAAAATCTAAAAATCTGATAACAATATTTTTAGAAAAATTTGAAAAAAAAAGATTTCGTGAAAACTGTCAAGAATATGGCAAAATTGAAATAAAATAATTATTCTGGGAGAATATTTTTAAAAGTTGCAATTTTTTTAATATTACGAAGTTTTTTTTTAAATTGAGACTTTTGCTCGAGAGATATTTGACTTTTTGGAATTATAAACATTTCTCGAGTTTTTAAGAAAGGTTAGGTTTTTATTTTTAATATGATTTGTTGAAAATTTCAACTTTTTAAATTTCCTTCTGAAAATTGGACTTTCTTTTGAAAGTTTGAAATTTTTTCTAAAAAGTTCGATATTTTTCTGGAAATTGAAGCGTAATTTTCAAATACCATGATATTTTTTCAAACTCTTTGTTTTTTCTGAATTTTTTTCAATTTAATTCCACAATTTCAACTTGTATGAAATTTATCTAATGTTCCAACTTTTATCTCAAAATTCGATATTATCTGTTTCGGGATATTTCCATTTAAAATTGAATTTTTTCTGAACATTTAGACGTTTTCATAAAATTCGTTTATTTTGTTTTAAATTGGATCAAAATTTTAATAAAAATCTAAAAATCTGAGAACAATATTTTTAGGAAATTTTGAAAAAAAGATTTCGTGAAAACTGTCAAGAATATGGCAAAATTAAAATAAAATAATTATTCTGAGAGAATATTTTTAAAAGTTGCAATTTTTTCACCCGAATTCGACACTCAAAATTTTAAGTTTTTTTTGAATAATTATTTGGAAAACTTTAATTTTTGTTTCGAAGTATTCACTTTGAAAATTTCCATTTTTTTCCAAAATATTTTATCTTAGTTTTTATTTTTTTCTAAAATTTTGATTTTTTATTGAAAAGTTATGCTATTTTTTGGAAATTGACTGAAAATTTCCAGCTTTTTTCAAAATGTTTTGTCTTAGTTTTTACTTATTACAAAAATCTTGACTTTTTTGAAAAATTATACTTTTTTTGGAAGTGTTCTACTTTTTTTGTAAAATTTCGACATTTTTAACAATTCGAATCTTTCAAAATGTTTACCGTTCACGTTTTTCAAAATTTCGACTTTATTTAACAGATTTTAGAGAGTCTTTTCTTTTGCAAATTACAAAATTTTGTTTTTGAAAGTTTCATTTTAGCTTTTTTCAGAATGTTTTATCTTAGTTTTTACTTATCTCAAAAATCTTGACTTTTTTTAAAAAATTATACTTTTCTTTTGGAAGTGTTCTACTTTTTTTGTAAAATTTCGACATTTTTAAAAATTCGAATCTTTCAAAATGTTTACCGTTCACGTTTTTTAAAATTTCGATTTTATTTAACAGATTTTAAAATCTTTTCTTCTGTAAATTACAAAATTTTGTTTTTGAAAGTTTCATTATATTAAATTGTGACATTTTTCCAAATTTCAACTTTCAACGTTCTGACTGTTTTCTTTTTCTAAAAAAGACTCGTTTTTTTTTCGAAAATTTCGACTACTAAATATTTGGACCTTTTTCAAAAGTTGAACTATTGCCTTTATTCAGTCTTTCTGACAATTTTTCGAAATGTTCTTTTTTTCAAAAATGTGATCTTTTTAATAATTTTGAATATTTCAAAATCTTCATTTTGCTTTATAAAGTTCAATCTTTTCCAAATTTTTACTTTTTCGAAAATTTTAACCTCCTTTTAAAAGACTTTTTTTAAATCTGAACTTTTTTAAAATCTGAACTTTCGTTTATTTTTTTTTTAAATTGGGTCAAAATTTTAATACAAATCTAAAAATCTGAGAACAATATCTTTAGGAAATTTTGAAAACAAAATTTCTTGACAACTTTCAAGAATATGGCAAAATTGAAATAAAATAAAAATTCTGAGAGAATATTTTTAAAAGTTGTAATTTTTTTCACCCGAATTCGACTTTGTTCAGAAAATTCACAAAAATGGACTCTTGTAAATTTTGTCTTTTTTGCATTTCCACTTCTTGAAAATTTCGACATTTCTTAAAGTTCTTCGAAAGGTTTTCAAGATTTCAACTTTTTTCTCAAAATATCGACTTTTTGAAAATTTTGACTTTTTAAATTTGATATTTCTTTTAAAATTTTGTTTTTCTAAACTCTAACTTGAGAATGTCCATTTTTGCGATTTTTGTGAAAGTTTGACTTCTTTTGAAAATGTCAAATTTGAAAGTTTTCAGTTTTTGGAAAATTCTTACTTTCTTAAAAATGTCGACATTTTCTTAATCTTTTGATTTATTTTTCAAAATTTTGATCTATTCAAA
Source organism: Dastarcus helophoroides (assembly GCA_028583605.1). Lineage (NCBI taxonomy): Eukaryota > Metazoa > Arthropoda > Insecta > Coleoptera > Bothrideridae > Dastarcus > Dastarcus helophoroides. Next base: position 9,856,125 of record CM053334.1, read on the forward strand.
ATTTAGGACTTTCGAATATTTCAACTTTTTCAAAATTTTGAGTTTTTTTCCGAATAATTATTCCGAAAACTTCGAAAGGTTTCTTCGAAAGGTTTTCAAGATTTCAACTTTTCTCAAAATATCGACTTTTTGAAAATTTTGACTTTTTAAATTTGATATTTCTTTTAAAATTTTGTTTTTCTAAACTCTAGCTTGAGAATGTCCATTTTTGCAATTTTTGTGAAAGTTTGACGTCTTTTGAAAATTTCGAATTTGAACGTTTTCGGTTTTTATAAAATTTCCACTTTTTAAAAATGTCGACATTTTCTTAAACTTTTGATTTATTTTTCAAAATTTTCAACTTTTTCAAAATTTTGAAAGGTTTCTTCGAAAGGTTTTCAAGATTTCAACTTTTCCCAGAATATCGACTTTTTGAAAATGTTGACTTTTTAAATGTGATATTTTTTTTATAATTTTGTTTTTCCAAACTCTAACTTGAGAATGTCCATTTTTGCAATTTTTGTGAAAGTTTAACTTCTTTTGAAAATTTCGAATTTGAAAGTTTTCAGTTTTTAGAAAATTCCCACTTTTTTAAAAAATGTCGCCATTTTCTTAAACTTTTGATTTATTTTTCAAAATTTTGATCTATTCAAAATTTAGGACTTTCAAAAATTTAACCTTTTTCAAAATTTTCAGTTTTTTTCGAATAATTATTCTGAATTTTTGTTTCGAAATATCCACTTTATAAATTTCCAGCTCTTTTCAAATTGTTTTATCTTAGTTTTTACTTTTCTCAAAAATCTTGACTTTTTTTGAAAAATTATGCTATTTTTTTTAAAATTGACTTTGAAAAGTTCCAGCTCTTTGCAAAGTCTTTTATCTTAGTTTTAACTTGTCCCAAAAATCTTGACTTTTTTTGAAAATTTATGTAATTTTTTGAAAATTAACTTCGAAAATTTCCAGCTCTTTTCAAAATGTTTTATCTTACTTTCTACTTTTTTCAAAAATCTTGACTTTTCTTGAAAAATTATGATATTTTTTTGGAAGAGTTCTACTTTTTTGAAAAACATTTTTTAAAATTCAAATCTTCCAAAATTTGGCCTTTTTCAGGATTTTTTCTTTAAAATTTAAACTTTTGTTCAGAATTTTGTATTTTCTTAACGATTTTCAATTTGTGGGAAAATTTCGCCTGTTTTGATATCTTTTTTTATTTTAAATTCTCGACTTTTAAACTTTCGATCTTTTCTACTTTTCTTTCGGCTTTTTTTGGAATGTCGTCATTTGGTCAAAATTTTTGACCTCTTTTGAAAATTTCTATTTATTCAAAAAGTACTTTTTTCTCGAAATTTTCATTTTTATTCCTGTTAATTTCGAGTATCCTGATTTTTTTTATTTCTCTTTTTAATATGTCGATTTTGCTTTTTTTTCAAAATTATTATCAAAAACTTCAATCATTTTTTAAATTTTTGACCTTTTCTCAATGTTTTGACTTTTTCTTTTGAAAGTTACGACTTATTTTCGAAATGTAGGCTTTTTCTTTGAATTTCGACTTATATTCGAAATAGGTGACTTTTTTTGAAAATTTTGTGTTTTTTTAAATCTGAATCTTTTTGCAGTCTCGCCTTGGTTTACAAATTTCGATTTCTTTTTAATTTGTGAAGATTTAACCATTTTTCATAATGTTCATTCGCCCGAACTTTTGAATTTTCAGGAAAATGTCGCCTTTTTTGAAATTTTTGGGAATCGTCTTATTAAAAATTTACACTTTTTTTATTCTAATTTCCGTAATTACAACTTTTCTGAGAATTTGACTGTTCAAATTTGACTCTTTCTAAAAATGTCATCTTTTTTCAGAATTCGAATTTTTTTTTTGTTGTTGAAAATTTCAACCTTCTATCATTAAAATTTCGACTTTTTTCGAAGTTGATTTTCTTCAGAATTTCGACTCTTTAAAATTTCGATCCATTTTTACAAATTGTCTCTTTTTTTTAAATGTTTAATTTTTCTCGAACGAATTTTTGTAAATTCGACTTTTTGGAAAATTTGCCATTTCTTGAAAATTTGGAACTTTTTGGAAAAATGTAGCTTTGAAATTTAAACATTTTAAACAAAATGTGATTCGGTCACAATTTGACTTTTTTAAAATTTTGATCTTTTCTCAAAATTTCCATTGAAAATATTAATTATTTTTTACATTTTCGACCTTTTCTTGATGTTCTAACTTTTTCTTTTGAAAGTTACGAATCATTTCCGAAATGTAGGCTTTTTCTTTAAATTTTGACTTCCATTCGAAAAATTCGACTTCCATGCGAAAAATTCGACTTCCATTCGAAAAATTCGACTTCCATTCGAAAAATTCGACTTTCATTCGAAAAATTCGACTTTCATTCGAAAAATTCGACTTCCATTCGAAAAATTCGCCTTCCATTCGAAAAATTCGACTTCCATTCGAAAAATTCGACTTCCATTTGAAAAATTCGACTTTTTTTTGAAAATTTTGGAATTTTTAAAATCTGGACCTTTTTCAAAGTATCGTCTTGGTTTGCAAATTTTGACTTTTTTTAATTTGTGCAGATTTAACCGTTTTTCAGAATTTTCACTCGCCCCAAGTGTTGGATTTTCTGAAAAATTTTGCTTTTTTTCTCCTTAATAAATATTTACCTTTTTTTTTTCATTTTGATTGCCCAAATTACAATTTTTTTGTGAATTTGATCTTTAAATTTTGACTCTTTAAAAATGTCAACCTTTTTCAGAACTTGCATTGTTTTTTTTGAAAATTTCGACCTTCTATCATCAAAATGTCGACATTTATTAAAATTAGAATTTTTCAAAATTTTTACCTTTTTCAGGATTTTGTCTGTTTGAAAATTTAAACTTTTGTTCAGAATTTTGTATTTTCTTGGGAATTTTCAATTTGTGGGAAAATTTCGCCTCTTTTGATATTTTTTTTTTAATTTTAAAATCTCATCTTCTGAACTTTTGATTTTTTTTGCTTTTCTTTGAGGTTTTTTAAATGTCGTCTTTTGGTCAAAATTTTTGACCCCTTTTGAAAATTTCGATTTATTCAAAAAGTATTTCTTCTCGAAATTTTGATATTTATTTTTGTTTATTTCGACTATCCTGAATTTTTTCATTTTTTTTAATATGTCGACTTTGAACCTTCTGATCTTTTTCATAATTTTCACTTAAAATTTTAATTATTTTTTAAATTTTGGACCTTTTCTCGATGTTTTGACATTTTCTTTTGAAAGTTACAACTTGTTTTTGAAATGTGGGCTTTTTCTTTAAATTTTGACTTTCATTTAAAAGATTCGCCTTTTTTTTTGAAAATTTCGATCTTTTTTTTAAATACGACCATTTTGCAGTCTCGCCTTGGTTTACAAATTTCGACTTTCTTTATAATTTGTGAAGATTTAACCATTTTTTATAATGTTCACTCGCCCGAAGTTTTGAATTTTCAGGAAAATGTCGCCTTTTTTGAAATTTTTGGGAATCGTCATCAAAAATTTACACTTTTTTTATTCTGATTTCCGCAATTACAACTTTTCTGTGAATTTGACCGTTAAATTTTGACTCTTTCTAAAAATATCATCTTTTTTCAGAACTTGAATTGTTTTTTTTTGTTGAAAATTTCAACCTTCTATCATTAAAATTTCGACTTTTCTCGAAGTTGATTTTCTTCAGAATTTGGGCTCTTTAAAATTTCGATCCATTTTACAAATTGTATCTTTTTATATAATGTTTAATTTTTCTCGAACGAATTTTTGTAAATTCGACTTTTTGAAAAGTTCGCCATTTCTTGAAAATTTGGAACTTCTTAAAAAAATGTAGCTTTGGAATTTAAACATTTTAAACAAAATGTGATTCGGTCACAATTTGACTTTTTTAAAATTTTGATCTTTTCTCAAAATTTCCATTGAAAATATTAATTATTTTTTACATTTTCGGCCTTTACGAATCGTTTCCGAAATGTAGACTTTTTCTTTAAATTTAGACTTCCATTCGAAAAATTCGACTTCCATGCGAAAAATTCGACTTCCATTCGAAAAATTCGACTTCCATTCGAAACATTCGACTTCCATTCGAAAAATTCGTTTTCCATTCGAAAAATTCTACTTCCATTCAAAAAATTCGCCTTCCATTCGAAAAATTCGACTTCCATTCGAAAAATTCGACTTCCATTCGAAAAATTCAACTTTTTTTTGAAAATTTCGGAATTTTTAAAATCTGGACCTTTTTCAAAGTATCGTCTTGGTTTGCAAATTTTAACTTTTTTTTAATTTGTGCAGATTTAACCGTTTTTCAGAATTTTCACTCGCCCCAAGTGTTGGATTTTCTGAAAAATTTGCTTTTTTTCTCCTTAATAATATTTACCTTTTTTTTTTTCATTTTGATTGCCCAAATTACAATTTTTTTGTGAATTTGATCTTTAAATTTTGACTTTTTAAAAATGTCAACCTTTTTCAGAATTTGCATTGTTTTTTTTTGAAAATTTCGACCTTCTATCATCAAATTGTCGACATTTATTAAAATTAGAATTTTTCAAAATTTTTACCTTTTTCAGGATTTTGTCTGTTTGAAAATTTAAACTTTTGTTCAGAATTTTGTATTTTCTTGGGAATTTTCAATTTGTGGGAAAATTTCGCCTCTTTTGATATTTTTTTTTTAATTTTAAAATCTCATCTTCTGAACTTTTGATTTTTTTTGCTTTTCTTTGAGGTTTTTTAAATGTCGTCTTTTGGTCAAAATTTTTGACCCCTTTTGAAAATTTCGATTTATTCAAAAAGTATTTCTTCTCGAAATTTTGATATTTATTTTTGTTTATTTCGACTATCCTGAATTTTTTCATTTTTTTTAATATGTCGACTTTGAACCTTCTGATCTTTTTCATAATTTTCACTTAAAATTTTAATTATTTTTTAAATTTTGGACCTTTTCTCGATGTTTTGACATTTTCTTTTGAAAGTTACAACTTGTTTTTGAAATGTGGGCTTTTTCTTTAAATTTTGACTTTCATTTAAAAGATTCGCCTTTTTTTTTGAAAATTTCGATCTTTTTTTTTAAATACGACCATTTTTCGAAGTCTCATCTTGGTTTACAAATTTCGAATTTTTTTAAATGTGTGAAGATTTAACCGTTTTTCATAATATTCGTTCGCCCGAAGTTTTGAATTTTCAGGAAAATTTCGCTTTTTTTAAAATTCTTGATAATCGCCTTATTAAAATTTCATACTATTTTTTTATTTTGATTTACTAAATTACAACTTTTTGTGACTTTGAGCGTTAAATTTTGACCTTTTAAAAATGTCATCTTTTTTCAGAATTTGCTTTTTTTTGTTTTGAAAATTTCGACTTTCTGTCATCAAAATTTCGACTTTTCTCGAAGTTGATTTTCTTCAGAATATAACCTTTTGTCAGAGTACAGAGTTTTAAAAAATTTCGATATTTTTTTTGAAATTTCAATCCGTTTTTAAAAATTGTACTTTAAAATGTTCATTTTTTCTTAAACGAGTCTTTGTAAATTCGAGTTTTTGACAAATTCGTCAATTCTTAAAATTTTGCAATTTTTTAAAAAATTTGGCTTCAAATTTTAAAAATTTTGAACAAAATGTAATTCGGTCACAATTTGACTATTTTAAAAGTTTTCGACTTTTTTCAAAATTCGATTCTTTCAAATTGTTCACCGACCACGTTTTTCAAAATTTCGACTATATTTAACAAATATTAAAGTCTTTTCTCTTGCAAATTACAAAATTTTGTTTTTAAAAGTTTCATTATATTAAATTGTGACATTATTCCAAATTTCAACTTTAAATTTTTGACTGTTTATTTTTAGACTCGTTTTTTCTCGAAAATTTCGACTATTAAATATTTGGACCTTTTTCAAAAGTAAAACCATCGCCTTATTCAGTGTTTTTGACAAGTCTTCGAAATGTTCTTGTTTTCAAAAATTTGATCTTTTTGAAAATTTTGAATTCAGTCAAAATCTTGATTTTTTTTATAAAGTTCAATCTTTTCGAAATTTTCACTTTTTCGAAAATTTTAACCTCTTTTCAAACGACTTTTTTTAAAATCTGAACTTTTTTAAAATCTGAACTTTTTTTAAAATCTGAACTTTTTTGAGAATCTGAACTTTTTTCAAAATCTGGACTTTTTTTAAAATTTCAATCGTTTTGAATAATTCGAAATTTTCAAAATTTCGAATCTTTATCAAGACTCTTTCCCTTCCCTTCTCTTTTTGTGTTCCCTTTCTTTTCTCTTTATCTTTTTTCCTTCTTTCCTTCTTCTTTCTCTTTCTGTTCTATACCTTGACCTCTTCCTCATTATCTTTCTCTTCCGCTTTCTTATTAATTTTAAGACAGTTTCAATTTTTTTGAAGAACGCATTTCTTTAGAAAATGTTGACTTGTTTTGGAAATTTAGATTTCCTTTCCTCTTTCTATATAAATTTTGACGTATTATTTTATCATATAATTATTCATGTTTCGTAAGATACGAAATGCGCTAATTTTGGGACCACCCCTTTTCGAGTTAGAAGCATCACTGATAGGAGCTTAAATAACAAAGAGGGGATTAGCAAAAAATTCAAATAAACAAAAATATAATCAAAATTCGTGATTCTTATATCACAACATTTGTAAAATATTGAAATGTTCATTTCGAAAAAAAACCTAATTTTCATTTGCATGAACGATTTCCATCCATCATAAGAGGATCCACGTTGGGGGACTTCTGGCGTAGTGTGGCCAGTTTGACAGAGGCGCCTCCAAGGGATATTCTTCAGTTTTTCCATAAAATTGGGCGGCTAAATGAATGACACAATACACCTCAATAACAGGGAGAACAGAATGGGACCAAAAAGGGTGGCCTAACGTAACAGGTCATTCAATAAGTCCGTAGGATAAGTAAGAAAAAAACAAAATATTGACAAAATTGAATTTTATTATTCAACCTAGTTGCCTTCGAGGGCGATACAACGAGTATAGAGATTCTCCAACTTTTCGATAACACTTACGTACGATTTCTCTTTCTCGTCAAAATAGGCCTGACAGTTTCAGCGATTACTTCATCATTGGACTTAAATTTCTTTCCAACAAGCATTCTCTTGAGATCTGAATACAGGAGAAAGTCGCTGGGGGCTAAATCTGGAGAATACAGTGGGTGGGTAAGCAATTCGAAGCCCAATTCATTCAATTTTGCCTTCGTGTTCATCGATTTGTGACCGGTGTATTGTCTTGGTGAAGCAGCCTTTTTTCTTTTGCAAATGTGGCAGTTTCTTTGCGATTTCAGCATTTAATCGATCCAAAAGTGCACAGTAATAGTCGCTGTTGATGGTGGTTTCTTTTTGGAAATAGTCGATGAATATTATTCCGTTCGCATCCCAAAATACAGAAGCCATCATCTTACCGGCTGGCTGCTGCGTCTTTGCTTGCTTTGGATTCGGTTTGTCGACTGATGTCCACTCAGCTGAGTGTCTTTTGGATTCTGGTGTGTAATAGTGAAGCCATGTCTCATCGATTGTCACATATCGACGATAGAATTCCATTTTATTGCGGTTTAACAGCACCAAGCACTCATCTGATCGATTCGTTGTTGTTTTTGGTCGACTGTGAGCTCACGCGGTACCCACTTTTCGCAGAGCTTTCGCATACCCAAATGTTCGTGTAAAATGGTAAAAACACTACCATCTGATATCTTTACAAAATCAGCTAGCTCGTGCATCTTCAATTTGGGTTCGTTCGTAACCAATTTGTGGACTTTTTTGATGTTTTCTGAAATAACAGCCTCATTTGGGCGTCCACTGCCCTCTGCATCATTTGTGCTGGTACGACCACGTTTAAATTCAGCAATCCACTTCTCTACCATTTGTCTCGATGGAGCAGAGTTTGGATAATGTTTATCAAGCCATTGTTTCGTTTCCACTGTATTTTTTCCATCAAAAAGCAATGCTTGATCAAAACTCGAAATTCATTTTTATCCATTTTTTTTAAATAACAAAAGTTACTTCACACAAAATGCTATAACTCACGAATCAATAGTCAGATTGCTGTCAAATTTATATACGTATCGTTTGAAGGTTAGTACTAAATAAAAATCATATGGAAAAAATTCTAGTAACGCCATCTATGTGTCATCCTATGGAATTTTTGAATGGACTGTTATAAATATTGATGTTTCGTAAGATACGAAATGCGCTAATTTTGGGACCACCCCTTTTCGAGTTTCTACTTGCATCACTGATAGGAGCTCAAATAATCAAGAGAGGATTGGCAAAAAATTCAAATAAACAAAAATATAATCAAAATTCTTGATTCTTATTTCATTTTTCATATTTATTAGTAAAATATTCAAATGTTGATTTTAAAAAATAATTCTACTTTTCACTTGAATGAATGATTTCCATCCATCATCAGAGGATTCACACTGGGGGACTTCTGGCGTAGTATGGCCAGTTTGACAGAGGCGCCTCCAAGGAACATTCTTCAGTTGGGCGACTGAATGAATGACAAATACACCTCATTCACAGGGATAACAGAATGGGACCAAAAAGGGTAGCCTAACATATCTAACAAAAGTTTTCGTAAAAAAATCTGAGTGTAATATAAAAAAAGTGTGTTCGAAGCATTTATTAAAGACGCTTTTTTCTTCTTCTTGTTTTTCTTCTGATACTTTTTCTTCTTCTGCTTTTTCTTCTTCTTCTTTATTATCTGAGGTAGGTTTCTCCGAGGTAGGCTTCTCTGTTCTTGTCTTGAAGCTTCTTGTTCTTCTGGTGTCTAGCATTCTTTCCATCTTTTCATCGGTCTTCCTTGTGCTCTTGTTCCTTAGAATTTAATTAACAAAAAACAACATTTAAATTATTTCCAAAATTCCACTGATTTGGATGGCACCCAATTTTCTCCTGACTTGTTGCCTCAAGTGCTGGGCGCTTAGATTATCTATTTTCCGAATGTTTAGAGACATGGCATCGTAACCGTTCTTCATTTCCGGTTTTCCAGCATTTATCAAGGATCTTTTTACCCAATATTAACGTAATACAACAACTAATTAAGTAATTACTAAATGATGAATCACCAAATAATGAAAATTTATATTTGGGCTAAACAAAAATGTTTGAAATAATTCAAGACGAGTCAGTAATGATCCAAAAATTAAGAACCAAATAGTGAGTTGCATCACAACCGGGGAGCGCGTATATTTATAGCCCACACCTGCTTCCGGAAAACCTCTAGCATTTCTAGACGATGTGATCAGTTGCACGGTTCTAGTCTGCACATAAGTTACTTGACGATAACGTTCTGGCACTTTCTATAAAGGTTTCCATGTACTATTTTCCTTTAATTGTTTTTTTTTACTAAATATTGCCCGTAAGTTTTCAATTGGGCGTATCTATGAAACATTTGGCGGATTGTTGGACACAAAAGGAATGTTGTGGCTTCTAACCAATCTTTGGGTATTCTTTTTCGAATTTTTATTATAATTTCATAAAACAGATGACAAATATGATATCCAATGTTAAATTAAGACATTTTTACAGGTTTTTTTTTAGAGACAATTCGAAACTAACTTATTTTCCATTACTTCGCAGCGAAAACTTTTGTTACAGTGCTTTTGTTACATAAACTTTAGGCAACCCACCCTAAATCCAGACTTTCGTTTATCCAATAAATTTTTGATAGTGTCGTCACCGACGCTTTCATGAATCATCAAAATTGTGTTTATCTCAAATTTATTTCAGAAGATGCAACATTTAATAATCAAAACAACAGTTAACAAGTTTTATATCGTTTATAATAAATATTATATAAATACATTATTGAACCAATTATATTTATAAAACTAGGATTTAAATTCGTTTTCAATTTGCTCCAAGGTTTTACCCCTAGTTTCCGGTAGGAAGAAGCAAAATAGTATTGTTCCGATAAAAAGAACTAAGGCGCCGAGGCCAAACAAACCATACGTATCTAAAGTTCTTAAAATGAAAGGCGTTATCTTCACAACCCCGAAGAAGACAAGGTAGCAAAAACACGATGATAAAGAACTACCAAGCGCTTTAGTTTCCATGGGAAATAGTTCTCCCAGCATACTCCAAGGTAGAGGTATGATGGCAAGTTGACCGAATATCGTATACGTAATCAAACAGACTAGCGGAATTTCTGGGTAGTTCTCAATGTCATTGTAATTTATCTTAAAATAGCAAAACAACGCGAGAACACCGAGAGAAAAAAAACCTCCAATATTACCACCGATAGCCAATGGTCTTCTGCCAATTAGATTCACCACGCAACAAAACAATACAGAGCTGACCATTCTAACTCCATTCATCAGATTCAGAATCAAATAAGGATTCATTTTACCACCTACAGCATCCTGAATTATCGTAACGGTGTAAAACGCAATGGCATTAACACCAGACACCTGCATGTTGCCAAAGAGCAACATCATAATCAGAATCGGTTTGTAAAATGTGGGCTCTTTCAAGGCGCTTCTCAAGTGCCTCAACGGAACTTTCTGCTTATGCTTCGTATGATCCATCAGCTGTTGAAATGCTTTTTCAGTCTCCTCACTTCTCCCGAACAAATAGTAGTGAATCTGTTCAGCTTTAGAAAAATTTTGCTTAAATATCAAATAACACGGCGTCTGTGGACACAAAAGCGTCCCAATTAAAGCTACGCCGCAAATACACGCTCCTCCAAGAGCCACATATCTCCAGTCGCAATACGTTCCCATCAACTGGAACACGGTGATCCCTAAGGCTATCGAAGTGGCCATACTGGCCAGCATGAAAGGCCTTAGTTCTTTCGTCGTCACTTCACCGCAATACACGTTACAGATAGGGCTTATAACTCCACCGACGAAACCAGTTACGAATCTACCGATTAAAATCATATACGTTTCTTGGCTGTAGCAAATCGCAAGCCATCCGAGGCCCCCGGGTATTGAGCACCAAATGAACGACCACTTTCTACCGACGAGGTCCATGAAGAAACCGCTGATGAACGAGCCGAAGATCATCGGGAGGGCGGCCATCGCGGCTAAAATTCAGAGGTAGTTATTTTGCGATATTCCGGTTGCTAGTCTTACCGATCCAGGAGGCCGTTTCGCTCTTTGCGTGTACGTAGAATTTGTCGTCTTCGTCGTAGAGTTCTAGTTGGGGTAGGAGTATGGCGGAATAGCCTAAGGTGGCACCAAATGCTATCATGTTGAACCAAGCTGCGATGCAAGCCGCTAACTGCAAGGGAATGGTCTTTTGAAAAGTATACAGCATTGGGAAATTTACTAGTTCAATTTTTTTTTGTGGAACGGACTAGTCCATGGTTATTTCAAAAATTTGACATACAAATCTTGTTTCCTGAAACTAAGCAAGATTAAAAAACACAACAAAAGTTGCTCGATAGCCAAGATGTCATTTTCAGAAAGAGACTTGTATACCAATTTTTAAATAATAATATAAATATTTTCCAAACTCAGTGAAGCTAAAATGAATTTAGCAGATTTTAACTTATTCAAAATTCCCATTTTTTTGGAAAATATGGCCTTATTGGAATATTTCGACTTTCTTTGAAAATTTCAATTTATTTTAAAATATTGGTTTTTGAATGAAAATTCGGCTTTTTATTTTGAATAATTTGATAATTATTGAAAATTTCGACTTCTTTAAAAACTTCGACTAATTTCAACTTTTCTATGAATTCTTCATGGTAGACCCTTATTGACCGAAAATATTATGTTTTTTTCAATTTATTTAACATTTCTTCGGCCCAGTTTGGAAATATTTATTAATTAATATTTATTTTCTATAAAATTATGAAAATTTGGAATTATGATCTAGAATTTTTTTGAGAATTCCTAGTTTTTCTTAATTTTGGCTTTGGTTGTATATTTTCTGACATTTCTGAACAGTTTTACTTGTTTTGGAAATTTTGACTCTCTCCTTTTTTTTTAAGTTTAAACAAACAACAATTTTTGAATATTTTGAAAAATTTTGGCAGCTTTTAAATTCTGGACGTTTTTTGAAAAGTTTGTTCTTTTTCCAAAATTCCACTTATTGACAATCTATACATTTTTTTTTCAAGATTACAATTTCAAATACAAATATTGTCCTCTGAAACCAAGAAGGATTAAAAAAATCCTTTTTGGTTTCAGGGAACAAGATTTGTATTTCAATTTTTAAAATAACCAAGGTTCCACCAAAAAAAAAGATTGCAACTTTTTTCAAAATATTGACTTCCTGAAAATGTTGATGTTTTATAAAAAATCTGACTGTTCGATTTTTAATTAGACTTTTGGTTTTTGATGTTGAATACTTCACGTAGAAAATTATGCATTAATTTTTTTCTCAAAACTTTCGCTTTTTCCATTTTTTTTATTTGCAACTCTTTCAAAATTGCCATTTTTTCTGCAACTTTTAAATTCTGCCTTTTTTTTAATTTACTAATTTTTTACCTCACAATATTTCAGCCTCAAATGTAGAAGTATTCAAATATTTAATTTTTTTTCGTAAATTTTCTTATTTTAAAATATTTTTTTAACCTTTTCAGAATTTTAACTTTTTGAAAATGTCGACCTTTGGTCAAAATTTGGACTTGTTACGGAGTTTTTCCCCAGTGAAGGAGACGTGGCTAAGTATTTATAATTTACTAGAAATTCTTCCAAGTGCCACTATCAAGCTATGAAATAATTTCCTTTACTATCGCCGGCTAGCGTTGGGGAAAGAGCAAGAGCCTCTTCTTGTTGCAAGCTGGGAATCGTACACCCCTGTGAGGATCCCTCGTTTGGACCGATGTGAAAATCTATCTATATATCAATTCACTCCTAGATGGCGTAGGTGCCTCTCTCTCTCTCTCTCTCTCTCTCTCTCTCTCTCTCTCTCTCTCTCTCTCTCTATCTCTATCTCTCTCTCTCTCTCTCTCTCTCTCTCTCTCTCTCTCTCTCTCTCTCTCTCTCTCTCGCTCTCTCTCTCTCTCAAAGGTAGAATAAGTTCAATGTATTGCACTTTCTTTCCCATAAATAGGGTTAATAATCTGTAACTTAATATCGAAACAAGTAAGTCTGTGGGAGGTACAATTACCTTGTGTGCGTATATTGTTAATTTTTTTTGAAAAAACGTGCAATACACTGAACTTATTCTGCCTTTGAAATATTTTTACTCTTGAGTTCCGGACTTGTCAATTTTTGGAAAGTTTTCCACTCACTAGATTATCACATCGGCCCAAACGAGGGGTCCTCACAGGGGTGTACGATTCCCAGCCTGCAACAAGAAGAGGCTCTTGCTCTTTCCCCAACGCTAGCCGGCGATAGTGAAGGAAATTATTTCCTAGTTTGATAGTGGCACTTAGAAGAATTTCTAGTAAATTATAAATACTTAGCCACGACTCCTTCACTGGGGAAAAACTCCGTAACAGACTTTTTTTTAAACTTCGACGTTCTTTCAAGATTTCGACTTCCGTTGGTTTCGACCTTTGTTCCAAATTTTAACTTTTGTTTTGAAACCTTCGAAGATTTCGCCTCTTTATTGAAACATTTCTTTTTAAAATGTTCGATTTTTTTTTGAGAATCTGACTCAATAAATTGCGAATTTTAAAATTTTGAATCACATTTATAAAACGAATTCGAGACTGAACCGAATTCTAATTTTAAAGCTGACATTTTAAAAAGGAGTATTTTTCACGTTTAGACTGAAAATATTTTCAAAAAAAAGTTAAAGTTTGAAAAAATTTTCGATTTTACAGTCTAAATGAAATTTTTGAAAAAAAGAACACTTTTAATGAAAATTTTAGATTATTCGAAAAAAACTTGTCTAAAATTTAAAAAGAACTTAATGTCCATCAAAAATAAATGGAGAACATTTGCAAACGATTGAAAAAGAAATAAGAGTGGGCCTCTTCAATATTCCACCCAGAATTTAAAAAAAAATGTGCAACGTCAACACAAATTTTGAATTAACTAAAATTGTAATTAATTACGTATTTATATGTAATCTATTTAATCTAATTTGCTGAATTCTTTTACTAGCCATTTTGATAAATTGTTAGAATTCCAGCAACTCAGTTTGTCAGTCAAAAATTCCCAAGAGTTTGTACAGAAAATTCAGAATGAAGAGTTGTTCGAAGGTGAAATGCTGGTTTCTTTTGATGTTTCTTCCCTCTTTCCCAGTGTACCCATACCTCAAAATTTATTATACCTTCGAGATCTGTTGGAATCTAATAACCTTTCAGGCAAAATTATTGACGAATATATTTCATTAACGAAAATATGTATGGATCAAAATTATTTCCAAATTAATAACGAATTTTATGAACAACTTGAGGGAGCAGCCATGGGAAATCCTTTGTCACCTTTCATGGCTGAGCTCTTCATGGGTGTTTTTGAAAGTCGTCTTAAAAATGAATGTAGTTTGTTTCTTAGGGTATGGATTAGATATGTAGATGATATATTTTTGCTATTTTTGACACAAAAAATCAAAATTTAGATAATTTCATTGATGTTTTAAATTCACGTTTTCCAACAGTTAAATTCACTGTAGAATTAGAGAAAGAAGCCGCTTTACCATTTTTAGACATTTTAGTTATTAGGAATAAAAATAGATTAGAATTTGATGTATATAGGAAAGATTCCAGTACCTTCCGCTATATAACTTCCGATTCTAACCATTGCATACAGCACAAAATGGCAAGCTTCAATTTCCTTGCCCATCGCCTTCTGAGTCTTCCTCTTAGTAGGGAAAGATTCAGAAAGGAGTTAAAGACAATAAAACATATAGCTGAAGTTAATGGATTCGATCCAAATATTATTTATAAAATTATTAATAAGAAAAAATTTAAATGTGAATTGGTGAATACTACAACTTTCCGAGCTGATGAAAACAAAAACTTTAAATTCGTCTCACTTCCATTTGAACCCTCGCTCACGCAGGGTTTGGGTGGAATTTTACGAAATCAGGGTTTTCGGGTTATTTATACTTCTAATGGAAAATTAAATTCGCTTTTAGGTAGTTTAAAAGATAAAGTAGAGCAAACAGATAAGTCTGGTATTTACCAAATTTCATGTAGGGATTGTCCTCAAAAGTATGTTGGACAAACTAGACGATCTCTTAAAATCCGACTCAAAGAACATTTGGCTCATTTGAGGTACGGAAGAACTGAGAAGTCAAGTGTGGCTCGACATGCTTTTGAATTAGATCATAGGATAGATAATGATATTAAATTGTTAAGAGTAGTTAATAAGAATTATATGTTAAATGCATGTGAGAGCTTAGCCATCCATAAGGCTGGAAACAACCTTATGAATGGTTGCGCTGGACCTTTAGGCCATTCATCCCTGTTAAAAATAGTTAAGGTTGATAGATAAGAAATTGTGACACAACGACGTGTATGATTGGATGCGCGTTCGGGTGCGGCCGATCACGCACGAAGTGAATATTCTTAGTATATAAGGGTTAATTTTAACATTAGATGTTAGTTTCTCTCTGAAGATGACAGCTTGGCTGTCGAAACGCGTTAGAGCAACCTTTGTTGTGTTTTTTAATTTTTCTTGGTTTCAGGGGACAAGTTCTGTGTTTCAATTTTTGAAGATAACCAAGGACCAGTCCGTTCCATCAAACGTATTTTTATTTATTTCTTTATTTTCCATTTTGGATTCATATTAAGGCGGGGGTCTGGTAAATCGCTAAGTACGATTTGGCTCTCGGATTTAAGTGCCTCATTGAGGGGGGTTAGGAGAACAAAGACGGAAGGGGTTTCGGAGGGGAATTGAGTAAGAAGTTCGGTTTATGTCGTTCGAATTCGCAATCTTTCATATCGTCACTTTACTGATATATGATACTGTGTAGCTCGATTCATTTGGATACCTTAAGGAAATGTGCATGTTGCTGATAGCAGTTGGTTTAGTATTCATATTTGTTTGCAAACTTCCAAGTGGAGATTTTGACCTGTTTCTTAAATTAGTATTTTTTGTCGCGCTTTGATAAACAATTAAAACAGAATTAACAAATAATTTTTGAAAATTTTAACTTTTTTTGATATTTGGATTGTTGAAATGTTAACAAAAAAAACGAAAGTTTCCCGATAACTATTTTCTTCGGAAATTTTTGATTTATTTATCGAAATTTGGCTTTTTACAAATTCGACTTCAGGGCCGTGCGGTAGATTTTCTTAGCATGATGTAACTCATAAATATCGATTTTATCTCACAATTTCGTTTATATTTTAAATTTTGTATTTAGACATTTAACTTTTATTTTTCTATTCTAAATTTTCCTGAAAGGGTTTTTTTCCTCTATTTGTGAAAGTGAGTCTTAATTGCCCAATTTGTTTTTTCTATATGGACCTTTTTTTTAAATTCCGAGAAGATTCTTTGAACATTCTCGATTTTGTATCTACTAATTTCCATTTTATACACATTTTGAATTATTTTAACAAAATCGCAAGTTTAAATTCAAAATTTTGCCCGTGAAGAATTGTAAACTTTTTTCAGAACTCATAATTCTAATTGTTTTATTCCAGAGTTACAAAAAAGTATTTATTTTTTAATTAAATACGGAATTTAAGAATAAGGTGAAACCTTAACATTTTTTAAAATTGGAAACTTTTTCGAAATCTACAGTTTCAAGTGTTCACTTGAAATTACTATTTTTTTCTTAATTGTAGGCATTAGAATTGAAATTTCGTTATTTAAGTCAAAATTTCAGTAAACAACTTTAATATGTTAAGACCTAATCGACTATTCAACTTTAAGACCAAAATTTTGTGAAAGAAGTGAAAATTTCGAATTTAAAATTAAAAATTAAAATTTCAAAATGATAGTCAAAATTTCTCAAAAAAATTCGGAATTTTGTTTAGAACCTTTTTAAATTTTTCAAAAAAATAGAAACTATTCTTTAATTTCGACTTCTGAAACAAAATGTGGAGAATAAAGTTAAAATTTTCAGACTAAAATCGAAATTCCAAGAAACAAGTTCAAAATGTTGAGATTATGAAGTCGAGAGTTTGAGAAAAATTGAAATACAAAAATTGTTCCCTGAAACCAAAAAAGATTAAAAAACACAACAAGGGTTGCTCTAACGCGTTTCCACAGCCAATCTATCATCTTCAGTATCTCTCTGAAAATGATAGATTGGCTGCCGAAACGCGTTAGAGCAACCTTTGTTGAGTTTCTTTAATCTTTCTTGGTTTCAGTCAGTATCTCTCTGAAGATAATAGTTTGGCTGCCGAAACGCGTTAGAGTAACCTTTGTTGTGTTTTTAATCTTTCTTGGTTTCAGGGGACAATTTATGTATTTCAAATTTTGAAGATAACCAAGGACCAGTCTGTTCCACTAAAATTGAGAAAAATTGTAAACTTCGACTAAAATGTCAAAATTTTATGTTATTTAAAGAGCCTGTTAAAATTTAGACTTTTAAAAACAAAATTTCGAGAAATGAGTGAAAATATTAAACTTAAAAAAGGATATATTTAAATAAATTCTGAAAAAAAATCAGAAAGTTTAAATTGGAAATTTCAAATAATTTTCTTAAATCTTAGACTTTAAAATAGAATTTCCAGAAAAAAAGTCGAAATTACAAGATTTCTAAAATTTCCATTTTACAAATGTCAATTTTTATTCATTTTTCTTTATTTATTTTCTTAAGTTCGAATTTAGAATTCATATTTTCTTAAACTCGAATTTAGGTTCCGGAATTTGAGAAGTCAAAATTCTGGAAAAAACCTTGAACAAAATTATGCCAGAAATTTAAAAATTTTTCACGGAATTTTGAATTTAAAAAAGACGTTGCATGAATTTTTTCCAAATAATTTTTTTTCGACTTTTATCTGAAATGTTAGTTTACTTTAAAATTTAAAAAATTAGTTTTTTTGTTATTTTTATTTTGACTGGAAAGTAAAGGCTAAAAATTTAATTTTTCTTTCTAGAATTCCAAATCCAAACAAAATTTTTAAAAAATTCTAACTGTTCTCTTTGAATTATGATACAAAGAACGATTTTATATTTGAGCTAAAATTTTTGAAAAATAACAAATTTTTAAAAAATGAGATTTATGTAAGGAAGTTCTCGAGTTCCCATTAGTCACAAAACTTTGATTTTAAATTGAAATATTTGATATTCTTGTGGAGGTTTTCCATAAAATTTCAAAATCTATGGGAAACTTCGAATAGTTTAATCTTCAAATTCAAAATTTCGAGAGAAAAGCTTGAAATTGGGCTACCGAATTGCAAACTTATAAAAAAATTCTTTGACACATATTCCTTCTTTCAGTTCTCATAGTTAGAAATAGGTGATTTAAAAATGCTTCCTTTTACCCTTTTGTTTCCTGTTAATTCCCTTAAAATTAACATTAACTTTTGTACAAAGATACGGAAGCACAGTCTTTTCTCGAAATTGCGAATTTTCTCTAAAAATTCTTTTTTGTTGGCACTTTGTTTTTACTCTCAAAATTCCAACTTTTTTAAAAAAATTTGACTTTGGGACAACTTTTTTTCTAAATTTCCACAAAATTTTTTTTTAATTCGTGAGTTTTGGAATGTTACCATTTTTGTTTCGGTTTTCTAATAAGTTCGACTTTTTTTCTAATAATTCGAATTTTCGAAAATGTTGACCTTGTCGGAATTATTTCTTTGTACACCTTTTTAAAATGTCGAAATTGTCATAAAAAAGCCAAATTTTTTAAAGGAAGTCGAGATCTACAGCAAAATAAAAATTTGATGAAAAAGTTGAAATTTTGACAAATTTTAGGAAATTCCAAAAATAGCACTATTTTAGAAAAAGGGAAAATTTCGAAATGGTTACAATTTTCTAATTAAGTCAAAATTTTGTTTTTGTTTTAATGAGAATTTGAAATAAGTGGAAATTTTAAAATGTCCAAGTCAAAATCATTAAAAAAATAGAAATTAAAAATGTCAAATTCTTCAATAAAAACTAGAGATTTTGAAAAAAAGTTGAAAATATGCATCAAAAAATAGCAATTCTCAAGAAAAGTCGAAATATTTAGTGAGTGGTCGAAATTTTCAAAACTAAATAAGGAAAAGTCGAAATTATCATAAAAATCATATTCCTCAAAAAAATTCATAATTTTCAAAAACAGTCCAAAGTTTCTAGATGTTGAAATTGTGAAAAAACTTGAGATTTTCAAAAAAAAGTAGATTTTCAAAAAACTATCGAAATTTTGAAAAAAGTCAAAATTTTCGAGGAATTCAAAATTTTCAGAGCTGAAATTTTTATTTTTCCACGCATTTTCTCCTATCTTCAAGGTAAGAACTAAATATCTGGATGTGAATACCTATTAATTAATTATGTGAAAAACAATTTCGTTCTTTGCAGATATAATTGGTCGATTTTCGATTACAAGTGATGCTAGCAGAATATAACATTTGCAATTTAAATGATATAAAATTAATTTTTCTTTTTTTTTGTTTAAATCTTTCATAGCATTTATTTACCTTAACAATTTATATTTTTCCAAAGAATAATATAAAAATGTTAATTAGGAGAGAAAAAAATTCTTCTAAATATATCAAAACAAAAACCACTAAATATTCAGTAAATGATTGTAAGCTACAAATACTATAAACATTTCATTTTACTCTCAACTCTGGTAGAACAAATGTTTTAATGTTGTTTATTATTATTATGATATATCTGCCGTGCTTAGATAAAGAAATATGAGCTGTCCAAGCCGAAGATACTTCGTTCGTTGATAACGTATTGGGGAAGGGGCAAAAATTTCTCTGCTCCGTATCACGTCCGTCTTCGTACCCTGCCTCATCTGAGTGAGGGCAACCGAAATCTAAGCACAATTTTTATACCAAACACCGCTCTCCCATTTTACAAATGGTGCCTTTATTTTTTAATATTTTGTTTTTAAATTTGGAGAACTTATGAAGTAAGGATGTCGAACTCGCGCTTTGAAAGTACTTTTTTCAAATTCCGTTTATTTTCCGAGATATTCGCTTCTGAAAACAGGCAAAAAGGGAAACAAATTGTACGCCCATTTGTGGGAATACTAAGACAAAAATCAAAAATCTGCTTCCAAAGCCCGAACTCCCCAACATTTCTAAACATTATTACTAAATTTCATTTAATTCTAAGCGATAGTATTGACGTAGTTTGTAAAATGGCAACCGAAGAATTTTGACGTTTTAAGAGTACCAGACCGCCGCCTTAACTCATCTTAAATACTTTCAAATTTAAGTGAAGCTAATTTAGTGTTTTGCCACAAGTTTGCATTATCTAGGAAGCTTTGCACGTTAATAAGACGATTTAAATAATTACATTACAGTTTGGCATCTATGTTTACACCAGGGATTTTGTAGTGGCTTATTCGTAAATTAATGAACTGAGCTAAGAAATTGGTAGACATTTTTGATCTCTTTTGACAAATGACCAATTAAATGTTCTGTAATTAAACAGTTAAACGTGCTTAAAATTGAAAATATGTACAACCGCAACCATAGACTAGTTTCGGCCTTCCTTGGCCTCGTTAGCATGGTACGGTGGTTGTATACACTTCCAATTTAAAGCCGTTAGTCAGTCGTATAAGTACCCAAGAGAGCAAACCTCCATCGGGTGACTTGTAACTGACTTTTAACTGTTTATTACGCAAACATTTTCGCCACATGCTAATTGAAGCATTACTCTCTGCTGAGATAATAAATCTGGTATATACGAATATATACAAGTTTATTACGATGCAATTGAAATCTAATTTCATTAGAATCTAATGAAAATTAGACTGCAATTGCAAAGTTCACGTAGATAAGACAAAGCTTGTATCACGGGTTGCATCGCAACATCCATAGATGCAAACGTCCTCGGCGTGACTTTACTTTCATCTAGTTTTGACAAATGACCAATTAAATGTTCTGTTTTTGATCTCTGTTTCAAAAATACTTATATTACAAACTCACAAATTTAAGTGAAGCCAATTCAGTGTTTTATTTCTGCAGATGCGATTGCGATGCGGAGATATGCCTCAGTTTTGCCACAAGTGTGCATTATCTAGGCATTACGTTAATACGACCATTTAAATAATTACATTACAGTTTGGCATCCACGTTTATACCAAGAATTTTGTAGTGGCTTATTCATAAATCAGGATGAACTGAGCTAAGAAATTTGTAGGAATTTTTGATCTCTGTTTCAAAAATACTTATCTTACAAAATCACTTCTTCATATCTAGTTTAAAACTCATCGAACACTTAAAGATATGCTGCAGAAGTAATTCAAGATAGTGACTTACCTGTCTAACTGTATAAAGCATAAGGCTTCATTTTCAAATTTTCGAATGGCTCCAAAATAGTAAACTCAGCTTTAGAATATGATTTTTAAATATATTTATTTTGGGACATATATCTCAACTTGGCAGAGCTCGATAATCCACTCTGTATCCGTAGACCGCATTGTTTCAACTGCATTTGAAACAAACAAAAATTAAATCAAAATCAGTAAATTTTTGCATATACTTAACATTTGTTGTGAATATGTCAGTCAAAATCTTCTGTATATTGAAAAGTCAGGGATTTTTGACTTCCCAGCTTATTCATGGGTCTTAGCTTTTCGAACAATGAACCAGCTGAATAAAACTAGTGAAAACCTTTTTTTTAAATACGTCTACCTTTTCTCAAAACCTTACCCTGTTTTAAATTTTTTCAGAAATTCGACGTTTTCTGAAAACTTTATTTTTCAAAAATGTTTCCTATTTAAAAATTTGTTGAAAAGTATAACTCTGAAAATTTTGACTTTTTAAAAAATTCGACTTTTTGAAAATTTCCACTTTTTGAAAATTTCGACTTTTTGAAAATTTCGACTTTTTGAAAATTTCGACTTTTTGAATATTTTAACTTTTTGAAAATTTCGACTATTATTGAAATTTTAATTTTTTCTGAAGTTTTCATTTCTTTCAAAATAATAACTTTTTTTAGAAATTTCTATCTTTTTTATCAAAAATATTGATTTTGCCTAAATTTATCCCTTTCCTTGAAACTTTGAAGTTTTGAATATTTAAACTTTTTTAAAACTTTAACTAAAGCATTCGGGCATTAAATAACTTTTTTGAAAAGTTCTACTTTTTTTAATTTCAGTTTTTTAAATAATTTGACATTCTATCGTAGTTTTGGAGAAATTTTAAATCTTTCTTTTCCAAAATTTCAACCTTTTGACATGTCTACTGTTTATAAAAATATCACGTTTTTTGCAGATTTTAACCCATTTTGAAGATTTCTTTTTGTTTATTTTATAAATTTAACTTTTTTGACAAATTTAACTTTTCGAAAAATTTTATTTATTTAAAAATTGTTTAAATTCTTAATTTTTTTTAAATTTCGATTTTTTTTTGAAAATACTTATAAACCTTTTTTAAAAATGTCTGTTTGTTTTAAAAATTATTTTTTTTTTAAATTTTGCTTTATTTGAAATATTTAGATTTTTTTTTTATAAAGTTTTTGAATAATTCTAACTTTTTGAATAAGCTCCAAGAGGAGTTAGGAAACCTATCCCTCCGATACACGGACCTCAAGGAATGGCTTACTCAGATCAGGAAAAGGCCGCAGCTTTTGCTGAGACCTTTGAACGACACTGTCAGGCCACACTTGAAGAAGTGGACTTAGACTTCGTAGACGAGGTACAATTTCTTCAGGAAGAAGTACCAGAAGAAGACGACGTCATCCAGCCAACTAATGAGGAGGAAATCCAAAGCTTTCTGCGCAAGTTAAATGTCAAAAAGTCTCCAGGTCCAGACGGAATTCCAAACCAAGCTTTGAAGTCTCTTCCGGACCAAGCTGTCAAATACTTTGGAGCAATAGTCAACTCCATGTTTAAATTCCGGTATTTTCCAACCAGATGGAAGACTGCAAACGTTATCTTCATTCCTGAGCCAGGTAAGGATGGGAAATTCTCCCAAAATTACAGGCCAATCAGCCTCTTATCCAACCTGGGTAAAGTGACGGAAAGGATTTTGAGGAAGCGCCTGCAGAATATCATCAGCGATCGCGACATCATTCCTAAGGAACAATTCGGGTTCCAACCTATGCACTCTACCTCAGATCAACTGCTGAGAGTGGTTGAAACTCAACGCATGAACTGGAACCAGGTAATTGGAGCTATTTTCTTCGATATCTCCAAGACATTTGACACAGTTTGGCATCAAGGATTAGTCTTCAAGATGCACCAGTTTGGAATACCTCTAAAAATGGTTCAAATGGTAAGCTCGTTCCTGGACCAGCGCTCTTTCAGAGCAATGGTGGGACAGGAACTATCAAACCAGTTTAGGTTACAGTATGGGGTGCCTCAAGGTTCTGCCTTGTCACCTCTGCTGTATTCTCTGTTCACAGCAGACATTCCGAGAACCAATCCAACAACCGACAACACCTTATTGGCAACTTACGCAGATGACACAGCTTTAGTGGTGTACTCTTTCAGCCCAGAGGTGGTCACCAGATGACTTCAGGAGGCAACAGACAGTCTACTAGATTACTTTGGCCAATGGAGAATCCAAGTCAACGCAGACAAGACCCAAGCAGTCTTTTTCACTCAAAGAAGACTCCAACCATATGGACATGTAAATGTTCATGGGCAAAACGTCGACTGGAGACTTCAGGCAAAGTCTCTAGGTGTCATTCTAGATAAAAGACTAACATTCCAGGCACACATCGATTATGCAGTGT
This sequence comes from Dastarcus helophoroides, assembly GCA_028583605.1. Classification (NCBI taxonomy): domain Eukaryota; kingdom Metazoa; phylum Arthropoda; class Insecta; order Coleoptera; family Bothrideridae; genus Dastarcus; species Dastarcus helophoroides. The sequence goes on from CM053334.1 coordinate 9,879,754, forward strand.
CCAGAGCCAAAATGCTGAAGGGACTGCTGCAAGCGATGATTGGTAGAAATAGTAACTTGTCCATTGGACTTAAAGTGTTACTATACAAATCAATCATAAGACCAGCGATGACCCACGCATCTGTAGCTTGGTCACAAGCGACGGATAATCAGATGAAGAAACTCTAGGTGTTCTAGAACGTCTTCCTAAGACAAGCCATGGACGCTCCATGGTTTCCGAGAAACAATCAGCTCCATAGAGAAGCTGAACTACCTTTGGTAAGAGATTTTCTTAGGGAAAATAATTCCAGGGCGATGGTAAGAGCGGAAACGCGTCCCAACGAACTAGTTCGACAGGTAGTGGATTACGATCCAGACATCCCAACCAGGATTAGGAGACCAAGGATGGTCCTCTAGGCTAAGACTTTCATCGTGAAAATTTTCTGTTTTGTTTGTTCTTATGTTTCAGGCAAAACAGCTTACAACAGTGCTCCAGCACTATTGTACTGTTCCGACGGAGGGATTGGGGGCCAAGAGCCCGGCCCGAAGAAGTAGGGGTTTTTAGTCGGTACCGTAGTTTGAGCGGAAATCCGACACTATCTGGGTTATCTTCCCAGATGTGCGTAAAGCATTTTCCCCTACTTTAACAAAAAAAAAACTTTTTGAATATTTCTATCGTTTTTGGAAACTTTTTTAAAAATTTCGAAATGTTTTCAAAATTTTGCCTTCTTTTTTAAATTTTTGAAAATTTCGACTTTATTCCAAATTTCAATTTTATTTTGTTTTAGCAGTTTAACTTCTGAAATAGTTCGCCTTTTTTTTATAAAATTAATAGATCGTTTTTGAAAATTTTGATATATTTTAATAAATTCTTTTTTTTTAATACGACTTTTGAAATCTGTAATATTTTTGCTTTTTCAAAATTTCTTACTTTTTTCATTTTTAACTTTTTCGAAATTTCTTTTTTAAATTTCGATTTTTTTAAAATACCTTTAAAATTCGAAAATGTCGACTTTTTTATTGTATTGCTGTTTCAAAATTTCCGTTTTCAAAATTTTCACTTTTCTCAAAATTTTGACATTTTCTCAAGATTTTCAATTACTATGAAAAATTCGACCTACTTGAAAATTTGATTTTTATTTAAATTGTAAATTTGGGCATCTTTGAAACATTCTGCTTATTTTGAAAATTTCCACTTTATTCGAAATTTTTATTATTTTCGACTTTTTCGAAGTTCGCATTTAATTGTTCAAAATTACGCCTTTCTTAAATGTCATCTATTTCTCCAAATTTTGCCTTTTTATTAAACTTCGACTTTTTAAAAATTCTGTTTGTCTTAAAAATTCTTTTTTTTTTAAATTTTGCTTTATTTAGAATATTTAGATTTTTTTAAATATAGTTTTTGAATAATTTTAACTTTTTGAATATTTCTATCGTTTATGGAAACTTTTTTAAAAATTTCGAAATGTTTTCAAAATTTTGCCTTCTTTTTTGAATTTTTGAAAATTTCGACTTTATTCCAAATTTCAATTTTATTTTGTTTTAGCAGTTTAACTTCTGAAATAGTTCGCCTTTTTGTTTACAGGGTGGACCATAAGTGATGGTACATAGAGCAAGAGTAGATTGTCCGTATAAAAATAACGTGATTTAGCCACATTTACCTTAGACCAAAAGTTGATATTAACAGATACAAGGTGTCAAAGTTGAAAAAAAAATTGTGGTTTTTTCGCATAACTGATGAACACATTGCACTATATACAAGAAATTTGGTATAGGGAAGTTTCTTTGGTTAAGAAATTCTAATTTGCTAATAGATTGCCATTAACTCATAGGGGGCGCCACCTGTGCTACCTTGTATTATTCTAAAGTATTACAACTTTTTTGTGCTTTCATGTACACCTATTTTAAATGGATATATTTATTTACCTACATTTTTTCGTTAAAAAGGTATACTTTCTAAATGTTGATACAAGAAACCGTTTTTAAGATATTTGCCTTCAAACTTTGTCGTACGTTTATTTGAAGTTATGTAAATGTGAATTTTTCGGAGTAGGTTTCAATAAAAAAGTAATAAAACTGACTCTAAAATAGTTTATATCAAATATTATTCTACTGACATTATTATTACACATATTTGTTTAATTTCTAAAGCAAATTTAAATAAAATTTCAAAACAAAATTTATTTTCAAAAATAAGTATGTGGAAAATGACCTTTTTCATGTAAAGGGATTGTAAACGATGAAAAATCTGGCCGTCTTTTATTAAAATTTATCTCCAAAAATCTGCTTTGACCACCCAGACTATTAAAATTTTCTTATGCGAACTCAGAGATCATAAGTCACATCTCTATGTTAGACAATAAATTACGTTTTAATTTTTTGGATTTTCTTTATTGAAATTTTCAAACTTTAGGTAATAATATTATCAGCAAAGTAATATTTAACCTAAATTAGTTTCAAAGCTGTCTTATGATTACTTTTTTTTTTAAGCCTACTTCAAAAATTTAAAATCTTAGTAATTTAAGACCAAGACACGTCAAGCTTTAAAGGCAAATATCTTGAAAACGGTTGCTCGTATCAACTTTCAGAAAGTACACTTTTTTTACGTAAAAAAGATGGGGAAATAAAATGACTTATTTAAAATTAATATACATGGGTGCACAAAAAAGTTATGATGATTTAGACTTATGCAGGATAGCGCAGGTAGCGCCCCCTATCAACTGTTGATGATATGTTAGTAAATTAGAGTTTGTCGACTTAAGAAACCCCCTTGTGCCAAATTTGGTGCCTTTATTACAATTCATTCCATTATTATACGAAAAAATCGAAATATTTGTTTCAACTTTGACACCCTGTATCTCTGTTAATATCAACTTTTGGTATAAGGTAAATGTAGCTAAATCACATTATTTTTATTCGAAAAATCCATCATTGCTCTGTGTACCATTACTTATGGTCCACCCTGTATATCAAAGTTCGAAATAAAAGCTCCAATTTCCAGAAAAAGCCGTATTTTGAGAAAAAGGAAGATATTTCGACAAAACTGAGAAAAGAAAAGACACTCCGAAAAAATTGAGAAAAAGGAAGTGATTTCGAAAAAAATTGAGAAAAAGGAAAAAATTTTTAAAAAAAATAAATTTATCAAGAGTTCTCAAAAAAAAAGGTTAAATTTTGGAAAAAAACGTAAGATTTTGACAATAGATAGAAACCCAGAACAAATTAAAAAGCCTAATTTTTTGGACAAATTTGAATTTGTTCAAAAACTGTAGAAAATCAAAAAGAGAAATTGTAAAAATAAACTGGGAGCTTAAAAAAATTTGTCGAACTTTAAAAAAATCGAAGTTTTGTAATAAAGAAGAACAAAGTCAAATTTTAGAAAACATTTCAAGGAAAAAGTCAAAATTTTAAGAGGCACTCGAAATTTCGACAAAAAATTTGTAATTATCGAGAGAGATTTAAATTTTGAGAAAAAATTTAAAATTTCTACAATAAGACGATTTAAAAAAAATCCAAATTTTCTGATAAATTCGAATTTTGAGAAAACGAAACGAAAGAAACGAGAATGTTGATAAAACTTCCAGTTTCGAGAAAAGTATTTAATTTTAAAAAATGGTCAAAATTTCCCAAAGAAAGTCAAATTTTAGGAATAAATCAAATTTTGAGGTTTGAAAATAGATGAATTTCGTTCAAAATAAAAGTTGGAATCTCTAGAAAAAGCTTAATTTTGAAAAGAGATATTTCGAAAAAAATGAATTCGTCAAAAGTTGTCAAAAATTTTTTGAAAGCCTTCGAATTCTGACAATAAATTGAAATTTGCACAACAAATTTAAGAACCTGAGATGTTTAGACAAATTTAAATTTTGTGAACAATTGTTAAATTTCGAAAAGAGAAATTGTAATAAATTAAAATCTTAAAAAAATTGTCGAGCTTTTTCAGAATTCGAAGTTTTTCGGAGAAGAAGAAAATAAAAAATTAGCAATGTTCCAGAGAAAGCTAAATTTTGAGAATAAATCGAAATTTCGAGAAAACGAATTAAAAAAAATCCAAATTTTCATATAAATCGAATTTTGAGAAAATTGGTAAAATAATTTCGAAAAAAAAAAAGATGTCGATAAAACATTTAGTTTCGAAAATAGTATTGAATTTTAAAAGAAGGTCCAAATATCCCAGAGAAAGTCAAATTTTAAGAAAAAAGCCAAATCTTGAGATTTAAAAATAGATGAATTTAGTTCGAAATAAAAGTTGAAATTTCCGGAAAATACCGAATTAAAAAAAAGATTTCGAAAAAAATGAATTTGTCAAAAGTTATCCGCAAAGATAAAATTTAAAAAAAAACAAACGTCTAATTTCGACAATAGACTGAAACCCAGAACAAATTTAAAACCTGAAATTTTTAGACAAATTTAATTTTGTGAACAATTATACAATTTCGAAAAGAGAAATTGTAAAAAATTAAAAACTTAGAAAATATAGTCGAACTTTCAAACAGCCGAAGTTTTTCAGGGAAGAGAGAAAATTAAAAATTCCCATTTTTTCAAAAAAAGTTAATTTTTGAGAAAAAATTTGAAATTTCGAAGACAAGACGAATTAAAAAAAACTTCAAATGTTTAGATAGATTCGAATTTTGATAGAATTGGTAAAATAATTTTGAAAGAAAAGACAATGTTGATACAACTTCCAGTTTCGAGAAAAATGTTAAACTTTAAAGAAAGGTCAAATTTTAAGAAAAAAAACCAAATTTTCAGGTTAAGTCAAACATTTTGAAAATCGACGAATTTCATCGAAAAAATTGCAGCTTGAAGAAACAATAAAATGACAAATTTAAAAGTCGAAAGTTCGAAAACACCGAATTTCGAAAAACAAGTCCAAATTTGTAGAAAATAAATGAAAGTTTAAATGTTTAGTAAAAGTCAATATTTATGCAAAATAACTAAATTTGAAAAAAGGACGAATTTTAGAAAGAATATAAAAATTTCCAGAAAAATGCTGAAGTGTTGAAAGTTAAAATTTCCCAGAGAAATTAAAATTTTCAGATGGAGTCAATTTTTTTAAAAATATGTAGATAAATTTTGTCAAAAAAATCACAGTTCGCAGAAACAATAAAATATCGAATTTTAAAAATCGAAATTTTGAAAAAAAAACCAAATTTTGTGTAACAAGTCCAAATTTGTAGAAAATAAATAAAAGTTTAAATGTTTAGTAAAAGTCAATGTTGGGGAAAATGCCGAAATTTGGTAAAAGGACGAATTTTAAAAGGAATGTAGGAAGTTCTAAAAAAAGGCGGCAATTTAGAACAAAGTCGAAAAAATCATCCAACTTTTAAAAAGACGAAGTTTTTCAGGGAAGAAAGAAAATAAAAAATATAGAAATTTCTAGAAAAATGCTAAAGTATTGAAAGTTAAAATTTCCCAGAGAAAGTCAAATTTTAAGATTAAGTCAATTTTTTTTAAAATATGTAGATAAATTTTGTCAAAAAATTTACAGTTTGCAGAAACAATAAAATGTCGAATTTTAAAAGTCGAAATTTCGAAAAAAAAAACCGCATTTTGTGTAACAAATTCAAATTTGTAAAAAATAAATAAAAGTTTAAATGTTTAGTAAAAGTCAATTTTGGGGAAAATGCCGAAATTTGGGAAAAGGACTAATATTAAAAGGAATGTAGGAAATTCTAAAAAAGCTGCAATTTAAAACAAAGTCGCAAAAATCGTCCAACTTTTAAAAAGACGTAGTTTTTCAGGGAAGAAAGAAAATAAAAAATTTGCCTTTTTCCAGAAAAAGTTAATTTTTAAGAATAAGTTTGAAATTTTGAAGACAAGACAAATCAGAAAAAGTTCAAATGTTCAGATAAATTCGAATTTTAATAGAATTGGTAAAATTATTTCTAAAGAAAAGACAATGTTGATACAACTTCCAGTTTCGAGAAAAGTGTTGAACTTTAAAGAAAGGTCAAATTTTAAGACAAAAAAATCAAATTTTGAGATTGAGTCAAACATTTTAAAAATCGACGAATTTCATCAAAAAAATCGCAGCTTGAAGAAACAATAAAATATCAAATTTTAAAAGTCGAAATTTCGAAAAAAAGAATTTTGCAAAACAAGTCCAGATTTGTAGAACATAAATAAAAGTTTCAGTGTTTAGTAAAAGTCAATATTTGGGCAAAATGGCTAAATTTGGAAAAAGGACGAATTTTTAAAAGAATATAGAAATTTCGAGAAAAATGCTAAAGTATTGAAAGTTAAAATTTCCCAGAGAAAGTCAAATTTTGAGATTGTCAATTTTTTTTTAAAATATGTAGATAAATTTTGTCAAAAAATTTACACTTTGCAGAAACAATAAAATGTCGAATTTTAAAAGTCGAAATTTCGAAAAAAAAACCGCATTTTGTGTAACAAATCCAAATTTGTAAAAAATAAATAAAAGTTTAAATGTTTAGTAAAAGTCAATTTTGGGGAAAATGCCAAAATTTGGTAAAAGGACTAATATTAAAAGGAATGTAGAAAGTTCTAAAAAAGCTGCAATTTAAAACAAAGTCGCAAAAATCGTCCAACTTTTAAAAAGACGAAGTTTTTCAGGGAAGAAGGAAAATAAAAAATTTGCATTTTTCCAGAAAAAGTTAATTTTTAAGAATAAATTTGAAATTTTGAAGACAAGACAAATTAAAAAAAGTTCAAATGTTCAGATAAATTCAAATTTTAATAGAATTGGTAAAATAATTTCTAAAGAAAAGACAATATTGATACAACTTCCAGTTTCGAGAAAAATGTTGAACTTTAAAGAAAGGTCAAATTTTAAGACAAAAAAATCAAATTCTGAGATTAAGTCAAACATTTTGAAAATCGACGAATTTCATCGAAAAAATCGCAGCTTGAAGAAACAATAAAATGTCAAATTTTAAAAGTCGAAATTTTGGAAAAAAAAGGAATTTTGTAAAACAAGTCCAGATTTGTAGAACATAAATAAAAGTTTCAATGTTTAGTAAAAGTCAATATTTGGGCAAAAAGGCTAAATTTGGAAAAAGGACGAATTTTTAAAAGAATATAGAAATTTCGAGAAAAATGCTAAAGTATTAAAAGTTAAAATTTCCCAGAGAAAGTCAAATTTTGAGATTAGGTCAATTTTTTTTTAAATATGTAGATAAATTTTGTCAAAAAATTTACACTTTGCAGAAACAATAAAATGTCGAATTTTAAAAGTCGAAATTTCGAAAAAAAAACCGCATTTTGTGTAACAAATCCAAATTTGTATAAAATAAATAAAAGTTTAAATGTTTAGTAAAAGTCAATTTTGGGTAAAATGCCGAAATTTGGTAAAAGGACGAATTTTAGAAGGAATGTAGGAAGTTCTAAAAAAGCTGCCATTTAAAACAAAGTCGCAAAAATCGTCCAACTTTTAAAATGACGAAGTTTTTCAGGGAAGAAGGAAAATAAAAAATTTGCATTTTTCCAGAAGAAGTTGAATTTTGAGAATAAATTTGAAATTTGGAGAACAAGACGAATAAAAATAAACTCCAAATGTTCAGATAAATTCGAATTTTAATAGAATTGGTAAAATAATTTCGAAAAAAAAGGCAATTTTGATACAACAAAAGGCAAGTTGATACAACTTCCAGTTTAGAGAAAAATGTTGAAATTTAAAGAAAGGTCAAATTTTAAGACAAAAAAATCAAATTTTGAGATTGAGTCAAATATTTTGAAAATCGACGAATTTCATCAAAAAAATCGCAGCTTGAAGAAACAATAAAATGTCAAATTTTAAAAGTCGAAATTTCGAAAAAAAAAAAAGGAATTTTGTAAAACAAGTCCAGATTTGTAGAAAATAAATAAAAGTTTAAATGTTTAGTAAAAGTTAATATTTATGCAAAATGACTAAATTTGAAAAAAGGAAGAATTTTTAAAAGAATATAGAAATTTCGAGAAAAATGCTAAAGTATTGAAAGTTAAAATTTCCCAGAGAAAGTCAAATTTTGAGATTGTCAATTTTTCTTAAAATATGTAGATAAATTTTGTCAAAAAATTTACAGTTTGCAGAAACAATAAAATGTCGAATTTTAAAAGTCGAAATTTCGAAAAAAAAAACCGCATTTTGTGTAACAAGTCCAAATTTGTAGAAAATAAATAAAAGTTTAAATATTTAGTAAAAGTCAATTTTGGGGAAAATGCCGAAATTTGGTAAAAAAACGAATTTTAGAAAGAATGTAGGAAGTTCTAAAAAAAGCCCCAATTTAGAACAAAGTCGAAAAAATATAATTTTGGAAAAATGTGAAATTTGAGAATACTACCTTGATCAAAAAGTTTCCGGAATAACCATCGTGTAGCGCTCCCATCGTTTCGATTTGAGTTTTTTTGTTTTGTTAAGTTGGTAAATCTGTTGTTGATATTCCCTCCAAATCTTAGCGTCATAGCTTGACATTTACAAAAGTTACGTAGCCAAGAGTGCATCTATGTGTATGTTGGCGATTTTTTACAGCCAGGCAGTAAACAAAGAGTATTATTTGGGCGTTATGAGACGTTTGCGTGAAGCAATTCGCCGAAAGAGACCAAAATTGTGGGCAGAAAACTCATGAATTTTGCACCATGATAACGCAGCGTCGCACAACGCCATTATTATACGTAATTTTTTGACGAAAAATGCAACAAATACCATCTAACAGCCACCGAATTCACCCGATTTGGCTCCCTGTGACTTCTTTCTGTTCAATCGAATTAAAAAACCATTACGAGGAACGCGTTTCAGCAGCCGAGAGGAAGTAATGGAAAAATCGCAGGAAGCACTGATGGGCATACCGAAAACCGAATATAAAAAATGTTTCGAGGATTGGATCAAACGCTGGCACAAGTGTGTTGCAGTCGATGGGGATTTCTTTGAAGGGGACAATATAGATTTAGATAAATAAACTTGTATTTTTAATTTTCTGAATAAATTCCGGGAACTTTTTGATCAAAGTAGATCTACATTTCGAAAAAAAAAACTTTGAAAAAAGGTCGAAATCTTCAAAAACTATTTTACTTAAGATCTCCAATTACCTCAAATGTTTACTTTTTTTTAATTAAAAATCGACAAAAGATGATTTTTTTAGAAATAAGTCGAATCTTCCAATAAGTTGAATTAGAAAAAAGTTAACATTATTACAAATAGTCGAGTTTTAAGAAGAAAGGAAGATTTGGAAACTTTGGAAACAAAATAGATATTAAAAAAGAAGACTAATATAGCGAAGAGTTAAAATGGTCAAAATTGCGAAAGAAACGCACATTTTGAAGTAAACGTCTAAATTTTGAGCAACAGAAGGTCGTTTGGGCTGAATTTATTTTCGCTTGACTACATGAGTTAGAGGGGTCTCTCTCTGTCCCATATTTTGTCTGATTTATCTGATTTATTTTTGAAATAAAATGTAAAACTTTGTGGCCCTTTGAAATTCACGAAATCAAATTTTTTATGGCGGCTGGCTCTTTCGGTTTAAAAGGTTTCCGACCCCTAGGATAAACCAATCGAAATCTAAACGCCTGAAATTATTTGTTTTTTGACATATCAATTTTAATCCTGAATTTTCAGACATAAAAAAATTCAATTAATTTTGATTTTTTCGATACCTTTCCATTTTTATTATCATTTTTCACATTCAACTCAAGAATTTGATGAAATTACATCTTTGTCGAAGTTTAGATTTTTTTTAATCAACTTTTACATGACTCAAATCTGGTTGCAGGTATTTTATTAATTAAAAATGGTACTCTGTTGTTTAAAAACGTTTATCTATGAAATATTTTACAACTTTCCTTAACTATTCTTTACATTAATTTCTAGTGCCATACAGAGTGTCTTTTAAAACCATCATTGATTTGACTCAAAGTTTTATTTCTGGTTTCAGGCAGGAAAATGATTAAGAATATCGTGCACACGAATACAACAGTGGCAAAAAATAAGAAACTTCCATCAGTCCCCAAGTTTTGGAATAAGGTCGGTGTTATTTTGACCACAGTAAAGAATGCCAAATAGTTAAAAGTGGAAGCGATTCCGCTTCCTACACCTTTGGTCTCGCAAGGAAACAATTCACCTAATAAACTCCAAGGCATCGGTATCAAACCCAACTGGGTAAACATTATATAAGATATTAGGCAACCCAAAGGAACGTAATAAACTTTATGTTTTAAATAATCATCATTTTTAGCCAAAATTATAAAAGTACCAAGACCGTATAGAGATATACATGCTCCTATATTGCAGGTAATACCAAGCGGCCTCCTACCCAAGAATCTAGCCAAAATACAAGCCGCAATCGAACAAAGTAAACGAATAAAATTCATAACATTCATAGCCAAGTAAACATCAATGTCAGTTTGAACGGCATCTTCAATAATAGTAACCGTATAGAAAGTCACAGCGTTCGCACCAGAGAACTGCAAATTAAAGAAATAAACGCACAGAATCATCAAAGGCATTAAAAATTCTCTTCGACACATATGTCTCGCAGCCTCAGCATATGAAATATCCTCTTGACCTTGTATATGCCTGACCAAATCCGCGAATTCCGCTTCGGTCTCCGGCGTACGCCTATGCAACCAAAAGAACACCTCCTCCGCTTTCTTAACCCTGTGCGATAGGGTCAAAAACGTGGGAGTTTGGGGACACAAACCCGTCAGAAAAAACGCCACGATCGGGAAACAACCGCATATCATGGCCACGGTTCGCCAATAGAAAAACGTCCCCAAAAGTTGCGATACGAAAATCCCAGACGCTCTTGCCAACGATAGGGTACCGAGTATAAAGGGGCGCACTTTAGGGTTAGTAACTTCGGCAACGTAAACATTGCTCACTGGGTTGATGAAACCGCCGACGAAACCGGCCAGGAATCTGCCTGCTAAAATCATCGAGCAGTCGCTGCTGAAGTAGATGAGGAACCAGCCGATGGATTCTGGTATTGCGGAAAACATCTGACTCCATTTTCTTCCGATTAGATTCATTGATAATCCGCTCGATAGAGAGCCAAGGCACATCGGTAGGGTGGCCATTGCGGCTGAAAATGCGATTTCAATAAGATGTTAGTGGAGAAAGTGGGACATACCCAACCATGAAGCAGTCTCGCCTTTGGCGTAGACTCTTAGTGGACTGCCTTCTGGTTCTTTTTCCAGCTGCGGCAGCAGTATCCCGGAGTAGCCCAAAGTGGTACCGTAACCCATAAGGTGGAGCCATGGTCCAATTGATATCAGGAACTACAATTGTTTTCAAAAAAAAATATAAAAAAACCCTGTTTATTGAAACTTTGGTTTTCTCTGACATAAAAGACTCTGTTTTTTTGAAACTTTGGTTTTCTCTTCCAGTCACACCACACAGTAATTTAGTTGGTTCCTTTAGGCTCAGGGGAATAATGTCTATTCGTACTCTTGTACAAAACTTGGTTAAGAGTTAGCACTGCTCTTAAAATTTCGAAACAAAAAAGTATGTTTTTAATTAATTAGTGATTTTTTGAAAATTTTGTTTTAATTTTGAGAAAATAAATTATGAAAATAAATAAAAAAATTTTAAGAAAGAAGACGAAGGTAAGTAATTTAGAGTAGAAGACGAATTTGTACAACATATTGGTGCCCAAAGCAAAATTTTTTGTCTTGCTACCTAACTTAAAGTCTTGTCTAGCTGAACAAAACAAAACGTTGTTTTTTACTCTTGTTTTGCTAATTTCTTGCTGATTTGATTCTTTACTTGTTAGTAAGAGTCTTGCTTTTTCTTGTTCTTGCTGGTTTGTTTGCTTTGCGCATGGGCAACAATAAAACAGATTCAGAATTAATTGCGAAATGAACAATTTAAAAAATAACATCATATAAAGACATTTCCAACCCTTACTTCGTGGAATTCTTTAATATTCATAACTATTAAACTTTATTAACGATAAATTCTTAAATAATAATAAATAATATATATAATATATATAATATAATATTGTTTTAAATTTTTTTGCGTTTTTATCGTTAATAAAGTTTAATATTGGTTGGGTAAAAAGAAATCCATTATTTTTTTGACAGATGGTTTTACTAACCTATATCTCGTTATGTATGTGTCGCATTGAGACAAACTTATACTCATTGGAAAGAGAAATTCATGTACTAGGAAAACAAGTTTTGTCATTGTTGTGACCAAACAATTCAGTTGTCAATTAAAGTGTCAAATATCGAAGTGAACAAAGAAAAAATTCGGTATGTTTTACAATTTTACTTTGATAAAGGGGAAAATGCAAGTTAGGCCGCTGCAAGTGTAAATGAGGTTTATGGTCCCAATACTGTAACAGTCAATTACGCCCAATTTTGGTTTCGTCGACTCCGTTCCGCTAATTTTGATGCAGAAGATGCACTACGCACTGGGACGCCTATAGTCGAGAATGTCGATAAAATCATGGAAATGATCGAACTAGACCGGCATGAAAGCTGTCGTAGCATTGCTCAGGAGCTCAGGATCAACCACAAAACAGTTTTGAACCATCTGCATAAGGCTGGATTCAAAAAGAAGCTTGATGTTTGAGTGCCGCACGAGCTGACGGAAAAAAAATTGATGTACCGTGTTTCCATCTCCGATTCCTTGGCCAAACGGAACGAAATTAAGCCATTTTTGAAGAGACTGGTAACTGGGGATGAGAAATGGGTCACAAACGATAATGTCAGGCGAAAACGTTCATGGTCGAAGAACGGTGAAGCCCCCCAAACGGTGGCCAAACAAGGATTGACGTCCCGGAAAGTTTTGCTGTGTGTTTGGTGGGATTGGAAAGGTATCCTCTACCATGAGCTACTGCCTAATGGTCAGACGCTTAATTCGGATCTCTATTGCCAGCAATTAGACCGATTGAAAGCAGCAATCGATAAAAAGAGACCAGAATTGTCCAATAGGAGAGGTGTCGTATTCCACCAGGACAACGCCGTCTATGATGACCCGCCAGAAGCTCCGGGACCTTGGTTAGGAGGTTCTTATGCATCCACCTCATAGTCCTGATCTGGCACCAAGCGATTACCATCTGTTTCTGACAATGTCAAATGCTCTTCTTGGTGTGAAGTTGTCCTCAAGAGAGACGTGTGAAGACTGGCTAACGCAGTTTGTTGCCAATAGGGACAAGACGTTCTGGGAACGGGGCATAATGAAATTACCTTCTAGATGGCAACGAGTAACTGAAAAAATGGGCGCATATTTGAGCCAAAACGAATAATTGTAACTATGTTAAATAAATCTATAAAATGAAAGTAAAAATCATGGATTTCTTTTTCCCCAACCGATAATTATGAACCATATAAAGACAAAATAAGACGATAAATTGGAAATATGGGATCTCAAATCGAAAACCCACTCACAATTTATAAAAATTTCGAAATTTAGACTAAAAATTTTGAGAAAAAAGTTGATATTTAAAGATAACATTCCAAATTAAGAACATTGGTTTAATATTAATTTTGTTTTTTTCTTGGAATACGTATCTATCTTTATTCGCGAAATTTAAAACTCAAATTTCAAAATTTCAGTTTAAATTTAAAATTTCAAGTTTCGACTTTTCATAAAAAATTTAACATTTTTTAAATAAAAATTCGAAAAATTTCAAATTTACGAGAAAACAATTAAAAAATTTTATTTGAATATTTTGAACTTTGGAATTTCGAATTTTTCGAAAATTGATAAATTTAAATTTTTCAGTTAAAATTTTAACCCCAAAGTCGAATTTTTCAAAGTTACTTTCAAATTTTAGATTTTGTTTTTCAAATTGCTATAGTATGCATTAAAAATGTTAATTTAAATAGAAAGATTTGTCCCTATAATGCACAGACCATTGAACATTTATTAGATTTAAAGTTTGGAAACCAAATACCGGTTTCAGTCTTGTTAGATCTAGTCAGTTTGGTATATTCAACTCGAATGCTAACATGTCGGAACATTTGTTAGCATTCGAGTTGGAGATACCAAACTGACGAGATCTAACAAGATTGAAACCGGTATTTGGTTTCCAAAATTCGAATCTAATAAATGTTCAAACCTATTGGTCTGTGCATTATAGAATCCTTGTCTTCTGGGAACTCTCCTAGAGAGCAGCCGCTTCGCTAGGTGGCAGGGTTTCAACTGTTGATAGATCGGCACCTATGATTCACTATACACGCCTGGAGGGCTGCATGAATTTGTAGAAAAATTTGGATAAAAACGTATTTCCGTAAAAAAATAAAAAATATTCGGAAAATTCTAAATGCTTTCAGAAAATTGTAAAATTGATAAATCACAAATTTTACGTTGAAAGCGAAAATTTCAATATTTTTGGAAAAATTCCGGTTTTTTTTAAATGTTTAAATTTTTCTGAAATTCTGAATTTTTATTTTAAATCAATGTAATGTTTTACTTAATTTTGAACTTCAGAGTCGAATTGTTGGACCTTAAATTGAAACTTTCGACTTTGTTTTGAAACTCTTCAAAGAAAAAACGTTTTCCAAAATTTGGAGTTCAAATTTGAATTCTTGAAATAAAAATTCTATGTTTCAATAATAAATCGAAATTGAGCTGAGTTTGTGGAAAAAAATTTTGCAATTAAAGTCAAAATATTCAGAAAAATCCAGACAAGGTCAAAATTTTGTGGTTAAAGTTTAAATTTCAAAAAAAAATTCTTTTTCATTTTTGTATCATTATTGACTCGTCTTGAATTATTTCAAAAATTTTATTTTAGCTTACCGAGCTGGGTAAGAAAAATATGGGGGGGGGGGCAAATGAAAATATGAAAAAGAAAAAGTGGGGGGTGCAAAAATAAAAATATATGTCGGCGCCACCTACGCCTATGGTTGGCCGCTAGTTTATTTTTGCATAAAAGCTACTAGTAGAGACTTTTAAGTTATGTTTTTGCCTAGAATAGTACTAATTGTAAGATTGTAGCTTTAAGATGGGAATAAAGGGAAGGAGGAAAACACGTGCTGGTGGTCGGCACGGAGGGAACGCGGGTGGAGGAGAAGAGGGCAGTCTAGGGAGAACTGTGGTGCACACCACCCGCGGCCTCTCAGTTTTCTATCGTTAAATCCGTTAAAGCTGTTTTTTTTTGATAACATGTCTCGGCGGTCTAATCACCCAATTAAGAGCTCCATTCCGAAATCAGAAGTGGGATCGGGATTGCCAAAAAGACGTGTTGAATCATCGAGTGAAAGTGATGAGAGTGATTACGTGCGTACTGCGTTTACCGCGCGTGAGAGCCCTGATGTTATGCTCGCACGAATTCAGCATTTAGAACGACAGCTTGCCTCAACATCAACTCCGCCGGCAAGTGCAAGCGCACCGATAAATGTAAAGCTACCTGAGTTCGACCCGAGCTCTAAATTTGCTGACCCCGAAGGATGGTGTGCCCTTGTCGATTTATGGGTCGAAAAAAACAAACCAGATACCATGGAATTTGTCATGTTATTATCTGCGGCATTAAAGGGGGAAGCTGGAAGCTGGTTTATTTCGACAAGACCTACAGAAAAGGATTGGATGGCCCTAAGAACCGAATTTTTGGCTGTTTTTGCAAAACCCATCGATTTACTGGAACAATTTTCTGAAGCCGTTAATGGTAAAAGGGACGCTACAGAAGATACTCCCTTAATTGATGAGATGTTGCATTCAATGCGGACCGTACTGCAGCTACAGAAAAGCTGTGAAACCAACGAAGCCTTTGCTGTACTAGTTGCCTGTTATTTCGGTTCCACTCGCAATGATTTAGTGAGGCGGAGGTATCACGTTGAAGTTCCACGAGATGCTAAAAGTATGTGCACCATGGTACAGGGGAGACTTGGTAAACGTCCGGCGCTATTTCCCTCTGGTCATCATACCGGATTGAAGCGCCGGGCTTTATCACCGCCTCCCCATTACAAGAGGCGCAATCAATTTAATGGAAACTGCCATGACTGTGGGCGAACAGGACATCGATCTCGACAGTGCCCACGACGTCGTGATTCGGCCGTCACATCGTCTGGATTTGGTGCCGCCACTTCAAAAACGGTGACCTGTTTCACTTGTGGAAAACCAGGTCACATCTCGCCAAATTGCCCTGACAGCCAGCGAAAATCAAAACGTGATCGTGAAGTGATCCAGAAGCACATCAACCTTTGTGAGAAACGAACCGGACCAGTTGGAGAACTAAAACTTGGATCTGGTGAGCTCTTTCCTTTTCTGTTTGATACTGGTTCAGATTGCTCTCTAATTAAGGAAACTGTTGCTAACCATTTTAATGGAAGACGTTTTAATAATTTAACCTCACTAAGAGGCATTGGTAATGGCTGTTTTCTTTGTCAGACCCAAATTTTGACAGTAGTTGAAATTCAAGGACTTTTTGTTGAAATTTTATTTTTTGTAGTACCTGATGACTTTATGTTAGCTAAAATTATAATTGGTAAGGATTTATTACAACAAAACATCAATGTTCGTTTTAATTCAGATGGCTTGGTTTTTACTCGCGAAAATAAGATTCAAATTTGCCAACAGGAAAAGATCAAATTCGATAAAATTAAGACAGATTTACAGGGCGATGATAAGAAAAAATTAGTCGAGTTATTATTGAAGTACCAGGACCATTTTATTGCTGGTATTCCCTCTAAGCGAGTGAACACAGGTAGTTTGGAAATTCGGTTGAAAGATCCAAATAAATTTGTACAGCGTAGACCCTATCGATTGGCCCCTACTGAGCGTGAAGAGGTACGGAACAAAATAGCTGATCTTCTACGAGCCAATGTTATACGACCTAGCAGTTCCCCCTTTTCAAGTCCAACTCTTTTGGTAAAAAAGAAAGACGGTTCAGATCGTCTTTGCCCTTGCCGTTGATTGCTGACCAGATTAACCGATTGCATGGAGCTCATTATTTTTCATCCCTTGATATGGCCAGTGGTTTTAACCAAATTCCGGTTCACCCTGACTCTATTGAGAGGACAGCTTTCGTTACACATGATGGTCAGTATGAATATTTAGCCATGCCCTTTGGTTTAATGAACGCACCTGCTGTGTTCCAGCGTGCTATAGATAAAGCATTGGGTGAACTTCGAAATACAATTGCCATTGTTTACATAGACGATATTTTAATACCTTCATCATCAATATCTGAAGGTCTAGAACGCCTACAAATTATCATTGCAACACTTGCGAAAGCTGGTTTCTCGTTCAATATTAAGAAATGCAGTTTTTTTTAGATTGGAAGTTGAGTATCTCGGTTTTTCTGTCCGAGCAGGAGAACTGCGTCCAAATTTTCATAAAACATCAGCTCTTATCGATTCACCCGTACCGCAAACACCCACTCAAGTTCGCCAATTTTTGGGTTTAGCGTCATATTTTCGACAGTTTATCCCAAATTTCTCGGTAATAACTGCTCCTTTGTATCAGCTGGTTTCAATTTCGCGCAAAAAAATTAAATGGCTACCTCAGCATGAAGAAGCACGGACTAAACTCATTCAGTTTCTGACTTCCGAACCAGTGTTAATGATCTTCAACCCTGACCTCCCCATTGAACTTCATACTGATGCAAGCGCTGAAGGTTATGGTGCAGTGCTTTTGCAAAGGAAAAATTCCAAGCTTCACCCGGTCGCTTATTATAGTAAACGAACTACAGGACCAGAATCGCGTTATCACTCCTATGAGCTTGAGACGCTTGCAGTGGTTAATTCTGTTAAACATTTTCGGCACTTTCTGGTAGGACACCATTTCACGGTTTTTACTGATTGTAACTCACTTAAAGCGTCTCGCACTAAACATGATTTGACTCCTAGAGCACATCGTTGGTGGGCCTTCTTGCAAGCGTTTAATTTTGATTTGGTTTATCGTGAAGGGAAACGAATGAAACACGCAGATTTCTTTTCCCGGAATCCTACGTCAAGTACAAAATCACAGATAAGGTGTAATAGTAATTATATAAATAACATTCAAGCTCTTGATCTTTTCAAGGACTGGTTGACTGTGGCCCAGCAACGAGATGATACGGTGTTAAAAATAATTAATGATTTTAAAGCAAATGACCTTGATTCTGACATAGCTAAAACGTACGACATCCGTTCTAATACTTTGTTTCGAAAAATTCAACGTGGTCACCGTTCACGTTATTTGCCCGTTGTTCCAAAGTCAATGATTTGGTCAGTAATTAATCACGTACATACTGATCTGCAGCATTTAGGTTGGGAAAAAACTTTGGATAAATTGTACGAGCTTTATTGGTTTCCGAAAATGTCGCGAATTGTCAGAAAATTTATTGAAAATTGTATAGTTTGCAAAACTTCAAAAAGTAAATCTGGTAAAAATCAAATTCAAATCCATCCAATACCAAAAGTTTCACAACCTTGGCATACTGTTCACGTTGATATTTCCGGAAAACTGACAGGGAAAAGTGACACCAAATCATATGTGTTTGTTGTCATAGATGCCTTTTCTAAATTTGTCATGCTTCAACTGATCCATTCTTTAACTGCCGATTCAGCTGTTAGTTGTCTAAAGGAATTTACCTATTTGTTTGGGGCCCCTTTACGCATAATCAGTGATCAAGGGAGATGTTTTACCAGTAGTGAATTTCGTGGTTTCTGTTCTGGTTACAATATTGACTTGCATTTCATTGCTCATGGTACAAGTCGAGCTAATGGACAGGTGGAGCGGGTAATGAGAACCTTGAAGAACATGTTAACTACTGTTGAAACAGCCAGCGAAGAACATTGGCAAGATAGTTTAGGTAAAGTTCAACTCGCTTTAAATAGTACAAAACACAGAGTTACCGAATTTAGTCCAGCCGAGCTTTTATTTGGTACTACAATACGATCGTTAGGGTTACAAAAAATTAGTCATCAACCAATGGATACTGACGAGGATGATCTTCCCCTGTCAGAAATTCGCCGAATAGCAAGCGAGAATATTGTTAAACAATCTAAGTATGATGCAGTGCGGAAAAACCTTGGAAAAGCCATTATTAAGCCGTTTTTAGTGGGCGATTTTGTATTCAGTAAAAATAATGAACGAATGATTTCAAAACTGGATCGCAAATATAGAGGACCGTTTAAAGTAGTTAAAGTTTTAGAAAATGATCGCTATGAAGTAATGAAGTCCACAGATAAAGGTAAGAGCAGAATCTTTAAGTTTGCACATGATCAGCTCACAAGCGTGCCTCAGGGGCAAGGTGAAATATCCCTTGATTCAGATTTGGATGCTAATAGTCAGAATGGGCCTGTGTCGGCGGATCTGGCCTCCTAGCCGATTTAAGAGGTAAATTTATTCATGCCGAGTCTATCACACCTAATTTAATGATAATGCCGATGATGTTCATGATGTTGATCATGATGATGATAATGACGATGTTGATCGTGATTATTTTGATGATGTTCATGATGTTGATCATGATGATGATGATAATGACGATGTTGATCGTGATGATGCCGATGATGTTCATGATGTTGATCATGATGATGATGATAATGACGATGTTGATCGTGATGATGCCGATGATGTTCATGATGTTGATCATGATGATGATGATAATGACGATGTTGATCGTGATGATGCCGATGATGTTCATGATGTTGATCATGATGATGATGATAATGTCGATGTTGATCGTGATGATGCCGATGATGTTCATGATGTTGATCATGATGATGATGATAATGGCGATGTTGATCGTGATGATGCCGATGCTGTTCATACTGTTGATCTCGGTAATGATGATGATGTGGATCATGGTGATGATGATGATCTTTATGTTGTTAATAATGATGATAATTATGATGATGCAATATTTCTTTAAATTGTTTAGAGTCGTAGCTAAATTTTGTAGCTAATTTACTTAAATATTGTGGTAGGAGACTGTGATAGACCGGTTTGGAAGACTGAAGAAAATAATAATAACAGTGTGTCAGGATAGCCGAATGGTGCTAATTACAAATTGTTTGTTGTTACAGGTGCTTTTCTGTAAATGTGCCCGAGGACGTGCACTCTGTCAGAATGGCCGTGTCGGCGCCACCTACGCCTATGGTTGGCCGCTAGTTTATTTTTGCATAAAAGCTACTAGTAGAGACTTTTAAGTTATGTTTTTGCCTAGAATAGTACTAATTGTAAGATTGTAGCTTTAAGATGGGAATAAAGGGAAGGAGGAAAACACGTGCTGGTGGTCGGCACGGAGGGAACGCGGGTGGAGGAGAAGAGGGCAGTCTAGGGAGAACTGTGGTGCACACCACCCGCGGCCTCTCAGTTTTCTATCGTTAAATCCGTTAAAGCTGTTTTTTTTTGATAACATGTCTCGGCGGTCTAATCACCCAATTAAGAGCTCCATTCCGAAATATATAAAAAAAAATGAGGGGCAAAAGAAAAATTGGGATTGGCAAAATAAAAATATATAAATAAAAAAAATGTTGAGGGAAAAAATTGGGAAAAGGTCAAAAAATGGGGGGCAACGATTGAGGAGGGACAAAAATTGGGGAGGGGCAAAAATGGGAAGGGTAAAAATGGGGAGGCCAAAAATAGGGGGCAATGATAGGAAGCATAATAAAAATTTGTAAAATGGGAGCAAAGTTGAAAGTGGGGGTGAATGGGGCGGCAAAATGAAAATATATAAAAAAGAAAAATTGGGGGGAGCAAATATTGAAAAGGGGGCAAAAAGTGGGAAAGGCAAAATAAAAATATATTAAAAAAAAAATTGGGGGACAAAATGAAAAAATAAAAAGGAAAAAATGGGGATGCAAAAATAAAAATATAAAAATTGAAAAATGGGGGCAAAAGAGAAATTGGGGTGGCGAAATAAAAATATATAAATAAAAAAAATGAGGGGGGCAAAAATTGGGAAGGGGTCAAAAACTGGGAGGCGAAAATTGGGAGAGGGGCAAAAATGGGGAGAGTAAAAATAGAAGGGCATAATAGGGGAAAAATAAAAATAACTAAAAAAATTGGGGGCAAAATAGGGCGGGCAAAATGTGGAGGGTCAAATGAAAATATATGAAAAAGAAAAATTAGGGGCAGCAAATATTGGGAAGGGGGCGAAAAATGGGAAAGGCAAAATGGAAATATATTAAAAAGAAAAATTGAGGGAGCAAAATGAAAATATGAAAAAGAAAAATTGGGGGTTCAAAAATAAAAACATATGAAAAAGAAAAATGGGGGAGTAAAGGAAAAATTGGGGGTAGCAAAATGAAAATATATAAATAAGAAAAATGGAGGGGACAAAAATTAGGAGGGGGGAGAGAGGGAAAAATGGGGGGGCAAGAATTGGGAAATGTGGGGCAAAAATGGAGACGCCAAAAATAGGGGGCAAAATAAAAATATATAAAAAAGAAAAATGGAAGGCAAAATTGGGGGCAAAAATGGGAAAAGCAAAATAAAAATATATAAAAGAGAAAAATTGGGGGGAGCGAAAATTGGGAAGAGGCAAAAAATGAGGGAGGCAAACTAAAAATATATTTAAAAAATTGACAAGGGCAAAAAAATGGAGGGGGGTAAATTAAAATCTATAAAAAGGAAAAATAGGGAGCAAAATTGGGAGTGGGGAAAATGGGGGGGTGGCAAAATACAAATATATAAAAAAGAAAAATTGGGGAAAGCAAAAATTGGGGGAGGAAGACAAAAATGGGGGAGGCAAAATGAAAATATATAAAAAATAAAAATTGGGAAAAAGGCAAAAAAAATTGGAGAAAGCAAGTTGAAAATATATAAAAAAGAAAAATTGGGGGGATCAAAAATTGGGGAGGAAACCAAAAATTGGTGAAGGCAAGATAAAAATATATAAAAAAGAAAAATGGGGGGGCAAAATAAAAATATTAAAAAGAAAAATTGGGGGGTTCAAAAATAAAAATATATAAAAAAGAAAAATGGGGGGCAGAAGAAAAATTGGGGTAGCAAAATGAAAATATATAAATAAGAAAAATGGAGGGGTAAAAAATTAGGAGGGGGGAAGGGAAAAATGGGGGGCAAAAATTGGGGAATGAGGAGCAAAAATGGGGACGCCAAAAATAGGGGGCAAAATAAAAATACATAAAAAGGAAAAATGGAAGTTAAAATGGGGAGTCAAAAATGGGGGGGCAAAATAAAAATATATAAAAAAGAAAAATTGGGAGAAGCGAAAATTGGGAAGAGGCAAAAAATGGGGGAAGCAAAATTAAAATATATTAAAAAAAAGAATTGGCAAGGGGGCAAAAAATAGGGGAGGGCAAAATGAAAATATATAAGAATGAAAAATGGGAAGAAAAATTGTGGGTGGGCAATAATGGAGGGGGGCTAATGAAAATATATAAAAAAGAAAAATTGAGGGGAGCAAATATTGGGGAGGAAGAAAAAAAATGGGGGAGGCAAAATGAAAATATATAGAAAATAAAAATTGGGAAGGAGGCAAAAAAATTGGAGGGGCAAAATCAAAATATATAAAAAAGAACAATGGGGGGAGGTTGAAATAAAAATATACAACAAAAATGCGGGGGGGGGGTTATATGGGGGAGGGATGTTAGACGCTGCACTCAATTGGAGGGGCAAAATCAAAATATATAAAAAAGAACAATGGGGGGAGGTTGAAATAAAAATATACAACAAAAAATGCGGGGGGGGGGTTATATGGGGGAGGGATGTTAGACGCTGCACTCAATTATTTGTACTTCTCCACAACTGAGGGAAACCGCTGAAAGTTTGGAAAAAGATTTTTATTTGAAATAGCTTGAAATTTGTTATGTCATAATTTTAAGTTTTCACTTCTGTCGGCAGCCCCCATTACTTCCCAATTTTTTAAAATTAAATTTGGACATAAAGACAGAAAAATAGGGAAAAAAGACAAAGTTGCTAAAAATATTTTTTTCTCTTCTTTCTGCTTATTTTCGAGATAATAAAGAAATTCGGAGAAAATAATCAAAATATCCAGAAAAAAAATGAATATCCAAAAACCGAAACCGAAACTCATTTTCTCAAGAATAAATGAAACTTTTGAGAGAAATGAAGAAAAAAATAGCTTAAAAAGAGGATAAAATGTTAGGTTAGAATTCAACATTTTTTGGCAAAGTAACAGTTTTTTTAAATTTTGAGAAAATAAAGTAAAATTTTAGAAAACAAATCGAAATAAATGGGAATTTCGAATAAAGGACTCTAAAAAAATAATCGAATTTTGAGGAAAATGGCAAATTTCGAAAGAAGACGAATTCAGAAAAAAAGCTTTATGACAGACCAGACTTAAAAAACGATGCATGTCTGTTTTGAGAAAAACAGTAAATTTTTGAGAATAAGTCAAAGCTACAGAAAAGTTGAATTTTGAGAAAAAAAATCGAAATTTTAACAAAAAAAAGTGAATCTCGAGGTTAAAGTGGAAATTTGTGCAAATATTAAAAAAAAGTCGAATTTTAAAGAAGACGAATCGTTTCACCAATTTGGATTTAAAAAAAAACGGTATTTAGACCATTTGTATGTTTATAAAAGGAAAGAATTTTTGAAAAAATTTGGAAAAAAATATTTCCAAAAAAAATCAAAATTTAGGAGAAAAGTATAAATTTAGAAAAAATCAATATTTCTTAGAGGTCAGGTTTTTTAATAAAAGTGAAAATTCAAATAGGTCGTCTTAAAAATGAAATGAAAATTTGAAAAAATAAATTCGAAAAAAATTCAAATGAAATTCAATAAAAATTAAAATTTTTCTCGACTTTTCTCATTGCTGCATCAGACAGTGGGAAGAGAACAATCACCCCATTTTGTCCCACCAGGGATAGATAAAATTTGATCCCGAAACCTGGGAAATTGTATATTTGTCTATCTCATTCTGTCTATTTTAATGATAAACTTACAATCAATGGCGTAGAGAGGAGGATCAAGGGCTCCCATGAGTCTAACCCGGAAATGAATTATCCAAAAAACCCCATAAACCCCAGATTTTACTTTTTAACATTTAAAAGCAGGATTTCGAACCATTAGTGTTATCATTTCGGTTCCTTAAAAGTTAAAAATTAACAAATGTTGTCTTTAAACTTTGTCTTTTTTAAAAATATTTCTAGGTTTAGTGAAATTTATTGTTGCATAGTCGAGATTTCAAGTAAAAATTTCGTTACTAAAATGGTAATTTTAAAAATATTACATAATTTTGAAAATTGAAATACAAATCTTATGCCCTGAAACCAAGAAAGATTAAAAAGCACATCAAAGGTTGCTCTAACGCGTTTCGGTAGCCAAGCTATTATCTTCATTATCTCTCTCTGTTTCGATTTGTATTTCAATTTTTGAAGATAACCAAGGACCAGTCCGTTTCACCAAAAATATTTTCGAGAATTTTTATGCAAATTTTGAAATTTTAGAAAAAAAGTTGAAATTTTGGGATTAAATTGAAACATTTTAGTGAAAATAACAAGTTTGAATATAAAACTGAATTAGAAAGTGTTTTTTTTTTAATTGCGACGTTTTCTAGAAATTTTGAATTATTAGCAAAAAGTCGAACACGATAAATTTTATTCAGATGTCGAGTTGAACATAATATTTTGAAACTCGAAGATTTATAAAAATATTTTGACATTGATATTTTTCTGGAATTTATGAAATTCATTTCGGGGTTTTCTTAACTTTTTTTCTCAAAATACCAAGTCTTAAAATCATGTTTTTTTTTAATAAAATTTAAAACTTAAAGTCGAAATTTCTAGTAGAAATTTCGAAAAAGGCTTAATTCATTAAAAATATCCCAAAATTTTAAGTTTAACCTCGACATAATGAATTTTTTCTCGAATTTTCGACTTTGATGTTAAAAAAGGGTTTGAAGTAAAAATTTTTAGATTTATGGTAAAACCTCGTAAATAAATCCAAAATTTTAGGAACTGTTTTACTTGGAAATATTGATTTTTTTTTTAAATTTCGACTAAAAACTAGGAATGTAGGTTTCTGAATTTTGAATCAGGTTCTCAAAATTTCAACCCTGGTCGCAAAGTTTTGACTTTTTTAAACCATTTCGAGTTTCCAATTGAAATTTTCACCTTCATTACTGCGTATTAAAGTAATTTTGTAGACAGAATTTTAATATTATTTCAAAGTTTGGTAAATTCCAAAACTAGATAAAATCTTTGTTGAAAGTGCTTTTGTAGTAGAGTTAAAAATGTGTGATCAGCGAACGGGAGTCGAACCCAGGATCTTCACGTTACAGACAGATTTCCGAAGACATCGCCACCCTACTTTTTCACTTCATATACCGTACTCTCGGTATCTGCTTGTTAGAATTTAAACACGAAATTTGAATTTGGAAAATTTAATTGGATCCTTATCTTACTATAAAATTATAGTAAGATAATGATCCAATTAAATTTTCCAAATTCAAATTAATTAGTAAATACTAATTACTAATCAGTAAATACCAGAGACTAAATAGACTGAACATTTCAATGTTGTCTCATGCGTACAGTTGAAGCTAAAATGCGGGGTAGTGGGAAGCTGCATCCCACTACTCTTGGACATGGCCGGATTAAGTAAAATTTATAAATACGAAACTTGCCGCGTAACGGTTCTAACGATTTAGATGAAACTTTAGAATTAGGGGCTTTTGGACCAATAGGATAATTTTTATAAGTGTTTTTTGGTAAAAGTTCAGGAGAACTATTTTCAAAGACATCTTGGTTTAATAGTAAAATAATTTTCTTTCAATACGCGACGCCTGTGTACAATATTGTTAAGCCGGTGCTGTAAACACGTCATGATTGCAGTGAAATGGCGGCGCGCGCACGCGGATAATTGAATATTTATATATTTCATTTTTACCTACCCAAAGAATGAAACTCTTGATTTTCCTTCACTAATGTGTTCACTGAGGTTTCAACAATGATCCACAATACACTTCCCCATACTTTCAGGCCGTTTTCTAAAAAAAACCCCGATGTTATGTTCGCAACGGTATGTCAAATAATGAGAGTGCGTTGCAAACTGGGTTGAGCTAGGCTTCCGCCAGGCTTTCAACTGGCTTCACTGCTTACCGTCTTACGTTCAGTCTATTTAGTCTCTGGTAAATACTAATGTGCTCAATTTCATTAAATTCTGAAACCGACTACCCTACTACCTTGAGGACCCAAGGAACTAAAAGTTTGGGAACCACTAACAAAAAAATATCAATAAGCTTTTGAACAGTAACATTTCTTCTGTAACGCTATAAAAATAAAATAATCGATGCAATTTACCTGTTTAATAATCATTTATGGTTTATTTTAGTCGTTCATTGGTAAACAGTCTGGTGAAAACAAATCATCCTGATGCCAGTTGAGTGATCAATTCCATTTTGATGATTCCAGCTCGAAATATTATTATGACATTTCGACTTATGTCATATTCCTTTATAATCTGTTCACCCAACAAATATAGTTAGGCCACCCTCATAAACAAGCGGGAAATTTGAATAAATTATTTTTATTGGTCGAATATAAAAATCTCCTTATTACATACACCAAAAAAGCTTGGTTGATCGTTTAATTAAAAACGTTGATTTATTTCTTGATATCGTGTGAACCTGTCTTTTTTTAAGGGGGTGTGGTCTAACTGTATCTCTTGGGTAAACAGTGTATAGCCGCTGTGGAGAAGTCTGTGTTCAATTTATCATATATGATCACAAAAACATCGAATGCTGCAAAAATCCAAATAAAATAGATTCATTTTGATCCACAAAAAGTGCTCTAATAACGCATTCATTAAAAATCTCCAATCATCCATAAGGCTGGGCCTTTAGGCCATTCATCTCTATTAAAAATAGTTAATGTTGCTAGATAAGAAATTGTGACAGTACCACGTATATGATTAGAGGCGCATGCGCGTTCGAATGAGGTCGATCATACACGAAGTGAATATTCTACTATATAAAGGTTAATGTTAGGATTAAGTGCTAGTATCTCTCTGAAGATGATAGCTTGGCTACCGAAACGCATTAGAACAACCTTTGGTGTCACCTTGGTTTCAGGGGACAAGATTTGTACTTCAATTTTTAAAGATAACCAAGGACCAGCCCGTTCCACAAAAAAAAAAAATAAATAAAAGTTGATAGTTTAAAAAAAAATAGCTAAAGACGAATCAAGCCCGCACAATTAGGGTTTGGTAGCAATTTTCTACAGTAATCAAATCAAATCATTTTTACTTATGTTTAAATTTAAAATTATATTTAAATGTTCTTATGTCATAATTGAAGAATAAAAATAATTGTCTCTTTTCAAATACATATTTTTTATCTATAATCAATCGCAATATTTATGGAACTGGTGACTGTGTTGATAATATCTCAGGTAAAAAACATTTATTCGTAATTCGCTTCGGATAGCGCTAAAATGTTCAATTCCAATCGCAATTGCTGCGTTGCGTGCAATTTAATAAACCTGTACGAATTCCGAAAATATACATCTAATTGATTAACTATAACACAGATTTGATTTGCATTGTATACTTCGGCTAAATCAAGATTTTTTATTAAAAAAAAAAGTAATTCAATATGGGCCAAAAAGCTTCGGAAGGGAAAAACCTATTTTTCCATAAAATATTTTTTCCTTAACAACTATTACGATACTGAAAAATTCTGCATCCACCAGCCCTATTAAATCTAAATTTTATATTTAGAAATTTAAAAAATCAGGGGGGTGGTCATTTCTTCTTTTCTTCTGTATCTTCAAGAACGGAAATTATAAAAAAAAATATTTTAGGGTTCTTAGAGGTGGCTCTTTCAAATATACCTTACAGGATATATTAACTAAAACTCAATTTTTCGGTGACCGAATTAACCCTTCATTTCATTATAAAATATTTACTCGTGATGTTGTGTGAATCATCCAGAACTAACGCTGTACAAAATTTCAAATTTCTATAGCATATAGTTTCCGAGGAAAACCTCTTTGTGTCAGACGGACGGAACGACAGCCTTTTAAGATATGGAACCCTAAAAATTGAATTTAATAAACTCTATAGCGTTAAAAAAACAAGAAAATACAACATTATTAAAATTTAATAAAAAATAATATCACAATAGTAAAATTGTAAGACACATTTCAAGCTATGTAGGCGGATCCTCGTTGGTAGACTTTTTAAACGTCTTTCCAATTTCATCTAGGGTTCTATTCTTAGTCTCTGGCAAAAAGTAATATAAAAATATGGTAGCAAAAGTGGCTACTAGTCCATATATAAGAAATGTTCCTGATGAACCTAAATATAGAAACATTGTGGGTGCCATCTGGACCACGACATAAAAAGCCATAAAGGCGGTAAATGTTGACAATCCAGAACCAAGCCCCTTCGTTTCTGAAGGAAAAAGTTCTCCGAGCATCGCCCATGGTAGAGGCACCATACCGATTGAAACGAACAGGATGTAAGATAAAATAAAAAGTAAGATCAATGGAGAATACTTTTGAAGCTCCTCATAGGTGGCGAATATGAAGGAACACACTGACACCAGCAGCAGGGATACTGCAGTCCCTAGCCCACTGGTGATTGCTAAAAGTCTTCTCGGGTATCGCTTCATCAGAAACACAGCCAAAACCGAGCAGACTAAGCGAATGAAATCCACAATATTCATAGCCAGGTAACTATCAAAATAGCCCCCCAAGTTATCCCGTAGGATCGAAACCGTGTAGAACGTAATGGCATTAATACCGGAAAACTGCGAGGACGTAAAAAACACCAATAGGACCCCTAACGGTTTCAAAAATTCAGGCTGCAACACATCCGTTAGCCTCCAAGTTTTGGGACTGGCGTTCGCCGTATGCAAAGCAGCTTTAAATTCTTTTTCACTCTCGGCCGTCTTTCCGTTTAGACAATAGTAGACATCCTCGGCTTTACCCTCGTTTTTCGCCCTTAGTAGCCACATCGGTGAGGGAGGACAAAAACAGGAAAAAACAAAACCCAATAAAGGCGCCACAGAGCAGATGAGAGCTGTGACGCGCCAGGGTAGGAAGCTGCCGAAAGCGTGGGGTATCATAACGCCCAACGCTATGGATAAGGCGAGCAAGCCAAGTAGTAACGGTCTGTAACGGGGGGGAGAAGATTCAGCAATGTACACGCTGCTCATAGCGCTGAGGAAGCCCCCAACGAAACCAGTGAGGAAGCGCCCGCATAAGAGCATGTAAATGTCCCGGCTTAAATAAATCAGAAACCAACCGGCTAGCGCTGGTATGGAAGATAGGATGTGGTTTAGTTTTGGACCAATTCTTTCCATGCAGATACCCCCTGCGAGCGATCCTAGGGCCATAGGGAGAACCGCCATAGAAGCTAAAAAGAAAATAGTTAAAGTAGATGATAACGAAGGCTTCCACGACTAGAGTCAGTACAGGATATACTTCTTCCGGGATTGGACCGTGTCAAAGAACTACTAAAAGCGTTCGACGTTTCGCCCACCATCGTAGGAGGCTTCTTCAGGAACTAAGAAAAGAGGAATATGAGGGAATATGCAAAAAACGAAACAATGAAAAGGCCAATTTCAAAACGTCGAACACTTTTAGTAGTTCTTTGACACGGTCCAATCCCGGAAGAAGTATATCCTGTACTAGTTAAAGTAGAGTTGGTAAAGTGTAGAGTCACTGACCTATCCAGGATGCCAATTCACTATTAGCCGGGACGTGCAGTTTTGTACCTACCAATTCCTCTTCTAATTGTGGTAAAAGTATGGCTGAATAACCAATGGTGCATCCTGTTCCCGTTGTGTGAAGAACTGGTCCTAGACTGATCAAAGCCTTGTGGATAGAAATTAAGTTCGATTGTATGGTTATTTTCTTTTGAAGTTATACTTACCAGCTTTATAATTATGGGGCATTTTTCATATCGGTAGAGACTGGCGCTAATTTTCCTGAAAAAGCAAACATATTCCGCAATTTAATAAAGCATTTCTTAAGCTGGATCCCCTCATCAAGACACATTTGTGTTGGCGTTATATTTGTCACAAAAAGTTAGTTACATTTATGGTTTTCTGCACTGCATTTGAAGAGTTTATAAGGCATACAAACGCACTCGACAGTAGAACACACAAAATAACTATTGACACCACAAAATATGTGACTCGAGTGAAAAATATTGTAACGCAAAGTAAATAGATGGAATAGAATTTAGAATAGAATTGTATAATTTAGTAAATAAAAAAAAGTTTCTAGAAGGATCTGATAAGGGGAAAGCGGTCGCGTTAACGAAATAAATAGCAGATAAGCGTTCCAGAAATTTTGGCAAACGATAAGCCTTATCTGCCGAAAATTTCTAGAAGCCGGGGGCCAAAACTATAAAAGGCGGTCAGCTTTCCTTCGAATCAGTCAGTTAGAGTCAGTGTAATTGGTGAGTTAGTAGAAGTTAATAATAAGTGAGTTAATTGTTCAATTGTGGTGATCCAAGTTAAGTTTGGTAATAAAGTGGTGTAATTCATACGTGGTAATCAATTCGAACCAATAAGTCCGTAACAATATGTTTTTTTAAATTTTAAAATACAACGCACAACACAAAATTTTATTGATTTGGATGCAGCTTAACATTATTTCTATATAAATGTAGGGATTCAGATTATAAGGATTATAAGATAGCAGTCACAAAGCTAATAACAAAAAAAAACATTTCAAGGTCATTAAGTACAGATGTATGACATTGCAGAAAAACGTCGACGTATTTTTCGAAAAGTTTTGCTTTAACATTTGAAGGACGCATAGCTGGCTCTATTTTGTATCCTTCAGTTTGCTTTATTAATTTAGTTACTTCTGATAAAAGTGCTTTAATTATTTTACCCCTCCTATAATAATCCCTGGACCACAAAGAAGAAAAAGTCTGGACAAACGTGTATATCACTAATCCCAAATTGAGGAAGGTTCGACTTTTTCTCAAAAGCTCGAGTTTTGAGTTACAATATTTAACTTTTTTATTTTTTAGTTTTCAAATTAGAAATCAGTCCTTTTATAAATTTCCATGGGCGTAGGCAGGATTTTTTTCAAAGGAAGAGGGGCGACAATCATTTTGAAAAATTCATGGTCAAGAAAAGACAATCTTCCGGCTAAATAATAAGGTACATATACTTTCACTTGAAAGCTAGACGAACTGAGCAGATCGGGTTTTTCGATTTAAAGTCGAAATTTCGAAAAAAGAGCCAAACTTTAAGAAAAAATCTTTCAGAAAACTCCAAAAAATGTTAAAATTTCGAAAAAAGTGGAATTTCAAAAAACGACGAAATTTCCAAAGGTCGACTCGTGAAAAAAAGTGATAATTTCCAGAAGAAGTCAAATTTAGATAAAAAAGTATTGCACTTTCCAAAAATATTTTTTTTAGAATTTGTATTTCATTTCAATAAAATGCAACGAGATAGTTTTTAAAAAACAGGGAAAATTTAATTAATTAAACAAAAGTTTTTGCAAATATTTTAAGAAATTGATTTTAAATTCGAATAATTTAAATGAAATTTTCCTAAAACTACAAAATCTCTAGAAAAAGTAGAATTTTGGAGAGAATTTTAGTTTTCTTTGTCGAGATTTAGTTTTTTATTTTAAAATTTCTGATTTAAACATATAATTTTTAGATTTTTGTCAAATATTTCGACTTGAAACCTAAAATTTACAACCTTTCTGCAGATTATGATTCTTTTTTTCTTTAAACTTTGATCCAAATTTTTACTTTTTCTCCAAATTTCGAACTTTCGAACCATTATAAATTTAATTCCTGAATTTTGAAAACATCGACAATTTTACTTTTTGCTCGAAAGTTTAAAATGTTTACATAGAGTCAAATTGTAAGATTAAAGTCGAAATTGGAAATAATTTTTATTATTAAATTTATTTGGTTTTGTTTTCGAAATTTTGACAAATTTGTAATTTGGACTCTTTTTAAAAGTGTTAACCTTTTTTTTATTAAAATTAAAACGTTTTTCTTCAGTTTTAATCTGAAATAAATTCAATTAAAACATGAAATAAAAAAATTGAAAGTTCGAAAAATTTGAAATTTTGACGTATAGATATTTTGAGCAAAAATTCAATAATTTTGATTCAAATTCAAAATTTTGAAGTAGATATTTTGGGTAAAAATTCAATATTTTTATTTTAATTAATTACAATTTTCAATTTTGACAAATTTTCTATTTTTTATTTCATGTTTTGATTTCAAATCTTAAGAAAAACGTTTAAATTTTAATAGAAAAAAGTTAACATTTCTGAAGAGTCAAAATTTCAAGTCTTCTATTTTCTATGAAAAAATTGAACTTTCTAAATCAACGACAACATTTTCAGAAGAAAATTCAGTTTCATTTTTAAAAAAGTCGAAATTTTAGGAAAATTAAGATAAAAACTTTGCAGTTTTAGGTAAAAACTTTATGAAAATGTTAAAATTTTGAGAAATTGGAACTTTTTGCATTAATATTCGATTTTATAAAGTTCCAGTCGATATTTTTAAATTGAAATCAATAATATGTAAGAAAAAAGTAATATATTTTAAACCCAAAAAAAACTTACTGGAACTAGCAATTTTCAGACTAAAGACGAAATCTTGAAAAGTAAGATGAAGTTTTCGAAAACATTTGAATTTTAAAATAAACATGGAAAATTAAATTTGGAATTTTGAAAAACATTTTGAAATAAATTTTGAAATATCAATCTTTATTTTAAATTTGGTCTTTAAACATCAATATTCCATTTTTTTTTAAATTTCTTCTTAAAAAATTTAAAAAAAAACCTAATTTTAACTTTTAATCTAACATTTTCAAAGAAAAGTCTATCCTCAAGCCGATATATCAGGAGAAAAGTAAAAAAAATGTCTAATTTTCACTAAAAGGTTTATTAAAAATGTTGCAATGTATCCCTAGATCACAAAAAAAAATTACTTATACTGGTCCCAAAGTGGGAAACCTCCAAATTTCAATTTTTTCTCAAAATGCTTAGGGTACACTTACAACTGTTTTTATTTTTTAGTTTTCGCATTAGAAATCAGATCTTTTATACATTTCTAAGGGCTTAGACAGGATTTCCTTCAGGGGGGAGAGGGTAATAATTATTCTAAAAAATTCAGGGACAAAAAACCTTCCAGCTGAATAATAAGGTACATTTTGGTGCAACCGACTGGTTATCTTTAAAAATTGAAATGAAAATCTTGTCCTCTGAAACCAATAAAGATTTAAAAAAACACAATAAAGTTCTTTCTTTGTTTCAATGGATAAGATTTGCATTTCAATTTTTAATAATGTACATAAATTGAAATACAGAACTTGTCCCCTGAAATCAAGAAAGATTAAAAACACAACAAAGGCTGCTCTAACGTGTTTCGACAGGCAAGCTGTCATCTTCAGAAAGCTACTATCTCCGTTCTGTATTTCAATTTTTGAAGATAACCAATGACCAGTCCGTCCCACCCACGTGGAATAACTATTAAATTTTATTAACGATATAAACGCAACAACATTTAAAAATTTCACAAGGTTTCGATAAATATTTGCTAACACTGGACCAGGTTTTGCATTACTTCATCATGTGCGGTCATACCAGCAAATATTAGCAAATATTTATCGAAACCTTGTGGAATTTTAGAAATTTTGTTGCGTTTTTATCATTAATAAAGTTTAATAGTTATGAATTATAATATAAATGCAATTTGTAAAAAAAAACACTAAGCAAAAGTTCGACTCTCATTTAAAAATTTAAATTTCTACAAAACTGTTTCTTGAAATTTTAAGTTTAACACTTTAGCATTTTTTTGAAATTTACTCCTTTTTATCATCAAATTTTGATTTTTCCTTAAAGTTAAGACTTTTTCAGAATTTAAACTCTTTCAATTTTTTTTTTAAATATTGACCTTCGTTTTGCAACTTCAATTCTTTGAAAAATTGAATTACTTTTTTTTTAAATATTCTAATATTCTAAATTGCTAATTTTTAAGATTTCAAACGAATTGTATAAAAGGAATTCGAAACTGAAATAAATTTCGATTTTAAAGTTGCCATTTTAAAAAGAGGCACTTTCAAGTTTAAACTAAAAAGTTTAGAAAGTTTAGAAAAAAAAGTTGAAGTTTGGAAAAATGTTCGAGTTTAAAATCTTTGGAATTTTGAAAAAACGAGCACAAGGTAAAATTTTGGCTTTAATTTAAACATTTGCATGTCTGCATACCCGTTTCCCTTAATTTTGAATTCAAAAGCAAAATTTGGAAATGTCAAAATTTTGAGAAAAATCTTCAAAGTGTTTAACGAAAAGAATAAAATAAACATATACCTAAAGTTGAACTAGAGAATTTGGAAAAAACAAATTCGAAAAGTACTTAAGACAACTCTAAATTCAATCGTTTTTTTTTTAAATCTATAGAAAGTTGGCTAATTTCACGTTACAAGCAGTAATTTTGATACCAGTTGCGTAGTTGTATATTGAATAAAATTTTCCCTGTTTTAAGTCACAATACTATTAAGTAACATTTCATTTTAATACCTAATTTTGGTGAGAGTTTCGATAGTCGAATTTAATGAAAATGTGTGGAGCTATACTTAGTTATTATATAAATACTGACTGTTAGCTCTCACTTCGTTCGCGAATAAATTCCAAAATAATGTTAAATTTAAAAGAAATCTGAAATTAATTTTCAGTTCAAACAAACCGGTAACGTAATATTGCTGGTATCGACAATGCAGATGCCTACTTTTATAGTAATAGTTCCAGGACCTGAAAAGGGAGGCCGTTGTCAACAGAAGGATCAAAGAGTTGACACTCTTACCTTTCTCTATGATTACATCTTGAAGAACGATTATAAAGATTACTTCACACTTTCTGTTAAGTTTTGATCTAAGAAGTAGCCTATTCTACATTCTGAAGAATGTCTGAATTTTCGTCAAAATCGCTTCAGTAATTGAGCCGTGAAAAAGGGACAAACATACAAACAGACCCTGTTTCGCATTTTAAATTAGTAAGGATGCAAGTTCTTTAAAAACATGCAAAATATTGTAACGAAATGTAATTATAAAATGTAGTTAGGAACAACATATTGCTTATGTAAGTTGCATATGATCTACTCTTTAGTTATCTTGAATTTAGATTGATATGCTTTCGATTCAAACACCTCTAACACGCAAGTTTTTTTTTTCTTATTCAAATTAGCTCTTGACGTTTCATATATTGTTATACTTACGGTGATTTGTCCATGACATAATGTTGTAAACACTGTTAGGTATTTCGCTGTACTGAGAAGTAGAAAGTTATAATTTTTATAAATCATCACACTCTCTCTCAAGTTCGCAGGGTCAAAATTATGCGATTATTATTTTGTATGAAGAAAGCATCATTAAAATCTGGCTCGATATTACAGTTTACTTTGAGTGTAAGGATAATTTCCCCATTTCAGACAGTTTGACCGCGATTTTAAGCAATCAAAACAAAACTACTTACATTTCTAGAGACCAGTAAAAAAAATTATTAAATTAGTTCTGAGTGTCAGGTTATCTCACATGGTTTGTGGTATTGTAGATGTAGAAAGTTGACTGATATTTGTAGAAGTTATTAACGGACTCTTTCAAGTTCATTCATTCACATTGTGTGTTCACGAGTGGGGCTAAGCTAGGAAACCTGGATTGGCTTACTTTACTTACATAATTGTAATGTTTACTAACCACACACGTACAGTTTTTGGCATACTCCTTTTAATCAGAACGATTTTTTAGCATTTTGCATTGTTTTTAAAGTAGCTGGGTATCTTAATTGTGTTTAATAAGTAAAATAGCTTCTATTTATTTTTCGCAAGGTACTATTTTTGCTCTCTTCCTAGATTTATATTTGTCTTTTACTTAAGATAGCTCAATACGGAATATTTTGGTTTTATTTTTAGTAGTAACAAACGGAATAACAAATGAGCAATAAACCTTGAGATGCGTTGCCTTATCATGAATCCAAATAATTAGATGCTATATTTTCGATGTCCGTTTCAAGGCACTTTTTGGCCAAGCAATCACAAGTCATGAGTGTTAACATTTATTTTAATTAGGATTTATTTTAATTATCACGGATACTGACTAAAACAATTGTATCGCGTTAGAGCAGGAGTTCCAAACCGTATTCTGCTGACTTCAAGCGAAAACTAAATTAATGTCCGCGAAATAAAGTTAAAAACATAACGCGAAGCGAAGGGGAATTAAACCCAAAACCAAAACTGGAAAAAACCATTATTTTTGTCATTATAAAAGCCGCAATTGAACCGAAAAAGATCGCTCAAACCAGAAAAAGCAAAACAATTTAAAAAAATCTAAGTCGTAATTTTGAAGTCAAAATTTTCAAATTTCGAAAACTGTCGTAATTTTAAAAGTTAAATTTTCAAAATATTCAAAAAAGAAACATTTTGTAGAGGTCGAAATTTTTAAAAGAGTCTGCATTTCCAAAAAAATTCGGAATTTTCAAAACATGGAGTTTTTCAAACGAATACGATATTTTCAGAAAAATTCGAACTTTCCAAAAATACTTTTCAAGAAATTCTTACGTAAATTTTGATAAACAAAATTATGATTTCAAGAAGTATTTTTGCGAAATTTTTGATTTGAAAAAACATGTTGAAATTTCGAGAAAAAGACCAATGTAGGGAGACAAAATGTCTAAAAAATATTTTTCTCATGATTTTTACATTTTTATTTGTAAATTTTCTACAGCCTTAAAATTTCATGAAACTAAGCTGAATTACTTTTGTGAGAAAAACAATCTAAATTTATAGAAACAGCAAATATTAAGGTTCGAAATAAAAGCTAAAATTTCCAGTAAAAGGCGAATTTTGAGAAAAATGAAGAGATTTCGAAAAAATTGAGAAAAAGATAGAAATACGAAAAAGGTAAGCAAAAGGAAGAGATTTCGAAAAAATTGAGAAAGAGGAAGAGATTTCGAAAAAGTAATGAATTTATCAAAAGCTCTCACAAAAAGAAATTTTAGAAAAAAAACGTCGAATTTCTTTTCTTTTCTGAACTACTTTTGTGAGAAAAAAAATCTTAATTTACAGAAACAGAAAATATCAAAGTTCGAAATAAAAGCTGAAACTTCCAGAAAAAAGCCAAATTGAGAAAAAAAGAAAGAGATTTCGAAAAAATTAAGAAAAAGAAATACGAAAAAGGTGAGCAAAAGGAAGAAATTTCGAAAAAATTGAGAAAGAGGAAGAGATTACGAAAAAAATGAATTTTTCAAAAGTTCTTAAAAAAAGGAATTTTAGAGAAAAAAAACGTCGAATTTCTTTTCTTTTCTGAATTGCTTTTGTGAGAAAAAAATCTAAATTTACAGAAACAGCAAATATCAAGGTTGGAAATAAAAGCTGCAATTTCCAGAAAAAAACGAATTTTGAGAAAAAACAAGAGATTTCGAAAAAATTGAGTAAAGGATAGAAACTTCGAAAAAGGTGAGAAATAGGAAGACATTTCGAAAAAATTGAGAAAGAGGAAGAGATTTCGAAAAAAATGAATTTATCAAAAGTTCTCAAAAAAAAAGGGAATTTTAGGAAAAAACGTCGAATTTCGGCAATAGATTGAAAACCTGAACTTATTAGACAAATGAAAATTGTTTGAAAAACTGTAAAAGATCAAAAAAAAAATTGTAAAAATAAACTAGAAGCTTGAAAAAAGTGGTCCAATTTTACAAAGGTCGAAGTTTTTCAGAGAAGAAGAAAAAGGTCAAATTTTGAGAAAAATTTCAAGAAAAAAGTCAAGATTTTAAGAACAGCTCAAAATTTCGACAAAAAATTTGCAATTTTTTCAGAGAAATTTAAGTTGTTAGAAAAAACTTAAAATTTCTAGAACAAGACAATTAAAAAAAATCCAAATTTTCTGATGTCTTATAAATGTTTGAGATTAATGTAAAAATTTTAAAAATTTTAAATTTAACCTTTAAATGTTTAATTTTTTCCCTAATGTTGGGCTATAATCTCGAAATGTCTACTTTTTTAAATAAAAAATTTTAATCTTCAAACCTAATTTTCTGTTCAAAAAACGTAGATTTTGAGTTTGAAGTCAAAATTTGGAGAAAAGATATAAATAATTTTTTTCTTAGGGTTTTAAAACAAATTAAATTTGCATTCTCATTACACCTAAACGCTATTTACTCCTATCTTATGCATCTTCATCTTCTTATTGCCTGGTTTCCATAGGATCAAATTTGGAAGAAAAATAATTATCATTTCATAACAAATCAAGAAATTAGGCGTAGCAAGGCCATTAATTAAAAAAAAAAACTTCAAGAAACTTCCAGTTTAAAGGGCGAAATTTCGAATTTTTTCTCAAAGTTTTAACTGAAATCTCTTGACTTTATTCTCTAAATTCTAAGATTAACGTGGAAATTTCCACTTTTTTCTTGAAGTTTGAAGCAGAATGTCAAATTTTCGAATTTACCTGTAGTCGAAATTTCGATATTAAAGTCGTAATTTCATCTCGAAATTTCTAGAAAAGTCAGAATTTCCAGATTAAAAGCGAAATTTCGAGGCGAGGTTTCAAGAAAAGTTTAAATTCCAAGAGAGGAGCAGAATATGTAGAAAAACACCAAATTTCGAAACACAGTTCACAACAAATCCGGTTCGCCACTCTTCATTGGGGCTCTTGAATCGACATATAACGAGCGATAAGCGCCTCTGTTGTGAAACAGTGTCTTTAAGGGAGTTTTTTGCGAACCAGGAGCGCCCTAGTAGGAGTAGTTATCGGTTAGTCAACAGAAAATCGGAAAAAAAATCATTGAACTTTTTAAAAGGTCAGTAGACTTACTGACCAATGATTTCGTTTCCGATTTTCTGTCTTTATTAAATCTTTCGAATATGCGATTAAACTAAATGATATAACTGAAATAGTTCAGGTCAATTTGATATTGTAAGCTTCTGCAAGAAGAATGCAACCTAGACTACAAATTCATGCAGCCCTCCAGGCGTGTATAGTGAATCATAGGTAGCTGAACTACCAACAGTTGAAACACTGCCACCTAGCGAAGCGGTTGCTCTCTAGGAGAGTTCCCAGAAGACAAGGATTCTATAATGCACAGACCAATAGGTTTGAACATTTCTTAGATTCGAAGTTTGGAAACCAAATACCGGTTTCGATCTTGTTAGATCTCGTCAGTTTGGTATATCCAACTCGAATGCTAATAAATGTTCCGACAAGTAAGTACTAAAACATTCACAGGCGTCGAGCGAGTGACTTTTTAGTACTACCACCTATTGGTCCATAGAGAAACTATGGCCATCGCCAACAATGTCGTATGCGAGTTGGATATACCAAACTGACGAGATCTAACAAGATCGAAACCGGTATTTGGTTTCCAAACTTCGAATCTAATAAATGTTCAAACCTATTGGTCTGTGCATTATAGAATCCTTGTCTTCTGGGAACTCTCCTAGAGAGCAACCGCTTCGCTAGGTGGCAGTGTTTCAACTGTTGGTAGTTCAGCTACCTATGATTCACTATACACGCCTGGAGGGCTGCATGAATTTGTAGTCTAGGTTGCATTCTTCTTGCATACGACATTGTTGGCGATGGCCATAGTTTCTCTATGGACCAATAAGTGGTAGTACTAAAAAGTCAGTCGCTCGACGCCTGTGAATGTTTTAGTACTTACTTGTCGGAACATTTATTAGCATTCGAGTTGGATATACCAAACTGACGAGATCTAACAAGATCGAAACCGGTATTTGGTTTCCAAACTTCGAATCTAATAAATGTTCAAACCTATTGGTCTGTGCATTATAGAATTGTAAGCTTCAGTGAAAAAATACTGAATTAAAAATTAGAACGTGGAACTTCCACCAAAATCATAGAGAAAATTCAGCCGAACCCCGTGGTTTCCCTTTCCCAAATTAAGCACAATAGTCACAATTACATAATGATTTATTTTTATTAAGAAAATAACACTTCTTCGCATGGTATAATGAAGAATATCGTACTATAATTGAGCAAAATGTCCTAATCCTTGAAACTAACTAAAAGAATGTGATGAATTATTTTAATCTTGCTGATGTTTAACACAATTCAAATCCGAAGATTTTCTTCATAATCGCATATCCAAGGACGATGATAAACGCATAGAAACACGCCAGCAAACAACCATGGAACATTCCAAATCTAAAACAAATGGCCACTTAGACAAAGCAAACACTTTAGTCAAGATTTACAATCTTTGTTTCCTCCTCGCTAACTCCAAAGTTTCCAAAGGGTCGTTTAAAACGTATCGTCTGATCCCCAAATAATAATTTCTGAAGTAAACCAACCAATGAACCGTCGTCATGCTTAACGGAAATAATTTTTGATCAGCTTTGCTCATTCTATCCCATAATTTGACAACGTTATCGTTCCTAAACGACCATTGCTGCATCGAAAAATAAACCAGTACTTCCGACAGTTTATGAATTCTTTTATAGGTCATGTAAACACTAGAATAGAGTAAGAGTATGACAGTGGACCTCCAACTTGCTTAACTAATACCTTTGCTTTTTACCAAGAATGAAGCCGACGGCATCCAATAGTAATGATGGCGCGATATGATAGAGGATCTTTAGGAAGTAATACTCGTAATGACTTGTCGTTATCTGAAACTTCGGTATCCATATGGCGTCAGATAAGGGGTAAGTCAGGGCGTATTTCTTGTTGATTTGCAAAAAGTCCTGCCAAGTCAGGGGGTTTTCAACTGAAGACACATAATTGTAGATACGTATTTCTTCCGTTATTCTGAAAACAAAAAGAGATTTCTATGAATGAAGATCCTCTTGAAGTTGACTTTATCCGAAACCCCACACCCATTTTTCTCGTGGCCGTTTTGTAATCTAACGTAGCAGACAGTAGATATCTAGCGTACGTCATCTGAAGTGAATGAGTAGATTTGGGAGTAGTGGTGGCGATGGCTCCGTGGTTAGAAGACTGGCCCGTAACGTGATGGTCCTGGGTTCGACTCCCAGTCGCTGATCACATATTTTTAACTCTATTACACTTTCAGAAGTGGGATTAGGGAGCCAGCTGATGTTTATGTATTATATTTAGGGATGCAAACGGTAGTTCGATGTTATGAAAACATCGATGTATCGTTTGTAAGCATCAATGTTTCAACATCGATGGTAAAGCATAAAATAATCGATATATCGTTCAGTTTATTAACGATGTCTGAAAAATCGATGTAACGCATCGCGACAGAATTAGCGCCAACTGTTGCATATAACTGATGGGGCAAACGACCACACAATTTTGTAACTTGCCACCCCTTGAGAGCAGTGTATATTTAACAAATTGATACTAAATTTGTATGCCGCAGATATACAATGATTTGAAAATTCATAGTTTAGCTACTTTAATTTCACAATCTACAAAAAAACCCAAACCTTTAAAAGAAAAATATGAATTTTAAGAAAAGTTTTTTGATTATTAACTTTGAAAACTCGAAAACATTAACTGTTTTAGTTAAAATTTCGATTTTACATTCACAATTATTTATTATTTATCTAGTATTTATTATTTTAATATTTGAAGTAAAAAAAAGTTCTGATCTTCTCTTCTCTTCTCTTCTCTTCTCTTCTCTTCTCTTCTCTTCTCTTCTCTTCTCTTCTCTTCTCTTCTCTTCTCTTCTCTTCTCTTCTCTTCTCTTCTCTTCTCTTCTCTTCTCTTCTCTTCTCTTCTCTTCTCTTCTCTTCTCTTCTCTTCTCTTCTCTTCTCTTCTCTTCTCTTCTCTTCTCTTCTCTTCTCTTCTCTTCTCTTCTCTTCTCTTCTCTTCTCTTCTCTTCTCTTCTCTTCTCTTCTCTTCTCTTCTCTTCTCTTCTCTTCTCTTCTCTTCTCTTCTCTTCTCTTCTCTTCTCTTCTCTTCTCTTTTCTTCTCTTTTCTTCTCTTCTCTTCTCTTCTTCTGATCAATAATTCTAGCGTAACGCTTTTTTCGAAATTCTAACTTTTTTGATTTCATATTTTAATTTAAAACCTCTAAAAAAAGGCGAAATTTTCAAAAAAAAAAGTAAATATTTTTAGAAATAGACCATTTTTCGAGTTAGAAATAAAAATGTTCAAATAACAACCAAAACAAAATTCTGACAATTTCGACTCGAATTTACAAATCACAAACTTTCTAGAAATTGTCGATTTTTAAGTAAACAAACCCGAGTACGTGTTTCGTTCATGCTTTACTTAAAAATTGCATACTGTTGTAATTTTAGATTTTCCTGAAAATTTCGAATATTTTCCTAAATTTCCAAATTTTATTTTTATAAATTTTAGGCTTTTCTTGAATGTTTGAAATTTCGCACTTTTTGAAAATTTCGTTTTTTAAAAAAATTTGAATTTTAACAATTAGCAGGACTTTAAAATTCGATATCTTCTCAAAACTTCACTTTTTTGAAATTCCAACTTTTTTTTAAGGTTTGACATTTTCACAAAATCTAGTCGGACTTATTAAAAGTTCTAGTTTTATTTTCGAAATTTCGGCCTTTTTTCTTTTGAAAAAAACTCGTCGTTTTAAAAACCAGATTAAATTTGCTCAAAATTTCCACCTTTTTTTAAAAACCTTGAATTTTTTTATAAATTTAAATTTTGTCCGATTTTTTCAATTCACAACATTCTTCCAAAATTTTTGATTGTTTCAGAAAATTTCATTATTTTTTTTGTTTGAAAATCCTGACTTTCAGAATTATATTTCCTTAATGAGAATAGAACGACTTCGATTTTTAATGAAAAAATTAAATTTTTCTGTAAAATTTCAGCATCTTTTAAAATTTTCCAATTTTCTCGTAAATTTTAACTTTTTCAATTCTCGACATTTCTTTAAAATATTGTCCTTTTTGAAATTTTGATCATTTTTCAAAATTTTGACTTTTTTTGAAACTCTTTACTTTGTTCAAAGTTACAATTTATTTTCAAATTAAATAATAGTGTAACTTCAAGTTTCGCCTTTTTTTTGAAAATTTTAAAATCATGATTTTCAATTTCTTTTTTTAAATGTCGTCATTTAATTCTTTTATTTTTTAAAATTTCAAAATTTGTAATTTTCTGAACATTTCGCTTTTTGCTAAAAATGTTCGAATTTTTTTGAAAATTCCAGCGTTTTTTTAAATTATGGATTTTCTTTTAAGTTTGACTTTATTATAAAATTTTAACTTTTTTGAAAATTCAGATTTTTTTTCAAATCACAAAATTCTTTTAAAAGTTTGGATTGTTTCTCAAAATTTCAATTCTTTTTAAAATCCTGACTTTTAGAAATATATTTTTTTAATGAAAATAAACGACTTCGTTGCTTAATAAAAAAATTAATTTTTTTTTTAAATTTCAGCATCTTTTAACATTTTCCCATTTTCTTGAAAATTTTGACTTTTCAATTTTCGACATTTCTTCAAAATTTTGTCCTTTTTGAAATTTTGATCATTTTTCAAAATTTTGACCTGTTTTCTAAATCTTTACTTTGTTCAAAATTACAATTTATTTTCAAATTGAATTATAGTACAACTTCAAAAGTTTCGCCTTTTTTTTGAAAATTTCGAGTTTTCAAATCTCTTTCAAATTTTTCTCTTGAAATTTTTTGCTACTATATTATATTATTTTTTGACTATTAAAATTTCATTTCAAAATTGGAATGTTAAAAATTCGACTTTTTTAAAATTTTATTTGCTAAAAATTTTCGAAATTTTTTGCCTTTTCAAAATTGGATATTTTGTTAAAACCTCAGTTTGGCATTTTTACAAAATTTAGCCCAACTTCTTTAAAAAGAGTTACGAAAACTTCAATGTTTTTGGAAATCCTGAATTTCTTTGAAAATCCTGAATTTATTTGAAAATTTTAATTTTTTAGGAGAATTATACCAATTTTCAAATTTTGGCATTTTTAAAAATCTCGACATTTTTAAAATACTTTTATTTTTTTTAATTCCAAAATTTGT
Organism: Dastarcus helophoroides; assembly: GCA_028583605.1. NCBI lineage: Eukaryota > Metazoa > Arthropoda > Insecta > Coleoptera > Bothrideridae > Dastarcus > Dastarcus helophoroides. The sequence continues at coordinate 9,923,446 of CM053334.1, forward strand.
AATTTTCTGGACATTTCACTTTTTGCTGAAAACTTTCAAATTTTTTTTTTAATATTCCGGCGTTTTTTAAATTGTCGATTTTTTCTGAAAATTTTAACTTTATTAAAAATTTTAACTTTTTTGAAAATTCAGAATTTTTTCAGATCACGAAATTCTTAAAAAAGTTTGATTGTTTCTCAAAATTTTAATTTTTTTTTAAATCCTGACTTTCCGAAATATATATTTTTTTAATGGGAATAAAAGACTTCGTTGTTTAATAAAAAAATTAAATGTCTCTTAAAAATTTCAGCATCTTTTAAAATTTTCCAATTTTCTTGAAAATTTTGACTTTTCCAATTCTCGACATTGCTTCAAAATTTTGTTCTTTTTAAAATTTTGACCACTTTTCAAAATTTTGACCTGTTTTGGAAATCTTTACTTTGTCCAAAATTAAAATTTATTTTAAAATTGAATTAAAGTACAACTTCAACAATTTCGTCTTTTTTTTGAAAATTTCGATTTTTTCAAATCTCTTTCAAATTTTTCTCTTGAAATTTTTTATTATTATATTATTTAATATTATTTTTTGACTACTAAAATTTCAATTCAAAATTCGTCTGTTAAAAATTCGACTTTTTCAAAAATTTCATTTTCTAAAAATTTTATTTGTTAAAAATGTTCGAAATTTTTTGACATTTTCAAAATTTGATATTTTCTTAAAACCTCTGTTTTTTTTTGAAAATTTCGACTTTTTTTCAGTTTGGCATTTTTACAAAATTTAGCCCAACTTCTTTAGAAAGAGTTACGAAAACTTCGAATTTATTTGGAAATTCTGAAATTCTTTGAAAATCCTGAATTTATTTGAAAATTTTAATTTTTTAGGAAAATTATACCATTTTTCAAATTTTGGCATTTTTAAAAATTTCGACATTTTTAAAATTCTTTTATTTCTTAAAATTCCAAAATTTGTAATTTTCCGAAAATTTCACTTTTCGCTAAAAACTTTCAAATGTTTTTCGAAAATTCCGGCGTTTTTTTAAATTGTCGATTTTTTTGAAAATTTTAACTTTATTGAAAATTTTTAACTTTTTCGAAAATTCAGCATTTTTTCAGATCACAAAATTCTTCCAAAATGTTTGATTGTTTCTCAAAATTTTAATTTTTTTTTAAATCCTGACTTTCAGAAATATATTTTTTTAATGAGAATAAACGACTTCGTTGTTTAATAAAAAAATTAAATTTCTCTTAAAAATTTCAGCATCTTTTGAAATTTTCCAATTTTCTTAAAAATCTTGACTTCTTCAATTCTCGACATTACTTCAAAATTTTGTACTTTTTGAAACTTTGACCATTTTTTAAAATTTTGACCTGTTTTGGAAATCTTTACTTTGTTCAAAATTACAATTTATTTTCAAATTGAATTATAGTACAACTTTAAAAATTTCGTTTTTTTTTTGAAAATTTCGATTTTTTTTAAATCTCCTTCAAATTTTTCTCTTGAAATTTTTTACTATTATATTATATTATTTTTTGACTACTGGAATTTCAATTCAAAATTCGTCTGTTAAAAATTCGACTTTTTCAAAAATTTGATTTATTAAAAATTTTATTTATTAAATATGTTCGAAATGTTTTGACATTTTCAAAATTTGATATTTTCTTAAAACCTCTGTTTTTTTTGAAAACTTCGACTTTTTTTCAGTTTGGCATTCTTACAAAATTTTGCCCAACCTTTTTAGAAAAGGCTTAACGAAAACTTCAAATAATTTTTCATAATCCTGAATTTATTTCAAAATCCTGAATTTATTTGAAAATCCTGAATTTATTTCAAAATTTTAATTTTTTATGAAAATTTCAACATTTTTCAAATTTTGGCTTTTATAAAAATTTCGACATTTTTAAAATTCATTTTTTTATTAAAATTCCACAATTTTGTAATAAACCAAATTTTATTTTTATAAATTTTAATTTTTTGTCGAAAGTTGAACTTTTTCTTCAAATCCGGAGTTTCACCTTGAAATTTTATTAAAAATTGCAGCATGTTTTATAAATCGTTATAACAAAATATTTTGAAAATACAGATTTTTTCAATTTACAAAATTCTTCCAGAATTTTAGATTGTTTTTCAACATTTTTGATTCTTTCTCAAAGTTTCATTTTTTTTGAAAATTCTTATCTTCAGAATTAAATTTTTTTAATGAGAACAGAACGCCTTCGTTCTTTAACAAAAAAATTAATTTTTTTTCTAAAATTTCAGCATCTTTTAAAATTTTCCAATTTTCTTAAAAAGTTTGACTTTTTCAATTCTCGATATTTCTTCAAAATTTTGTCCTTTTTGAAATTTTGATCATTTTTCACAATTTTGTTTTTTTTTTGAAAATCTTTATTTTGTTTTACTTTGTAAAAATTTTAAAGATTTTGAAATTAACTTTTCAATGCTGAAGTTTTTCTCTACTGTTGTGCTGTAATCTCGAAATGTCGACTTTGTTTAAAATTTTAAACTTCAGAAAACGTAGAGCAACCTTTGTTGTGTTTTTTAATCTTTCTTGGTTTCAGGGGACAAGTTCTGCGTTTCAATTTTTGAAGATAACCAAGGACCAATCCGTTTCATCAAACTCAGAAAACGTATTTTGATTTTGAAGTCAAAATTTGGAGGAAAATATAGGTTTAAATTCGGAATTGTCGTTTCATAACAAATAATTAATGAAATTAGAAGAGGAAAGGCCATCAATTAAAAAAAAAAGTTTTAGAAACTTAAGTTTAAAAGCGAATTTTCGAGTTTTCTTTCAAAATTTTGACTTTAATCTCGAAATATCGACTTTTTTCTCAAAACACCAAGGTTACAATCAAAATTTTCATTTTAATCTCGGAATTTCGATTTTTTTCTCGAAATTTCGACTCTAGTCCCAACGCTAGTTCGGATTTCGAATTCGAATTTCGAGTCGAATTTTGGTTATTAAAAATTGAAGTTACTGAACATACCTTACTGCCAATTATCAATGTTATATGATGGGGCGTAATTTTCATCTCCCTAACCTAATCATAGAGTATAAAAATTTCGAGATTAACGTCGAAATTCTTATTATTTTCTTGAAGAAAAAAGTCGAAGTTTCGAATGTACCGATACGTGTATACAATATTAAAGTCAGTTTTGACTTTAATCTCGGAATGTCTAAAAAAAGACGAAATTTCCAGATTAAAGGTGAAATTTCGGGAAAGAAGTCCAATTTTCGAAAAAAGAGTTGAAATTTTGAAACCAAAGTGGAAATTTCAATTTTAATCTCGAAATTTGGAGAAGAAAGTCGAGATTTTAACATTGAAATAGAAATTTTTAAAAAAATTCTTTTCGAATTTAGGTCTTTTCTACACCTTCGTAATTTTGACTTCTTAAATCCACAATTACCTATTTAAAAAACATTGGAAAAGCATCGATGTATCGCTACCGAATACCGATATTTGAGACATCGATGTTTCATTAAAATACATATCGATGTTCAAACATCAATACTTTTTTGAACGATGTTGCATCCCTAATTATGTTTACCGAGGTCTCGGATTATGGCCAACAGCCGAGGAAGGCTGCATTGTCAGGAATGGCCGAGCTATAGCAGACAGTAGATATCGAGAGTACGTCATGTCAAGTAAATGAGTAGAATGGGAGTAACAGTGGTGGTGGCTCCGTGGTTAGGTGTCTGGCCCTTAACCTGAAGGTCCTGGGTTCGACTCCCAGTCACTAATCACATATTTTTAACTCTACTACATCGAGTACAATAATATATTTAATTTGAGATTTTAGGTCAAGTTTACTTCACTTCAACTAAAAATTTGGAAATACCAAATTCCAAATCTAATACTTGAGTGTTGTTCTTAGACCCTGATTTCAATTTTAATCAACAAGTCAATATTTTAAAACTCCAAAAGTGTAAACTGCACATTTGAAGCTATTGAAAATTAAATGCTAAACCAAAATTTTGTGCTTCAATATAAAATGTTAAAATTAAGGTTAGTAGTTTGTCTCAGGTAACGATTATTAGCTTTAAATCAAAAATTAAGTACGAGTTTCGCGTTTCAGAGCAAAAAATTAAAATTTCAACTTCAAATTTACCATTTCAATTCGAATTTTAAACTTCCAATCGAAATGTTAAATTTAAAATTGTACATTTACGCTTTAAGTCAAAAATGCAGTCAAAAAGCAAGTATTATTTTTGTAAGCAATGGCCACTAACTACTAAGCAGAGAAAATGGAACTTAA